>CM060957.1:83305006-83905006 GCA_030765055.1 Mantis religiosa
TATCAATGTATCCATTGATCTTTTGGGAAGCGAGGGAGAGATGTCACGGACTGTATTAATTTACGCTGTTGACTCAAGTAGTAGGTGACGACACTCCCTCCCCTCCTTTATGACTACATGAATAATGTTTAAGAGAGAGACTCTCGGTAACTGCGAGCTGATTGAACAACATGTATCTGTAGGCAGCTCCGCTTCTGGGCAGGTAAACGGCCGTTATGGCCGCTTTTGTAAATCTGTTTGCTGTAGTAAATATTCTTATTAAGTGAATTCCACTTTTAATTAGCTTTACTCTACCTTTTTACCAATGAACCATTATAGAAAAGATCCCATCCTCTCGCTAAAGCATGTAGTTCTGCTCTGAGTGTTTGCTCCCGAGTGTTCGACCTGACCACGTGTTTCTTAATTATTCACAAAGTAAGAACAGGTCGTCACACTATTATTCCATAAGTTATTCGGTAGTTTTGACTGTAATAAATTGAAGCTCTATATTTTTTAAATTTGAAATTCTTTTCATTATAAATAATCCTAAACATATTTTATTACACAATTTGTCTATATGTTTGTCCCATTTCAAATGTTTGTCTACCACTAACCCTAAAAATTTTGTCGAGTCTACTTCTTTAACTTCTTTATTCTCAATGATAATTTTGTAATTTGCGCAATTTCTATTTTGAATGGTTTAGAAACGTATATAGTTAGTTTTATCTGTGTTTATAAAAAGGCTGTTTTGTGTAAGGTGCAGGATAATTTGGTTAGTGTTTTGATTTGTTACATTTTCCAAGTTATTCTTTTTCTTGTATTTATAAAGCTAATTACTAAATCATATAGAAATAAGTTACTTTTTAGTTTATTTGAAAAAATAACCCTGACATTTATGTTGGCAGATTTTAAAATCATCTTACTCGTTCCTGGCACTACTTCGACAGTTGTTGCTGAGAGAAGAAGAGACTTAAAGCATTGCTTCAAATGAAAACGTGATATTGTTATGTGGTGCACTAACATGTTATACGTTTACAATAGTGCTGCATCTAATACAGTAGCAAGTCAAGCAGCTTTAGCGAAATGCTTTATTATTGTTTAATAATGTACTGAGAAAGAGGCTTACCTACACATTTTCATTTTCGACAGACTTTTCAGAGAAATCAGATGTGAACTTCAGTTTTAAACTATAAATTTGTAGATTTCACAGGCACTAGAACTCAATAAAGTCCCAATTGCATTAATTGTTGCAGACATACGTTTTATTGACTTCAATTTTATTTAAATATTACTTTTAGATGTTTAATTATAGCTTACGAAAAAAAAAAATCAAAAGTGTATAACCAGCAAACAGGTCGAAACGACTTTCATTTGCAACACTTAACACTACTTGTGAAGTAACCAGGTGTGCATCAATTAACTAAACTATTTACTTAGCTGAAGAAATGAAAACTGAATATAATAATTGTTTTCTGTAAAGAAATGTGTGACACATTATCAATAATAGTTATACAGATGCTTATTTATAATATAGTCACTACATAGAAAGAGTCAAACTGAAAAATTCAATGCCATAACGGCGTTTTGAACCAGGGATCTCCTGGTCTCCGTCCGGTTGCTCTTAAACATTGAGCTACCATGGCCAACATGCCATCATGACATTATCCTCCAACTGACTCGTATTTTCCTGATAAACCGCTAAGAGTTCTCATTTACGAGAAAGACACCGTCTGTGGCGACTTATTATTGTAAGTACTTATGTCCCAGGCTTCATAGTCAAACCACTAGCCTATACATGGCTAGTGTGAAAGAATTAATGCAATAGTTAATACAATTTAAGCTTTTACGATTACATGGCAATTTGTATTTAAATATGAGTACATAGTAAGTACATATACAGCTTTGCCAATTCTTATTCCATTCACGTTTATGATTGAATGGATTTTAGGTTATACGGGGTGAGCAAGAGGTATGGAACAATGCTTGTGACTTTGTTTTTATAATTTTGGGAACTGATATTTTTTTAAGAAAAGCTATTAGAACTGTTGTTATTTCTCAATAATTACAGCATAAAATAATTTCACACCGATACTGCGACCAGAAATAAGACGCTCGCCTCGGTACCGTAGATGGTAGCATGTCTGCCTCACGTTCCAGAGGTCCCGAGTTCGAATCTCTGTCAGGGTGAGTTACCTAGATAAGGTTTTTTCCGGGGTTTTTTCTTATCCTGATAGACGTATGTCGGGTAACTCAAGCTCCATGGACCCCGGACTCATTTGAGCACCATTTCACCTATTTCATAAATCGTCCGATATGACTTAACATTGGAGGACGTAAATTGCAAGAGAGAGAGAGAGAGAGAGAGAGAGAGAGAGAGAGAGAGAGAGAGAGAGAGAGAGAGAGAGAGAGAGAGAGAGAGAGAGAGAGAGAGAGAGAGAGAGAGAGAGAGAGAGAGAGAGAGAGAGAGAGAGAGAGAGAGAGAGAGAGAGAGAGAGAGAGAGAGAGATAAGACTCATTGCTCCAGAGCGCCGAGGCATATACAAGGATTCTTCCAGATCGTCACCATAGGTGAGAATAATTAATCACCCATCATCGCCCCATTTGTAATTTACTGTTCCAATGGAAAGGTCGTTGAAGTTTTCGTACAGCACTTTGAATTTCGAATAAAGAAATTTGTTAAGGGCGCACCGTGGTCGAGTGGTTGGACCGCTTGGCTCTCACCAAGGCGGCCCGGTTTCGATACCAGGTTTGCGGTGGGTTTGTGGTGCACAACACAGCGCTGGGCGGGTTTTCTCCGGGTCCTCCGGTTTCCCGCATCAGCATTCCAGCAATTGCTCCATCACCATCTTTCTTATCATTTCATCTCGCCCTTATTCTGTCATCCACTTCCCTCAATCTCATACCAGGCATCGGGCTGATCACCCATCCTGGATTCTTTCTCTCTGTCTTTCACTGATCCAGAAATTCCATTCTCAACCTACGTAAGCCTTAAGAGAAGTAAGAATACCCTGACATCACGTGGTGTAAGAGGATAGATAAAGAACAAGAATAAACATTGCCTAAATTATCAAGAGAATTGTTTAAATTGAGTTTAGCATAAATAAACAAATACACAAATAAATAAATAAATAAATAAATAAATAAATAAATAAATAAATAAATAAATAAATAAATAAATAAATAAATAAATAAATAAATAAATAAATAAATAAATAAATAAATAAATAAATAAATAAATAAATAAATAAATAAATAAATAAATACATAATAAATAAATAAATAAATAAATAAATAAATAAATAAATAAATAAATAAATAAATAAATAAATAAATAAATAAATAAATAAATAAATAAATAAATAAATAAATAAATAAATAAATAAATAAATAAATAAATAAATAAATAAATAAATAAATAAATAAATAAATAAATAAATAAATAAATAAATAAATAAATAAATAAATAAATAAATAAATAAATAAATAAATAAATAAATAAATAAATAAATAAATAAATAAATAAATAAATAAATAAATAAATAAATAAATAAATAAATAAATAAATAAATAAATAAATAAATAAATAAATAAATAAATAAATAAATAAATAAATAAATAAATAAATAAATAAATAAATAAATAAATAAATAAATAAATAAATAAATAAATAAATAAATAAATAAATAAATAAATAAATAAATAAATAAATAAATAAATAAATAAATAAATAAATAAATAAATAAATAAATAAATAAATAAATAAATAAATAAATAAATAAATAAATAAATAAATAAATAAATAAATAAATAAATAAATAAATAAATAAATAAATAAATAAATAAATAAATAAATAAATAAATAAATAAATAAATAAATAAATAAATAAATAAATAAATAAATAAATAAATAAATAAATAAATAAATAAATAAATAAATAAATAAATAAATAAATAAATAAATAAATAAATAAATAAATAAATAAATAATAAATAAATAAATAAATAAATAAATAAATAAATAAATAAATAAATAAATAAATAAATAAATAAATAAATAAATAAATAAGTAAATAAATAAAATAAATAAATACCTATATATAAATATAACTGTGCCGACATCATTTGTAGTATATACACTCTCAAAATTTTACATAATTATACTTTTAAACCCGATTAGACTTTTATTTTTTATTAAGGACCAACATTGTTAGAGTTAATAAAAATATTTTTCTACAGTGGCATAGTTACACGGTTTCGTATGTACAGCAATATTTGACAAAACGTATATTCGGCCTCTATCATGCCTTATTAGATAGGTACCTTTTCATTTCTTATAAAAATTAATTTCAAATTTTCCCATTACTTTCTTTATATAAATTTTAAAACTAGTAGCGCTGTATGCTATTTTAAGTTAATTGGACGCAACAATACTTTAGATAGAATCATTATCGGCAATCTTAATGTTATTTCTTTTCATCTTTGTATTCTTTGTAAGGTTTGAATATGCATAGCCAACCTTATAATTTTGTTACTGGAGTTTGTAATCATGGAATGATGGAGGAATGTTACCACGATCGATATTATTATACAGTCATCTCTGAGTAAACTTTTTAAAAATTTTATCAATCTAGAACTTTCTTATTACATTCACTTCGGAAGCCCCCACAAAATAAAGGGCAGGACAGGACACAGTACGTCAAACTTACTTCTGTAAGCTATACAGGTGCTCGTTTAAGTAAGGTGAGGTAAAGGTTTGTATTAAATAATTGTAAAACAAAACACTCATACAGTATCTGAGGCATGCATTTCTATTACGATAAAAGTACCGTATACGTCGCTAGTCGATTTTACTAACTTTTTATTTAAACGTATATATTGCTTGTTTTATTCATACTAAGCTTTTCGGAATTCATATACACTTTTATTTTCTGTTCGCTTAAAAGCGGTGCGAGAATTTCCTTCATTTCTTCGCACTCCTAGCTCCAAGTATGAAAAAATAATAATACCCTATTGAAGTTTAGCAAAATTCAACTGCGATTACAAAAAAAAAATCGTCAACCCTATTTCTCTTCCTCTACTATATACATACATTTCACCCGAAAATTCAATCTCAAGGTTGCACCCGAAAAATATTTTCCAAGTTACTGAATTTAAAAAAAGGAGTTTTTAGAAAAAAAATCTACGTGTGCACGTGCTCAATAGATTCTAAAGATGTGACACGAAGCTCTTCAACAAATTCTTCCGCCCCAAACCTATATATCACATAGAGATGAGTCGACGTTCTGAATTCGTAACTTCAAAGTAATGTGTAATACATTTATTTCTGCGAAGCTTTATTTAGATTAACATCAAGTGATTTGAAAAATAAACTTTCCTAAGAATAGTTTCAAGAAGCTATATCAGAATGAAGGATAGCAGGTAAAGAAAATCACGTGAATCGCGTTACAGATAAAAAAATTACATAAACACAATTTTTTTCTGCTCGCTCCAATGCTCGTTCAGTGTAATGCTTTTTGTTCGCTGACGGAATTACAACGAACCTGAAAGTGGCTATCTTTCTAATATCTTTGATGCATGGAAAGGGGATAGAACAAAGAAACTGTTTCGGTAGAACAGAAATAAGTCATTAATGGCTAGGGCCCGGAAGTTTAGAAAAACCACAACAACAATACAAAAGGTTAGTAGCGAAGGGGTTATACGCTACCTGCGTGTCGTAAACACAGGTGAGGGTGTTGAGTGCCATGCAGTCGCGCACGTACTCATGCAACCAAAGTCGCAGGCAACCGTAATCTCTCCTAGATAGTCACACAAAGGACGCAGTGTCATAGAATTTATTGCACATTTATTCATAAATTATACAAAACAAGCTTATATTTATAATTTTTTTATTGATCGATCAGCAGTACAGTGCTTTACAGATCAGAGTGAAAAGAAGGTAACAGTACAATAAGAACAATAACACTCAGGGGTAGGCTAGCAGGCCGCCCCCTAACTACATTAAGTTAGAACTCCAATAATACTCTCTGAGATGTAAGAAGATGTAAGACAGACATCAAGCACTAGAATCACTCGAGTCAGAGGTATCACTCAGAAGCAGGTCCTGTGGTAGTCTCCTCTTCAAGCGTGAGGGCTGGCGCGTGCGGACGCCGATGTTATAATACACAGCTCCTGGAACTTCTTGCAGTGTGGAAAAGAAACGACGAGCGATCCTGCGAATGTAGTCGTGAAGAGGTAATAGTCCTAGTTCGTTATGGAGCTGCTGATTACGGATGAACCATGGAGCGTTGGTAGCGATGCGCATGAAGCGATTCTGTATGACCTGAAGACGACGCAGATGACATTTGTGTGTAGCCCCCCATATGTAATAAGCGGACGAACGAGTGATTTGTAGAGTAACAATGAAGACTGTAGGCCGAGGCTGGAACGGCGATGCAACAGAGGTGAGAGTTTTGAAAGTCGTCCGGAGGCCAGTGATATAAGACGATCGATATGAGTACGCCAGGTCAGTCGAGTGTCCAAAAGCACTCCAAGGTATTTAACGGGAGTTGTAGTGGGGAGCCAAGGGACATTGTTCCTGTAGAGACACAACGGAGTAAGCGGAGTACATAGGCGAAGAGTGAAGATTTTAGCTTCGGTTTTCTGAGGGTTCAAAGAGATCCGCCAATTGCTGAACCAACGAGTTAGGCGATCTAAAGAGAGCTGTACTACTTGTTGTGCCTGCTGGATATTAACATGAGAATAATATAGAACAAACAAGCTTATCTTTTCCAGATATTTGAATACAAACAAAGGAATCATTAATATTTACAATATGCGCAGTAAATGAAAAGCTAATTCGTTGTGACAGTACTACCTTATGTGCATATGTCTCAGTGCACTCATGCCCGATTTCACCAACAGATGTTAAGACTTAACACGAGTTTAGCAATAGTTAAACAAAAACTACATTTTACAAACTAGTGTGAGCTTAACACTCGAGGCAACTCTCTTGTTAAACTAACAAGCCAAAGTTCTGTTCAGTTGTAAATAGTAAAGATGGAGGCGTGAACTCAGCTGTTGATGTCGATTTGCTGTATTTAAGACCGTCTAAATGGCATTCGTAATGGAGTACGGCCTATGAGGAGTTGCTATGAAGGCTACTCGGAAGTACAAGAGAGTTTAGAACATGCACCGAAAGGAATATGCCGATCTCGCCATTGCTTCAAGTAGTAATAACTTTGCGATTTTATAATTCACTAAATTATGTGGATAATACTCTGTCCACCTGCCGTCTTGAAACGTTCAAGTCACTTGCCCTTCTTCGCTCCTCGTTTTAAATTTACGTAATACTGAGTTAGAACATGCATCGAAAGGAATATGCCGATCTCGCCTTAGCTTCAAGTATTAATAACTTTGCAATGTTATGATTCACTGAATTATTTGGATAATACATTGTCCACCTCGCGTCTTGAAACGTTCAAGTCACTTGCCCTTCTTCGCTTCTCGTTTTAAATTTACGTAATACTGAGTTAGAACATGCATCGAAAGAAATATGCCGATCTCGCCTTAGCTTCAAGTATTAATAACTTTGCAATGTTATAATTCACTGAATTATTTGGATAATACATTGTCCACCTCGCGTCTTGAAACGTTCAAGTCACTTGCCCTTCGCTCCTCGTTTTAAATTTACTTAATACTGAGTTAGAACGTGCATCGAAAGAAATATGACGATCTCGCCTTAGCTTCAAGTATTAATAACTTTGCTATTTTATAATTCACTGAATTATTTGGATAATACATTGTCCACCTCCCGTCTTGAAACGTTCAAGTCACTCGTCCTTCTTCGCTCCTCGTTTTAAATTTACGTAATACTGAGTTAGAACATGCATCGAAAGGAATATGCCAATCTCGCCATTAGTCCGCCTCGGTAGTGTGGCGGTAGAGCGTCTGCCTCACGCTCAAGAGATCCCGAATTCGAATCTCGGTCAGGGTGAGTTACCTGGATAAGGGTTTTATCCAGGGTTTTCCCTTATCCTGAAAGACGAATGTCGGGTAACTCAAAGCTCTATGAACCCTGGGCTCATTTGAGCATCATTTCGCCCATTCCATTCATCGTCCGAAATGACTTAACGTTAGAGGACTTAAATTACAAAAAGAATCTCGCCATTACTTCAAGTATTAATAACTTTGCTATTTTATAATTCACTGAATTATGTGGATAATACACTGTCCACCTCCCTTCTTGAAACGTTCAAGTCACTCGTCCTTCTTCGCGCCTCGTATTAAATTTACGTAATACTGAGTTAGAACATGCATCGAAAGGAATATACCGATCTCGCATTTGCTTCAAGTATTAATAATTTTGAGATTTTATAATTCACTGAATATTTGGATAATACATTGTCCACCTCCCGTCTTGAAACGTTCAAACGTTCAAGTCACTTCGCACCTCGTTTTAAATTTACGTAATACTGACGAAGTTGTTTCAAGCTTTCAGTAGTGATACATGCATTTGAATTAAATTCGTTTCCAATATTTTTCCACGTGACATATTTGTCTTTTACATTCACTGCATCCGTCTTATTTTCCACGATATCCTTACACTTCGTTACCAATTCAATTAACAATGCTTTCTCCATCGATGAGAAATTTGTCTCACGGCTTTTGTTTACGATTTTGTTCACCCACCATTTTTTGAACCGTGTGCAGACGAAAATGAAAACAAAAGCGAATCGCAGTACGTTCAGAAAATAATACGACTCATCCATAGCCTTCTATAGCTGTAATATTTACAAGTCTCTTGGCGTTAACATGTGTTTGCTAACATTTTCTGAAAACAGGTTGGTGAAATGCAAGGAATTTAACAGTAATGTTAGCGCCGTGACAATGGTTAACGTTGACTTTAAAATCTGTTGCAGAAATCGGGCATCAGTGTACCAACAATTACATGCACTACAGTCCGTTTCCTCTATGGAAACCCATATTCTGTTGTCGGTCACGAAGTTTCTAATATCCTGAAGTACGTCTTCGTAGCTTTAGGTATTCCTTGCGTATGGTAGACTCAGATGACAATCTTTTTCCTGTATAATTTTCTAAAAACTGCTTGAAATAAGTATATTCTACTTTCCAGAAGGGGATGTTTACTCCTAACATCATGTTGCACAAATCATGCAAGTATCTGTCCGAATTAATGTTAGGCGGCGAGGGCACATTTTCCTCTCTCTTTCTCTGTTTACCAACAGCACGAGTTGATGACTAACTCAGTTCTCGATGTACATCTCGTGCACAACTAACTTCATGAATTTTCGGCTGAACTTAAGGACCCTACTCATAACAGATCTAAGGAGGGAAGTCTACTTAAATATCCTATTTATTAGGGTTTCTAAACCTACTGACGGAATACAGGCATTAACTATGTAACCCCATTATCTATTCGCAACGGATAGGATGCACGTTGACTGTTTCGAAGACCCAGGTCGGGAAGTCAGTTGTAACAGGGTTACTTCGCTGTAGTTTGAATTGTTTCTTGATGATTGAGTTTGATTAAATAAGTCATGAGATCTCTTGTTTTCAGGTGTAGTTTCTAGTGACATAAATAAAATGTTAGATACGTCCAATTTCGTAATATACAATTTAATTGTATAATCTGGATTACATTTTACTCGAACTTTCTTTCCTAGTCAATCACTGCAGGTTACCTCCAGCATATCGATAAATATTTACTTCCTTAATAAATATTTTCCGTTAATTACATAAAACTCCTCACTCCTACACATCCACTCATCACTATCAAGATTACAGAATATGAAGATTATTGATTTTCCGTTACTAAACTTTTATATTAACCGCGACATTTTTATTCTCATCCTCATGAAACAAGATTACAGAACATATATCTATGAAGATTATTGATTTTCTTCCCCTATCCAAAACTTTTCGTCTTTCCACATCAAGCAAGATTATTGATTTTCTTTTCCTAGCAACCGTTCATTACTTTTTTAATGTTGTCATTATGTGGCCCACTAATATTCAGATCAGAAAAAACCCATTTTCGGTTGAAACAAAAACTACGTTACAAGCATTAATCCAAATTTGACAATGCTTCCTTCGATATGAAACTAAACTAGAAAATGCTTGTTTCGTATACTTCTACGTATAAACCCCCCAGGGACCTACTTCGGTAGGTACGGGTTTGGCGCACCCGGGGTCCCGAGCCAACAGTCTCCCTCGTGTGGGCTCCTCTTCGTGGTTGAGGGAGACGGTCAACAGGCCCACCCACGTGTAGGCCGTGCGTGGAGATCCGTGGAGAAGGTTTTTAGATTCTTGTCTAGTTTAGAGTTTAGGATTTAGTGAACGAAATTTTTAGTAGGTTTTGATTGATGTTTTTATGCACGTGTATTTTTAATAGGTTTTATTACACTTGTATAGTTTTTAGAAAGTTTTATATCTGTCTTTTGCCATGACTAATTTTTTAAAGGGCGCTGATGACCGCCGTAGTTGAGCGCCCTTATATATCATCATCATCATCATCATCTACGTATAAACAGCTTATTTTTTAAACTATGTGTTGACCAATTTCAATAAAACCAGATTAACACAGCTGAAATAAATAAATTGAAAGCTTGAATCAGACTCGAAGTAATTGAATGTTATGATCAACTAGTAATTCCGATTCAATGATCTTACCTCTTAAGATATCATAACGAGATATCTACATGCACATTAAACCTTTTCGTTTGATTCAAGTATCCCAATAAACCTTCAAGGCAATCTTAGGTATTATATCACACCACAACGGTGACTTGCAATGTTGCAAGTACAGAATGAAATTTAACACTATGTGGCAAGAAATACGATATATGATGAGTTTTTTTTTTGTCATACTACAGTTTGAGGTGGACAACAATAGCTATCAGGGGGAAGGTTAAGCAGTGGAGCGTTATTTCCGCTCATCGTAAATGGTGAATTATAAGGAGCAAGTGTTGAAGATTGCGCCGGAACATTTTCAAGAGGAATTCACTTAACCCCCTCCCACAAAATTAAGTCGAAAAACAACTTCGCATGTACTGTGGAAACATTTCATTATATCGTTAGGAACCGATTGTCCACACCCTTCAAATTCACCCGAACTTACACCAGAGGCATATTTGTGTGGTATTTTAGAAGATCCGTACCTCATAATACAGAGCAGTTGAAGATCAACACTAGAAGTGCAATTCTTTACAATTCCGGACAGCATGCTTATTCAATGAAAATTCTGTTGTTGGAGTTTTCCCAATTGCTTTTCACACATGATATGATTACAAGAACAATTGTGTTTTTAAGCTGTCTTATAAATGTTATTTAAATCTTCATAACAGCTGCAATTCCAAATACGTTTTTTCATTTGAAATAAGAACAAGAGAGCCAGCCTCGGTAGCGTACATGGTAGCATGCCTTCCTCACGTTCAAGAGGTCCCGAGATCGAATCTCGGTCAGGGTGAGTTACCTAGATAAGGTTTTTCCGGGGATTCCCCTTATCCTAAAAGACGAATGTCAGGTAAATCTAAGCTCCATGGACCCTGGGCCCATTTGAGCATCATTTCACCCATTCCGTTCATCGTTCGATATGACTTAAAAAAGTTAAAGGAGGTAAATTACAAAAAGAAGCAGAATAGGACGAGATCAACAAAATTATACAAAGCTTTACAAATGCACGATTAGGTTTCACCTTCATATTGAAAAAATGTATACATTTGTTTAATATTCGTGGTAATACGGAGTACAACATGGCGTTGGGGCGTACTCTGTGACAGCGCTGCATTCTTTGTTATCTTGTTTATTAGACGAGCGAAATATTACTAATCTGGGGTACAATAAGTTACGAGACACAAATAAGACACTTGGGGCTGCCTGTCTGATATGATAAATTAGTTAATTATTACACACAAATATAAATTACAATTATGGCCGCCCATTTTGTCGTTTGATACAAAGTGATTTTGAATCCCTCTTCTTTCTCCTTGTCATAATATTCAACCATTTTATATATGATTTCCGCTCTGCCGATGTATGATGCATCACTGGTCAGAAGACATGATTGCATCTGAACAGAGTACTGTCTCGCTCTGCGTTAGGTTTGCGTAAATAACTCCGTTGTTAATCACATTTTCCGATACTCCTCCACGCGTTATCACGTAGCTTTGGAGCACTTCTTTCAATTAGATCTTTATTTTCAGAGAAATTTAATGTCTAATAGTCCGAAGTCTGAATGTCTGTAGTCTGTAGTCTGAATGTCTGAAGTGAGGCAGTGTATGCCCAATCCATTGAGGTGTTATAAATGCCAGCACTTTGGCCACACGAGTGATTCTTGTAATGGAGTTGCTACTTGTGTTGACTGTGGGGAAGTGAAGCATGATGATGCATGTAATTCACCTGCAACATGTGTTAACTGCAGTGGTAACCATTCATTGTACTTCAGAGAATGTTCCCGTTTTATGGAGGAAAAGGCGATCCAAGAGATCCTGGTAAGAGAGAAGGTGTCTTTCTTGGAAGCCCGGAAACTTGCGGATTCGTCAGCCTTCTGTCCCTAGGACCGTTACAGTGCAGTTGTAGCTCAGCCGGTACCTAGACGTGAAATCGCAACACAAACTAGCGTCATAAATGGGGCAGTAGTATCCGAAAGAACAATTACACCAAGATCACAGCCAAAGCAACAAACACCAACACGAACAACAATGAGCACACCCACTAAGTCCAGTCCTATGAAGAACGTTCCAGCCAAGTCACCGCAGAAAGCATCTACATCAAGAACATGTGCACCAGTAATATATAATGTATCGCCCAGAAAGTTCAAGGCCTCGTATGAAAGAACTAACTGCCTCAGAGAAAATAAAAAGGCTAGTACCAAGCAAAAGGAGCGTAAAAGTTCACGACCATCTCCTCCAAGAACATCTTCTGAAGAATCATCTGGAGTGGACTCAGATCGGCGGCTTTCGTCTTCGCCAATCACGGTTTACTATCGCTTCGAGCGACTCGAATCGACATTATTAGTACAAAAGCGGTCTTCCTCCATTGAGGATGTGGAGGAAAATCCTGTCCTCACTGCTAAAACGACAGTGAGCAAAAGGCAGGGTAAACCTTCTGAAATATTGGCCCAGCCCCTAAGAAAAGAAACAGATCGATTCGACCACCACTGGGAAGGTATTTGTTTTCTCAATGCAAGTTAATATTGAAAACGTTTTCTATGCCTTTTGGTACTTTGATGCTAATTAGAGTTTTTGTTGCTTTTTTCATTTGGACCTATTTATTTTATTGTCATATTGTTTTGATTTTTTCTTTTTTGAGTAATTCATCTCTGGTTATTGCCATGATTTTTTTTGTAAGGGCGTTGATGACCGAGCAGTTGAGCGCCCTTATCAACAAATCATCATTATCATCATCATCATCATCATCGTCGTCGTCGTCGTCGTCGTCATCACCATCACTGGTATCAGGCTTTGAAAGTGACATTGTTAACAGTTCCCAAAACAGGCCGCGCCGTGACTGAGTGGTTATACCACTCGACTCTCACTAAGGTGAACCGAGTTCGAGCCCAGGTGACCGCAAAGTGAGATTTGTGGTGGACAACACGGCATTGGGAAGGACTATTTCCGGGACCTCCGGTTTCCCCCACCACCTCATTCCATCGGTGCTCCATCTTCATCTCATGTACCATCAGTGTCACCGCCTGTGGTGCCACATGTAGTAGTAAAAGCGAGCGTTAAACACTACACTTTTTCGGTCCACAAAACACAATGTATATGTGTGAATTTTCTGCTTATTGTTACAAATACACAAAGTACGTTACACTAAATTCGCGATAGTGACTGGACTTGTACGAAATTTCAAACATTCCGCGTGCGCTACTGGACTGCAGTGCTCCGTGGTCAGTTAATTTATGAATAAATAAATATATGCAGTTTTTTAACGACACTTCATAGTGTCTTACTCAGTATTAAGGAATAACACACGGGAAAGATTGGAAGTTGAAGCATATCATAAGCATAAACACGGGAAAAAGGTGTTTATTCTAGAAGTGATAACTCGAAAACCATTCGTCGTAGAAAAAGTCCTTTGTACAGGCTGCCTCAAAAATTCTTGCTGCATATACCAAAGTATATTACAAACTAATTTTGGGCGCATGAAAAAGAGAAATCTCTGTTGCTCACGCTGGTGCTGAGCGTTCCGAACTAGGCAATTCTGCACGGCAATGATAGGACAGTCGCTCTAACCAAGACCTCCCCAGCTCCGCCTCATATGCCTTCTAATACCGTACGCCTTATAGATATTTATTTAAAACAGAAATCAACGCTGCTTTTACGTCTGAATCATTTTCTTTTTCAAAAACCATAAGAAAAGGGAAGAAAAGAGTTGTTTCAACTAAATTCAACGTCCTTGTGTCGGAACATTACTTACTTTAAACAAAGCGTAATCCTATACTGAAGCATAAACTTCATAATTTTTAATGTTCACAACGTTGCCACGTTTTGTCAACTAGTTTAAAGTTTTTGAGCATAAAGAAACCTTAAGCATATTTTTGGGGTCACATTGATGTTATTGATGTTATGTTTTTGATAACCGCAAAATGTATCATTGCCAAAATTTATTTTGTTTCTGTTCAGTAGTTACGAAATACCGCCATTTTAATTTGTGATAATTCCTTTTTATTTTTATATATGTGGGGAAAAAAGCGCTCATCTAAACCTCCTTCACTATTCTCACTCTCGTGATACAAAAATGTTTATGGGCGGCACACAATTCCACGTTGGGACGCCAATTTGATGCAAATAATTTAATGGCAAGCAAATAAGTCGGCGAGCAATGAGGTTTCTCTCAGGGTATGCGTGGATGTGTGTGAGAAGGAGATTTTAATAACACTGGAATGCCCGTTTCCAATTTATTTATTCGCTGCTTCTTTTTTCTAGAACATCGAAATTGGAGTTGCCGACCAAGGGTTACCAATATCTCTGTTTAGAGTTACTGACGGCAGAATGTTTATTACTCGATAAACTTTATTCGTTCCTCACGTATATATGAACCAACAAATATCCAAGACAGAACAAGAGGACTGCCCTAATAGGCTTCACGCCTCGGACTGCTCTAATCGGCCTCACGCCGAAGACTGTTTTTAATTTGCAAGCCACGGAGTGCTCTTCTCCACAGCTGCGCGTGGGTGTATCACTTTCACTTACTGAAAGCCCTCTTCATTCAACCAAAAATCTCTTTGTGGCTGTTTTGTCATGCCATTCTGAATGATCCAAAGAATACCCTATTCGACAAGTCAAGTGAGCCCCTTTAGAAATCTGCTAAGGACACTGTTTCTTACATTGCTTTTGTTATAACAACTTTCCCCCCAACTCAACTGGCCTTGCCCTTGTCGTAACAAAGAACCAACATTCCTTTGACATCCATCATGATTCTGTACTTCTGGCAAACCTTAATTTCGGTATCACTCGTTTGACTCTTTTCAAAACAAGCAACGGAGAACATTAAGGCAAATAATTAGCTTTTGTGAAAATTGACATTTGTACACTAACAGATCATTATTGTCTTTCTTATTTGCTTATTTTGAAATGACACAAACTGCATTTCTAATTCGTTACAGTATATTTCCTTAGCTTTTTTCTTTCTTTAATAGTGATGAAAACTGCGTTTGACCGGCGTTCCCATTACACTTTGGAGAGTCAGGATGGAACGCAAGATCTCCAGATTCTGTCAATCAATGTACGATTACTCCAGATCAGTGGCATCTGGCCCAGCGGTCTGAAGAAGTACACATTTTTTCATAAGGTGTTTGTAGCTGTCCATTTAATGATATACATCTATGGCACTGTTGGATGCACTGCTTATTTGCTTCTGGAGTCCAAAGGCATCAACGAAGTGGTAAGTATACTGGGAATATATGGATGTGTTGATGTATAATTTAACTGAAATAAATAACGAGTGTGCAAAACTTATACGTTTAATACAGCGTTTCATAAAACAGCCTTAAAGTGATAAATGACTGTAAAAATATAAAACAAATCTTATTTGTAACCGGAGATTGTAATTGATTTGTCTCATTCCGAAAATCAAAGACGGGTACATTTGAATAAAAAGCAAAACTTTTACTGGACTAACTAAAACATCGAATGTGTACATTTTTCATTCTGAGATCAGATAAAACATACCAGGAAATTTGAAATCTATATTAAATATGACCCAAAACAACCGTGTCTCTTATCACACTTCTGTATAGC
The DNA here is from genome assembly GCA_030765055.1 of Mantis religiosa. Lineage (NCBI taxonomy): Eukaryota > Metazoa > Arthropoda > Insecta > Mantodea > Mantidae > Mantis > Mantis religiosa. Next base: position 83,321,224 of record CM060957.1, read on the forward strand.
TTATATAATAAGCTCAAAACTGCCATCAGGCTGTAAGAAGTGTGAGCCGTAAAAGAAACTTCCCTCTGCGTCAATGATACCCAACTACTGCTGCCGGTTTCTTGTTATTTATTTATTTACGTCCACCAACATTAAGTCATAACGGAGATGAATGAAATGGGTGAAATGGTACTCAAATGAGCCCAGGGACTTAGAGCTCAGAATTACTGACATTTATATTACAGGATAAGAGAAAACTCAATCCCAATCTCAACGTACTCCTTGTGATAAGCAAAGATCATTTGCTATAAATATTCATTTTAGATATTGAAAATGTGGCTAAACTAACAGCTTCCAAATTCAACCTTGTTTATATCATGAGTTTACGACACAAAAAGAATCGGACAGCACAATGAAATGTAATACAAACCAGTAGGTGAAGTCTGTCAGTTGACAAAACAACATCGTATAAGAAGTACGTCAACTGTGGACCAAGAAGAAGGCAAGAGCATAGTATGGGGCCCAGAGGTAAGCAGAGTACCTTTGAACAGAGACACAGGGAAATAGCAGAGTTTGTGAATTTTAGCAAAAGTACAGTTAGTGACATAATTCACAGGTATAAGTATGAAGACAGAATTGAATTTCGAGCAAAGCCAGGGTGACCAAAACTTCTTACCGTTAGGCAGGAGTCTTATACTATGCGGAAGGTAAAACGGAATCCGCGTATAAGTGCTCCGGTGATTTGTGCTGTGGTCCAGGAAGAACTGGGACTGACAGTTCGCCCTGAAACGGTCAGAAGGGTCATGCGAAAACAAGATTTTAATGGTCACGTAGCCAGAAAAAAAGCCATACATTTCCAGCAAGAATAAAAGGAACGGAATAGAATTTGCCAAAGACTTTGTAAACAAGACAACCGATTGGTGGGATCAAGTTATTTTTTTGTGACGAAACCTTGCTGCTTCTGATGGCAGGGTGATTGTGTGGAAAAGCCAAACACAGAGCTGGAAGAGCGCAATTTACAAGGCACAGTCAAACACGGCGGCGGGAGTGTAATTGTATGGGGTTGTATTTCCTCTAAGGGAGTGGGAAAGCTGGTGTTCATAGACACAACGATAAACAAGGAAATCGATCTTAGACTATTACAGCAAAATTTAAAACAAGTACAGAAACGATGGGTATTTTGACAGCTTCTCATTTAATCAGGATAATCATCCGAAGCATATGTCCCACACTGTGCAGCTATGGTTACCTTACAACTGTCCTCATGTACTGTATCTACCCCTTCAGTCCCCGGATCTTAATTCCATAGAAGCAGTATGGGATAAACTGGAGAAGGCCATGCGGAAGACCCCTTAGCCTCCAAGCAGCACTTGAAGTTGAGGTTACAAGGGAAATTGAGCAAACTTTCTACAGCCTACCTCAAAAACCTGGTTCACAGCATACCAAATAGGCTGCGAGAAGTAGTGCAAAGAAGAGGGAGAGTCACAAAGTACTAAGTCATATTTTGTATCACACTCAAGTGGTTATGTCCGGTTTCTTTTGAGGGCCAAAGAGTGCCGTATTCTTTTTAATTCTTAAAAAAAGCACGCATTATATAATTTTATGTGAAATAACATTTATTTTCTTACAAGAACGAACCATGTAACTGTCGATTATCATTAATTTCAATAAAATAGCATATCAGATGCTGATTTTCACTTTTGAAACTTAGTATTCTGCTTGTCCGATTATTTATGGGAGTCTCTGTAACTCACCCTAACATGATTCGAACTCGAAACCTCTTGAACGTGAGGCAGACGCGCTACCACCTCGGGTGCGCTGCCGTTTCATATTTATTATACATTTATTTCCAATTATTGAAACTGTAGTCAGTTGCATTCTAAAAAATGCTCGATTCCTGCATTAAATAAGTCAGAATCCTTAGATAACAGATAATGCACATATGTAAAAAGAATGATAGCGACTATAGTTTTTAGAATATATTCTTTGCAAAGTTCGAAAGCAATGCTAAGCAAGAGCTCTAAAGTTATTCTTACACTTGAAAAAGAAATAGAACTCATTAATATTTCCTCTATTTTGAAGTTTTTCCATACCTCATCTCCTACTTTCAACACACATACCTCCTGGTTTTCTTTGGAATATTGCGTTAAATTAGGACCAAGTAGTTGTTCAAAACGTTAAACAATCATATACAATCTTTCTCAAAGCGCTTCCTCAACTCTTCATCAAAATTAATGATTCAAACATCATTTTAAAGCAAACCCTTGACCGAGAGAGATATCACGCATAGAAGCTTTAACTGTTCTGGGAGAGATCTTTTACCCCTGAAAGAACGAGTACAATTAAAATTAAGCAAGGGATAATTCTCACTAATTTTATTCGTTTGAGTCATACTTACCAACATTTATGGCAGTGTCTAGATTTTAAATATTTAAAAACATTAATTAGAATACAAAATCTGATACGTTTCTGATTTAAAAGGCACATTTGCTCTAGGTTGAGAGGGTATCAATTTGGCTAACTCTCATCAAACATGTGGCGAAGCTAATGGTGTTCCTGTTGAATCGGGAGAAAATTCTCTCCTTAATTTACCGTGCTGAGCAGAACTTCTTTATTCATGGCCCTAAACTGAAAACGGAGGAAAAAGCAGGCATTGCTTTGCTAGCTAAGAAGATCAGGTAAGCTCTACTACTTGAATCTTTGTTTTATATTTTCTAATTATTACTTTTTGAGCTCTTGAACATGTATTAATTAATTCAATTTACGCTTATGGTGCAGACAGATGACTTTGGGCTTCTGTGTTTTGGTGGCTTTGACAGCCCTGTTATACATCGTGCACCCCATCGTCAAGTTCTTTGTGGATGGCTCAACAATTGATGGTAAACGTTTTCTGCATCCTTTCCGACATAAATTTTTCTTCGATTTAAAGAAGAGCCCTTTATATGAAATGGAATGGTTCATTGATATCATCGGTTGTTTCCTTGTAAGTTATTGTACGGCTGCTACAGATACTTTTGCAGCTGCCATTTGCCTCTACCTTACATTCCAGTTCCAAATGCTTGGCTCTTCTCTCCGGGACAGCAGGAGAAACATCAAGTTAAAAATGGAGAGTGGTCATTCACTCAAGGTAATGTACTAGAGGTTTATTCAATTTTGAATTTTCAAAAGTCACGTTTTGAAGTAATAGAAGCAGGTTTAACAATTGTGAAGCGTTGGTAACAGCGCCACCACAGCTAAAACAAAACAAAAGCAGTGTCCTCGCTTATGGAAACCACGACTTTCTAACTGTAAACAAACACTGTGTAGTCTCACTACTAGATTACGTTCTTCAGGTGTGGGCATTAAGCTGGGACACGCACAAATGGAAAATCAAAAGAAATTAACCGGACGCTGGATCTACAGACGTGTGCAAATTATTAGATTCATACATGTCTTTTTACTTTGCTTCAGTTTAACATTCAAAATAATAGTTATTTACCGCCACAACCTATTTCAATTTGTCGTAATTCTTTTCCTTGCTATAATATGAAGCATATTCAATTAAATTTCTCTCTAAATAATAGCTGGGGGATTTTTCTTTTACTTATAGTAATATGGCGGTAGTTCTCAATTAAGAGCAGCCATTTTCTTCATGTCTGTTTATCCAACTGTTTGGTGATATTGCTTTTATTTGGTGGATGTAGTAACTGAAGATTGTTAATATTTGCCTTTATTGTGTTTTATGGCTAATATATCCTCAGTATTTATTATTAATTGATCTCAAGCCAGGTAACATCGCGTATCTTATCCTTAGCATTCACACTGATTCAAAAGTAAGGTTATGGGTTAAACTGCTGACTTATCCCAAAGGAAAGTAGCTGTAACTGAGAGTCTTTTGAAGGGAACTCTTTATTCACAACGTGAAATAGCTAAGAAATTGTGTATTTCACAAAAATCTGGTAGTCGCATTAATCAAGCTTTAACATTCGATGAGACGTTGACCTCACACAGGAATGAAAAATGCGGGAGGAAAAGAAAGCTATCACCAAGGATGCAAAGAAAACTTGTGTAGGTGGCAAAACAAAATAGAAGAGCAACTAGCATTGACCTCAGTAATCAACTAAAGCAGTACGGTACAGAAATATCAGCCTCAGTAGTTCGCAGAAGATTATGTGAAGCAGGTTTACCAGCACGCAGGCCTCGTGTAAAGGCTAAACTGACATCTGCAATGGCAAAAAAACTTTTAGAATGGGCCAAAGAGATGCAGAAACATCCAGTGGAATTTTTGAGAAAGGTAAATAGTATGAAAATTGTATATAGCACAAAATTAAAATATGTATATGTAAATGTTATGGAAATGAAATAAACAGCGTAAACTTTATTTCTCTCATTGCTGGTTTTGTTATACTATCTTTGTAAGCAATTTTAAAACTGTTTAATATTAGTAGAGGTTTTTATTGTTTCAGGTAATTTTTTCAGATGAATTCAAGTTTGAAGTATGTGAAGAGAGCAGTCAATATATGAAAAGGACAGATAAAGAAGCATTTTTCCTTCAGTGTGTCGATCAAAGAGTAAAGCACCCAACATTAAAAACTGTCTGTAGCTGTATGTCTATCCATGGACCTGGAAGATTATACATGGTTGTAGAATCTATGGGGCAGAAACAGTATAAAAGTGTATTAGAAACAAGACTATTTCCGCAAAGTAAAGAATGGTTTCCAAATGGTGATGTTGTGTTCATGCATGACAGTGCTCCCTGCCATAGAGCAAAATCTGTAACCCAGTTCCTCAAAGAAAACAATGTAAAAGTACTACCATGGCCGGGGAATAGCCCTGATTTAAATCCAATAGAGTATTTGTGGGGTATTGTTAAACAAAGACTGAAAAAATTGAAAATAACAACAAAAGTTCAACTTATTGAGGTCCTGATAAGCATTTGGCACAGAGATGAAATAAAGGAAAAGTGCTCCACCCTTGTAGAGAGCATACCTAAACGCATCAAAATGATAATAAAGGCTAAAGGAATGCATGCAAAATACTAAGAGTTGAAAAAAATATTTTGTTATATTATTTGTGTTAAATAAATAGAAAATAAACGGTATATGTTAAAAATTTCACCATTGAGTCTAATAATTTGCACACGCCTGTATGTCGAATTGTGGGCTGCGCGTCAGTGTGGGATCTTCAAGCTCTGCATGAATGCATACGCTGTCAGATTATACACTAACAAAGGACACCTTTAACCTTAAACGCTCGTAACCGCACGAAAACGTGCTCAGAATAACAATCGATCATAAACAAAACAGTGGTCTGTGTCATTTCCATGCAAAACATTGCATTCTGCTCCAGTGACGTTTTAACAGAGAGAAGAAAAGTAACAAGATATCAATACTATAGGAGGGAAATTATACGAAAGACAATGACGTCAGTGTATCATTACAGTTTCAATCATCAGAGCTAAAAAGCCTTAGCTTAAAGTACTTATAAATAACGCGAAACGCATATATTACACACCGGATAGTGCATTTATTAGTCTTCAAAATGAAGATGCGGGATTTCGATGAAGTGGTTAAAACAGAGTGGAATATAACAATATTCACACCTAATTAAAGCCACGTTATCACATTGCAAATCACTTTCACATTCACGCAGGCCAATATGAAAATCCACACTAATTATATTTGCAAATGATGATACGGGTATGTCAAAGTCATAGCTGAAAAACTGTAAGATTTTAAAGCACGCGAATATAATTATATTCAGTTTAACACTATTGAAAAAGACTGCCTGAATTATTTTTATTGCATCGTGAATGGTTACTCACATTTAAAGAGATTAAGAACTGATAATGTATGGGTTCTGTTGAGCTATTCATTTTAATTAGTCTAAACATTAACTGCTCAAACAAGAGACAAAATTTTTTCACGCCGAGCTATGATACGAGGCTTTGCTATCACCCGACTGACTGGCAAAATGGTTAGGAAAATGAAAATTATAAATATCATGCATTCTTCGTCTGAGACTAAGCATTTTACAATAAGCATAGCATACAGTTAGTTTTTCATGAAGATATGTGCAACATGGCAAAGCTTGGAAGCGTAACGGGAAGAATGTGTAACAACGGAATTGTTTACCTTAGTCTGTCACACATACAGGCGATACAGTGTATGTATGCATACTTTGTTCAGATGTAATCATGTCTTCTGGGCCATACATCGTCAAAGTTTCTAAAGTGTCAGTACGCTCTGCTAATAATATAGCACCACTTGAGTGCTCAACACACGAAAATGAAGAGACTTATCGGAACACTCCCTCTGGCTCATTGTTTATGGCTTTTACTTTCAAGTGAAAGCCAAACGAGTTCGAGTCTCTACCTTTCTGTCGATTTTTGTGTATTTTTGTTTTGTTTGGTTGTTTTTTAAATACTTCTTTTACGCTTTTAATACATTTACGGTGTAATTTCACCTTGTCAGAATAATTAAGTACAGTTCTTTCCAGGGGTGGCCAGTGAGGCTTGTATTGACGGTGCCATAATTGAATAAATGAATAAATAAATAAGCGTTGTTAAAATATAAATATGTATACAAATTTCGAACGATTTAGACAATCTTATCAGTAATCCGTCCTATTTTATAATATACTGTACCAAACAGAACGTACAGGGAAACGGAAATACATATTTACTACATCCGTACCCTTGTTACGCACAGATGTGACAAGTACAGTAAAAGTTTGATAATACAATTCATGGAGAATGTGATACGAAGCGTTCTTGTACGATTTCGCGACAGAGAGACAGTTATCTTAAGTCCCGTGCTTTACTGCACTCTGGCGGATAAACCGTAAGTTATGCGCCAGAGAAATCTCGGCACCACCTTCTCCCATAAGAAGCCGTGTATAAGCAGACATCCTAGCCCTTAACACAGACGCTTATGAGCAATGATGGTGCCGTTCTGGAATCGGCACCAAGTCACGCAAAACAATCAAGACCGATCACTTGTGTTTAATGCGCCTATTCACATGAGGGAGCAGATACCCAAAACAATCATTTTTGCGCAATTCCTATACACTTCTCTTTCCTTCGTTTTCATACAGATGGTGCCATGGCACAGCGGCACTACCTCAGAAGCCGCCCCTGGTTCTTTCTAACAACGGTTGAATCCTGCTTAATACTTTAATGTACTGTACGTCTAAATGCAAGGTGGCTTAAAGGGTGAACAAACTTACATAAAATAAAAAGTAAATGCAACTCTGTACGTCAGGTTTATAGGAACTATTCGAAATGGCGACCTGCGTTTTCAGTGCAAAACTGACAGCAGTGAAGGAAAGACTGTCGTACTCTGTCCACAATTCCTTGTGTGTGTCGAATAACTTTACATGTTAGGTCCTCTTCTAGATAATAGGTGCTTCATACACCAGAGACCTGAAGTGACCCCAGAAAAAGTGTAGTAGTGTTATTGCACTGGCCAATCAGATTCACGTTCTTAGTTACGAATACCATTTTTTCCTGTTAGAATTTACGTATTAAAAAGACGAAGAAAGAAATTAACTACATCACAGGAATCGAACCAATGACCTTTGAAACACCAGTTGCGGATTGGGCCACAGAAACACCACTAGAGTAGGCTACATGATGCAAGAAAGAGTTAGAACTGTTTAGTGTAGAACTGGCAAATGATTAGTTCGAGATTTGAAGCATTAAATCTTGGGAAGGCCAGTAACGAGCTACTAAGAATCGATATTTTTATATTCGGGAAGCAGTTTTAAAGACATTCTAATCCAATAATTTCACCCATTTTGCTTAAATACCAAGTTAACAACATCTAATTACAATTATGTTTAACACAATTAACTGCGTCATGTTTAGCCGCAGACCATACATTGTCCATCTCAACTTGCTTACGTGAGTCACTTCTATAATGGCTGAAATGATTTCGGCGTAATTCAGTAACACCCTGTATAACATGACTGAAATTGTGACAAGGAGAAAGAAAGGAAAATAAAATCACATTGCGTCAAGCAACAAACCAAGCGGTTGCAGGGATAACTTACTTTTGTATATACTTAATTGGCTAACCTTTCATGTGACACACAGCTCCAAGTGTTTTGTTTTGCGTCATTTACTGTACTCCAGGTTGACTTGACTTATTTTAAAGGACAAGCCGGATTATATGCTCTTAACGCTGAAACCTAAATGTTTATTGTATTATCTCCTCACTTTTAGTTAAACAGCTCTGTACCTCTAATGAGAGACAGTACGTTATTAACCGTACTAATTTTGGGAAGATCATCATCTGAATTTATTTACACGCTACCATCTACGCTACCGAGGTGGACAACATCATTAACAGATAACCAATGTTGTTGATAAGTTGTTTGGGAACTAAGAGATAATCGTGTGCAACTTCGATAGGCTGCTTGGTAATTTAGAACGACGTCTCATATGAGCAGAATGCGTCACAATGACTACTTTATTATTTTAGCTACTTAAGTCATTAGCAAAACATCTCAGAATGGAGATTTGCTCGTTCATACAACTGTTTAACGCCCTACGTTTCCGAAGCTGCTTATATTTTGCTTTAGCACAGAATGGACATTGTCAAGTTCATAGTTTTTAGAGGTATTCTGTTCGCGATTCATACTTATACATCGATCTTCAAATATTCTTTACGAGTCTTTTTACGGTGTGCCCATCAGAGTTCAATGGAAAGGAAAGGAAAGCTGTATTCCTCTATCACTCATTTCCTTTTTTCACTGAACACCATCTGCACCCTCCATTGTAGGTTGTGTACACAAATGGTATGTTTTCTCGATTAGCCTATAACGGCGACTCCGATATTTATGACAACGGCTATAGTAGATCCATCTGCAATTAATATGTAATCTGAGAGGTATACAATGCTTGAAAAGTGAAGTCAGAGCTTCGTCCAGTTTGATATGAAGTGATTTAACTTCCCCCATAATGAAATGGCGTTCATCTTCTGGCCAATTAAAACTATTTACCCTGCAATTAATATGTAATCTGAGAGGTATACAATGCTTGAAAAGTGAAGTCAGAACTTCGTCCGGTTTGATATGAAGTGATTTAACTTCCCCCAGAATGAAATAGCGTTCATCTTCTGGCCAACTAAAAATATTTACCCTGCAATTAATATGTAATCTGAGAGGTATACAATGCTTGAAAGTGAAGTCAGAACTTCGTCCGGTTTGATATGAAGTGATTTAACTTCCCCCAGAATGAAATAGCGTTCATCTTCTGGCCAACTAAAAATATTTACCCTGCAATTAATATGTCATCTGAGAGGTATACAATGCTTGAAAGTGAAGTCAGAGCTTCGTCCGGTTTGATATGAAGTGATTTAACTTCTCCCAGAATGAAATAGCGTTCATCTTCTGGCCAACTAAAAATATTTACCTTGCAATTAATATGTAATCTGAGAGGTATACAATGCTTGAAAGTGAAGTCAGAGCTTCGTCCGGTTTGATATGAAGTGATTTAACTTCCCCCAGAATGAAATGGCGTTCATCTTCTGGCCAATTAAAAATATTTACCTTGCAATTAATATGTAATCTGAGAGGTATACAATGCTTGAAAGTGAAGTCAGAGCTTCGTCCGGTTTGATATGAAGTGATTTAACTTCCCCCAGAATGAAATGGCGTTCATCTTCTGGCCAATTAAAAATATTTACCTTGCAATTAATATGTAATCTGAGAGGTATACAATGCTTGAAAGTGAAGTCAGAGCTTCGTCCGGTTTGATATGAAGTGATTTAACTTCCCCCAGAATGAAATGGCGTTCATCTTCTGGCCAATTAAAAATATTTACCTTGCAATTAATATGTAATCTGAGAGGTATACAATGCTTGAAAGTGAAGTCAGAGCTTCGTCCGGTTTGATATGAAGTGATTTAACTTCCCCCAGAATGAAATAGCGTTCAATTTCTGGCCAATTTAAAATATTCATCGTGAGAGATATGGATATCGTTAATATCAATTATGATTCGAAGAATTGCACATTCTGATCTTGCAAAATGATTGCATCCATTGAAATGTCAGAAGTCACAGCTCTGAGCATGTGTAAATGTTCCTTGTTTTATTTAATAAGAATCGTGTAACTGTAAAATATACACGCTTTGAAAACTTACATTGACACACACGGGTGGGTACATTGTACTATATTCCGTGTATAAAAAGGAATCTTAATTTCTAACCTCATGCAATTTTAGTGTGTTCAGATTACAAGAAAAGCAAACTCCCTAATAATTATTTTGTAGGTTTCACAAAATATTGTGGTATAACCTGCTATTTTGGTTGGACTAATTATATATTAATTCAGATTGTAAACAGCAATGATAATTTGATATTGCTAATTTTCATTTTAGTCTAGCAGAACAGCTATCAACAATGTGTCTTACGAAACAGGAGAACAGGATCATGCTAAAAATAATGAAATTCTGAAGCAACATCTGGTATTATATGAAAGAAGCAATGACCAGGATACAGTGAATTTTCATTATGAAATGCATCAATACCTTGTAGAGTGCATCCAACATCATCAGTCCTTATTACAGTAAGTAATTTTACAACAAAATATTTTGTATTAAGCAGAATATCATTCAATATTTGTGTATTATTATTATTATTATTATTATTATTATTATTATTATTATTATTATTATTATTATTATTATTATTATTATTATTATTATTATTATTATTATTATTATTATTATTATTATTATTATTATTATTATTATTATTATTATTATTATTATTATTATTATTATTATTATTATTATTATTATTATTATTATTATTATTATTATTATTATTATTATTATTATTATTATTATTATTATTATTATTATTATTATTATTATTATTATTATTATTATTATTATTATTATTATTATTATTATTATTATTATTATTATTATTATTATTATTATTATTATTATTATTATTATTATTATTATTATTATTATTATTATTATTATTATTATTATTATTATTATTATTATTATTATTATTATTATTATTATTCATAGGCTTCAACTCGCTCAATATCGAAATTGCTAACTCCAACTTTTCTTTTATCTGCTTGACTTACTCTTCCCTTTAGAGTTACAATTTAAAACTGACTTGGATTTTCTGTTATTTGACATTGTTACCACATGTGATGCCCAATTTTTGTATTGTTTTAATGATATTTAATTATTCTACTTTTAGTTCTCTCCGCATGTTTACATGCTCTTTCATTGCAGTTATGTATATTTATGTATACTTTGCAGGAATCTCATTTCTCTTGTTTGTATTTTTTCCGTGCGATTGCCAGCCAAATCGTGGAGTATGTGGTGGGTGACGGGGCGTGAGCTTGCCGGCCAAATTTTGTAGTATCCGTGCTGTATAATGAATCTGGGGTACGGATACGGCACTCGCCTCCCTCCAAATGTAAATGTGATAGAAGCAGCTGAAATATGATTCCTTGAATCTTTCAGGGATATAAGTAGAATGGATAAAAAAGTACAAGATTTAGGGTAGAAAAATGTGTTTGGAATAAAAGAATAAATTGCAGAAAATAGTAACAAATGCAAAGATAATTTACAACGGAGGGAGCAGTCAAAAACGAATACTAAGAAAGGTTTTGGGTAAAATCCAAGACGGAAATATAGAGTAGGACACTCAAATCAGAAGTCGAAGGATCAACATTTTCTTCATTGACGTAGATTTGACGTTGGAATAAACAGAGTTGATGATGGCGATGATGATAGTGACGACGATAAGGATAAACTCACTATTGTAGATGTGTGAAATTATTGCTACCTACTGCATTTCATGTCGGATTAATTTCTGTGGTTAGAAGGTCACAACATTTTAAAAGAAAAGGTTGTAAATCGAATCAATATAGGAAGGAAGATTCCAGAGGAATCTCTGAAATAAATGTTAGGTGAAAGAATAAGCTTTAATAATGCAATTAAAGTGTGTGTGTTCCAAAAAAGCTCTCATGAGCAGAATTCACGGTCGTCAGGCTGAAGTCACGCGGTCAGAGTGGAATTAAAATGAAATAAGTTCCATTGACTGCAGACACTGGACTCACCGATCGACCGAGGTGCTGGCAGGCTTTGTGTAGTCTGTAGTTTTTGCTGCATGCCCACTATCAGCAGGGTTTAACCGCAGATTGGTATCTGATTCGGGACTTTTTAGGTAGAGCTTTTTGGTTTTAGGTAGGAAGAGGTTTGTGAGGTAGCAATGCACTTCTGTGGGTTATGTAGTTTTGTCCACAATACACAGCAAAGACACTTCTTGACAGGAAAGACATCGAATTTAACTTTAAGAATATTTCTCTGTGTCTTGATTGGTGAAGAAATTTCTTCCCTTGGTAAAAATAAAAAAGTTAATGATTGACTAAGTAATAATATATAAAAGCTAGAACTGAAATCGGTCAAATGTAATCCAACCTCATGTTATTTGTTGAATTGGTCAACTGACTTCAGATAATCTTTTTAAAATGCCATGAATTTAAATGCCAGAGATGTAGACCTATGTTATGCAATATATATATATATATATATATATATATATATATATATATATATATATATATATATATATATATATATATATATATATATATAAATTACATTTCATCTCTGTTCATTTAAAAAGTACCAAAATTTGAATTTCGACCCAAATAGACGGTTGTTGAAAATAGTCATCGTTGATCCATAGAATCGTCATTGAAGCATACAACGTCTACCTGAAGAAATTATATAAGTAATGTTAAACTACTAATTAGTTTATTTATTGGTTCCTTATAGATACATCGATGATGTGAATGATGCATTGGGACCCATGTTTTTTAGTGATTTCTTGGTAACTGCATTTTTGACCTGTGTTTTGGAATACTGGCTTTTAGTGGTGAGTAAGAATTTAAAGTCATACTTTATTTATTTACAAAATGCAATTGAGAGGCACTGTACAGATACTCTTACATTACATTTATCATGATCGGTGCTTAATTTTATTGCATTTTGAATTATCCAGCTTAATAGTAACTATTCTGCCCTGAGAAAGAGGATAAGAGTTGGTAAAATTGTCAAATCAACACTTCGATCACATTTTCAACTAATCTTAACTAAAAATGTTAATCGTTTACTTATCAAGCTAATTTCACTCACTCCTCTCTCTCTCTCTCTCTCTTGACATAAATGAAGCACATCGGGGATAGTTGCGCAGGCCTGGGGAACATTATTCCGAAGGCGTGGACAGAGAAGTCCTTCCCCTTCCAATCAACAGTAACTACTAGTACATATACATAAACACGCATTAGGTCAAACTAATTTCTTATATTGGTTTTCCTCTATGGTTTTCCGTTATGGGAGAGGACGAAAGGGAAATGGTCTGTCTACTGGTTATTACTGTTCCCCAGGCCTGGACTAGTAATGTAGATCAGTATGACGTTAATTCTAATCTCAGCAAGTGCTGGCTGCGTAGAATATCGACGCGAATAACCTGAAGACCAAGTGGAGGACAGAAACACATCACTCTACACTTAACAGAATACACTACAGAATAGTAAAACCACAGAATTTAATTAATATGAGTTAATTAAAAAGTAAACTTGGTTTAAAACTGTTACGGATTCCAGGGCATTTATCGTCGCTAATATCCAAGCACAAGGAATAACACTTAAATATCTCTTTCAACTAACATAACATTTCCCCATTATGAAAAACGGAACTTAAAATTAACAAATAAAAACATAATGCTCTCAGTAAACTTAAATATTCCATATCTCATTTAGGGCAAATTGTACGAACTCGTAATAAACCTCTGTTCCACGTTATTCCATGGTTAGGTGCTAAATTGTGCTGTAGGATACCATAAGAGAATAAACATGGAATAACTTATTCAGCGATTTCATTCAGAGTTAGGCAGATATTCCGAGAATATAGCATAAAAAGTGAATGAGTGAGTGATTGAGTGAGTAAGTGAATGAGTGAGCGAGTGAGTGACTGATTGGGGTTTAAGGGCCCGTTGACATCTAGGTAATTTGGCCCAAAAACAAAAAAGAAGGTGGCTGCTCTAATACTGAACACAGTTTAGTTAAACAATATATTTCTTAGATACGTAGAGTCAGACTCAAATATTCAGTGCCATAGCCGGGATTTGAACCACAGATTTTCCGATTTTCTTCCAGTTGCTCCAACCATTGAGCTAATATTGCCAGCATGACACTAAATTCTTCAACTGACTTGCATTTTTTCCAGTAGACCACTAGAAGTACTCAGTGCAGTAATTCACATCCGTACAGCGATATAGAAAGTGAGGTTATGTTACTATCCACAATCGCAAAGGAAGAAAAAATTAAAATTAAGTATTCACAGATGGAGACTCTTTAACTGCTGTGGTTCTCAAAGTCCCATCAGATGCCTGTTTAATAATCTTGAGATTCTTCTACCGCACGTAACCGCCTGCTTTACATCCCTTCCCAAGGAAGCCATGCTAAGGAGCTTTACCCAAAAACAAATAAAAAAATTGTTCTCCGCTGGGTTTAAAGCCGCGATTCTCAGACATTACAGAGACTTAGTAATAACATCACGGAAGAAATCAGAAGGTTTTCTGTTGCTAAGTTTAGGCGACTGAACAAGAGCATTTCTTTGGGATATACTGTATGGGAGTAGGCTAACCTCTAGGGTTCGATTACCGCCTAAAGATTTTTTTTTAGACAGGATTATTTCCCATCGTCCTTAGAGTCTAGAAGTATGAATGAGAAAGTGTGTGTGTGTGTGTGTGTGTGTGTGTGTGTGTGTGTGTGTGTGTGTGTGTGTGTGTGTGTGTGTGTGTGTGTGTGTGTGTGTGTAAATCTGCTATAATAACCAAAAATAATACAAATCCAAAGATAGTAGTAAAGCAAGTAAACATCATTGCTATTGAGGAATTGTCCTAAAAGAAAAAATCCGCCAATATGACCTTAAGTATTAAACGGACATTTAAAAAAATGGAAAATATTTTTTGATAAATTCATTCATCAAATAAATATTTTAAAAACACTAAAGGAAGAAAGTGTACGCAATCCTTGTAGATAATTTACAGTATATACAAAGTAAAATTCGATATGATATACAAATTTAATTGTAGAGTCAAACTCCCTTTGGCATGTCTATCACAAAGGTAGATTTTGACCAAAGTAATGTATGTATTTCACTGACAACCGCCATTCTCCAATCTGTTTTTCTAATGTGAAGAAGTTCTTATTTATTTGGAAAAATTAGTACAGTAAAACCTCTGAAAAACAAAACGCGATCGTTCCGGCATTTCTTTTTTGCTTACACAGGCTTCTGTCTTACAGAGGGTTGTGTTTGAATACAAAGAAATTGCCGAAGCTATAGTTGCACAGGTTTACGTGAAGGAATAACATAAAATGAAGTGTAAATAAAGTGTAAATAATAATAGGCTGATATGTATTATGTACAATATTTTCAACTTACAATAGTTGTAGTTTATCGCCTAGTTTCTCTGGTTTCAATCTGCAACTGTCTGCATATCAATATCCCTTGCTTTACTACACATAGCATTCAAAAAATGTTATGGCGATGTTTGAAGCTCTCCACCTATCCATTGGAAGCTCTGAAATCTAATGTTCTTACAGTTTCTAAAGCTTAAGTCTGAAATAATGGTCCAGAAATGGGAATTCCTTTAGCGCATGCGCACTAACAAACCACTCGAACACAGCACGATTTAGCTCGTCATACTCTGTAGATTTTGTGATACCATTCACATGCCTTGCTTCCCTTTAGTCACTCCTTTTTAATTATTTCGTTTTTCAAAATTTCATAAATCTGAGTTTTTCTCATTTGAAACAAGACAGTTAATTTTTTAGCTAGACGTTTGTTCTTTTCGTGTTCTTCAACAACCTTAATTTTCCTCCAGTGATAATGTCTTAACTTAGAACTCATTTTATAGAATTTGTGTACACACAAACTATGTTTTTAAAAAACACGAAAGTTTAGTTTTCTCCTACTCGTACTTGATCACCAGTAAGAACGACACTGGGAATGAACACACTGCAAAATAATTGTACCCTTACCATGTGTGTTGGAAGAGAGTTGAGAGAGCTAATGGCTTATTTTCCTTTTTCCCGAAGGATTACAGTTTATAATTTTGTGCTTCATAGAACTTCGGTGCAAGTGCAGCTGTCCTCAAAATTAACGCAGTTTTTAAAATACGTGCGTTGTAACCCATTCCACATAAATTAATTCATTTTAATCAGGTTATTTAGGCAAAATTTTCCAGAAAAATATTTTCGTTTACGCGTCAATCAGTTAATTTTATATGGGAAATAGCTCTGTTCCGAAATGTACTTTCCATTTTTCCAGCTTTCCGGCATATAAGGGGTCCGTTTTAGGCAGGTTTTACTGTAGGGTAAAGGAGGGTATTTTCGTGACATAGGCAACTTCGTGATAATTTTCGAAGAGATGTCACAGAGGAACCAGTTGGTGTTAACTAGTCTTTCACTATTGGTAGTAGACATATTTGTTCCTAGAGCTCAGAGCTATCGGCAGGCACGTTAACACCAACTATTATGTGTTTCAAATGGAAATATGTTTGTCCTTGAGCGCTACTAGATGAGCAACAAATCGGAGTCCTGCGGTGTTGTATTGCATTACCTCTAAGTGGTGCGTGAGGAGCGGCAACCTAATCAATCTGTATGAAATACTATTCGCGCTAAGACAAAAATTCAGATTTCGCCAAAACTGATCCATGTGGAAGGTAGAGAGTAATGTATCTAACATAACCATGAAAACCTCATATGTTTAGCTCAAATAGTTTTTCTAATACAAATACATAAAGCACTATTACCTGTACCTATTATAACAATAAATCACGACATAAGCACTGTATGAATATCATTATTGGTTGGCATGTATGCGTGTACGTAATTACTCAGAACTGAAACGTAAATGTTTGACATGAGGTGACAAAAGAATTACTTTGAATAAGCCAATTCGAGCGAGAGGAAACAATAAATTCCCTGCTGTCCTGGCAGCACGTGTCTGGTCACGTTATATATTTGTTTATGAATGGTTCGTAATCTCTATTTACTCTAGGGTTCGAGGTAGTTGGTGTGTATGTATGTACATATACTTTTCATTACTCAGAATTGAAATTTAAAATATTGCATGACGTGATAAAAGAAATACTGTGAATAAATCAAGGTGTTAAATTCGAGAAAGAGCAAACACTTCATTTCCTGTTAGCTTGTGGAATGCTGTATGCTTATGTTTATGAATGAATGCTGGATAAGAAGTGTTTATTTACTCTGGAGAGTTCACATGTATATCATTCAGTTGTTCTTTACACAACAGTAGAGTAAGAGTTAAATAGTGCAATGGCTTCTTGCGGTGAATTTAGTGGCGAGTCAAAAAGGCAAATATTGCGAACTTATGCTCGAAGTATTGTTTTTAAGGTGTACACGTTATTCAAAAAATTGGGCAATGAGTAATATAGACATCAGCTCGATTTAAAAAATGCTCAACGGCTTACTGCTGAAGCGTTTGGTGTAGGTAAAACAAGTAAGTCCCGAATTTGGATTTGAAAAGAAGATAATTCAAAAACTATGATTATAGTTATAGTATTTAAAAATATGCATAAATTGCGAAAATGCTTTTTCCAATTTTGATTTTGGCAAATGCATCGTTGTAAAAGTTTGTAAAATATAATTCGCTTACCCTTACATCTAGCGCCAAGCAGACCTGCATGTTGCATGAGAGTGCGAGGGAGAGAGAAATCTAAAATGAGTGGAGTAACAAGCTGGCAACGCTGAGTGTGATACGGCATTTGATTAGCTGGACTCCAGAACCCTTCCCCGTTTGAAACACATAATAGTTTCTCTGTGACATCCCTTCGAAAAATTATCACGAACTTGCCTATGTTACGAAAATACCCCCCTTTACCCTATTTCAATTTTAGATTTTCTTGCCAAATAAAAAGCAAGTCATTCTATAATTACACTAACGAATCTCAGAAATATGTTGCAAATATTCTTAATTTCGTACTGATAAATGGAACGAAATGAAGCAGCACTCATTACTTGTTCTTTCAGACACAAGACCGCGGTCTGGAGTTCATTAAAGCTATACTACATTTGGCATGCATCTTAACCCAATTTTTGTTCTACAACTACCTGAGCTCGGAACTGGCTTTTGTGGTAAGCTTTCCTTGTTCTTTGTGTACTAAGATAATATTCTGCATGGATATTATTAAAGCAGCCGTACTTCCATAAAGTCCCTGCATTTAAAGTAGCTTAGCTTAGAAGCGAGATGATGTGTGTCGCTGGTGCGCTACTCTAAGGGGATTGCAGAAGCTCTGTGATGTCATCCAAATCATTGTCTGCTTTGCTTGTGTAAGGAACAATAAAAATCTCAACTGATAATATCTGTTCATGCAAGTATTGTCACACGTCACCAGCTTATCCCTCTTAACCGACTGCCCCGCATCATGCAACCACACAGTACTTGGTTCTGTACAGTACAGAAGTATTTTTTTTTTTTTACAACTGACGCCTGACCTTGTTCTGATGTGCGCGAGTGACATTGGAGGTAAAATCCTGCTTCCACCAGCAGACAGCTAATAAAGCTAGTGAGTTAGATGACAGATGACTAACCTGACAGCCTTTCTGTGCTACAAATAAACAAATGGGCTCGACCATAAAGTACTGTGCAACATTACGTCACACTCTAGCTCTAAAAAATGCCTCTCACGTCTGTAACCAACAACACTGACTTTGCTTTCGCGTAACCAGGTTTGCGCATGTGACGGCTGGACGGTTTGCCTATTGGAATCGCCGTCATTGCCAGGAACTTTATGAAAGTTCGGCAACTCTAACTAGAATTTACAAAGACATTGGTTAATATTATTATTATTATTATTATTATTATTATTATTATTATTATTATTATTATTATTATTATTATTATTATTATTATTATTATTATTATTATTATTATTATTATTATTATTATTATTATTATTATTATTATTATTATTATTATTATTATTATTATTATTATTATTATTATTATTATTATTATTATTATTATTATTATTATTATTATTATTATTATTATTATTATTATTATTATTATTATTATTATTATTATTATTATTATTATTATTATTATTATTATTATTATTATTATTATTATTATTATTATTATTATTATTATTATTATTATTATTATTATTATTATTATTATTATTATTATTATTATTATTATTATTATTATTATTATTATTATTATTATTATTATTATTATTATTATTATTATTATTATTATTATTATTATTATTATTATTATTATTATTATTAGTAGTAGTAGTAGTAGTAGTAGTAGTAGTAGTAGTAGTAGTAGTAGTAGTAGTAGTAGTAGTAGTAGTAGTAGTAGTAGTAGTAGTAGTAGTAGTAGTAGTAGTAATAGTAGTAGTAGGAGGAGGAGGCGGAGGATGAGGTTTTCATTCCTCTGTATTTTAGCTTACTAAAGCAGGAATAACATCATTTAACTCTTATAACTTCACTCTATTCCTTAAATCTGAATGTATTTCCGCATAAACGTTTTAATTAGAGCTCCATCTGAAATAATTCATAGAGTTTTGCAGTTGTGTAGCAGTACAACTTATGTAATAACAATGTTTCGTATTACTTCATGACGGAATCTCAAGGGAATAGTAAAACTGAATAACCACAAGATCAATCTCTTTGATCGGTATGATGCTATTAGGATAAAACTTTCTAAGTTCGTGTCCCAGGGTTTTTTACGCTCAAGTGCAAGCCAATGAGAGAAAATTTAAATTAGATGCATTCTTTTAGCGTTAGAGGAATTGGGTTTGTAAGGGATTGTACTGATATGCATATATTAACCCTCAAACAATTAAACAATTCGAAATCAATACTGTGCTAAACAGGATAACCTGAAAAACCAAACGCCAATAAAGGCTTAATGAGGACTTTGATAGCGATACGCTTAGCACTTCGTTGGACACATGAAGATGGATTCCACACAACCAGAGCAAATCAATTCCTCTGAGATGACTGTAGAAACTGACAATAAAACTACAAAAACCTTGCTTAGTGGCAAGGTTCAATGACAGCCTCAGATGGCGGACATCCCCATGATCCACTGAAGTAATTTAGCTATGGAGCAAGCACGACACGCTTTGACCCGGGTAACAATATACCGATATATATCCTTCCAAATGACAGGCTCGTTTCTCTCTTATCGCGAGTCGCAAAATTCCCAGATGAACTGAAAACATGAAACATGGAAATTAGGAAACACCACATAAAACCTTGCAAACATCGTAGGCACATATCAGGCAAAATAATTTGAAATCATGAGTTAGGATGGTAAAGAATGCCCATCCTCAAACAGGTGAGTAATCTTGCTGACCTGGTGCAAACAGGTGGATATTTATGGAAAGACATACTTAGAATTACACCTCCGGGGTGAGATGGAAGATCTTAAGCAAGAATCGGAGCATACAACATCCGCGATTCCGTCTGACACATGTATACATTTTGGAATGATCTCAAAGGCTCCAGTAAGCAGACCCATCCATAATGTGAGAAGTGCAAACGAACATAACTTTGATGAGACAAGAGAAAACCGAGCAGCAATGGATCGGGAAGAACGTAACGTCTTTTGTACCCCGTTATGGTTACAGGTGGCAAGGTCAGACTAGGTTTAAGCCACGAAGACTCGGGCAGAGTCCCTTGGTCCGGGTAAGCGGTACAACCAGACCAGGTCTCCTTGTTGGAATCCTTGATTGTTGGCTTGCCTGTCGTACCGGGTCTTCATCCGGTTGCTCGCCATCTGGAAGTTATGACGAGCCATCTCATGCATGTCGTGGAGATGGTCCACCAGGTTCTCCACATTCTCCAGGTTGCTGGCTGTTTCGCTTCCACGGGACTCCCGAAAGCCAGGTCACGGGGCAGGTGTAGCTCTCGGCCGAACATTAAGCTTGCCAGCGTCATCCCAGTGGTGTCGTGTGTTGACGAGCGGTAGGCCAGCAGGAACAGTGTCACCTTGACGTCCCAGTCTCGCTGATGACTGGTCCCGACCATCCTCAGGTGTTCTTCTATGGTCTTGATGTATATCTCCACCATGCCGTCCGACTGTGGATGTAGGGGTGTTTGCGGGTCTTGTTCACCCCATGTCTTTCCAGTGCCTCCTTCATCCGGTGAGACTTGAAATTGGTGCCCTGATCACTGTAGAGCTCTAACGGCACCCAAAAACGGCAGAGCAGTTGCTCCACGAGGCACTCCGTGAATGTCTTCGCCTCCTGGTTAGAGATAGCATACACCTCCGGCCACTTGGTGAAGTAGTTCACGACCACCATCAGGTACTTATTGCCTCGGTCGGACACTGGGATGGTCTAGCTATGTCGACAGCGATGCTTTCGAATGACACTCCGACGTTGTACTGCTTCATGCGACTCCGGCTCCTAGTCTGGGGGCCGCGACTCGCCGCGCACACTTCTGACATTGACGGCACCATCTCTCAGAGTCTGCTCGGAGCCTCAGCCAGTAGTAGCGCTATCGGAATTTTTTGATAGTTCAGTTTCCTCCCAGGTGTCTTCCTGAAGTACCGGATGCACTTCTTCTAAGACTTCCGGGACCTTACTTCGGGGAAGTACCAATTGTTCTCTCTGCGTCTTTCCATCGGGTGATTCCCATACCCGGAACAGCACTCCCTCTTTGATCTTCAATTAATTCCATTGGGCCCTGTACGACTTGTATGTGGAACCTCTTGGTACGATGTCTCCCAGGTCGGTCTTGTCCCTGCCTCCACTTCCCTCAAGAGTGGCCCTAATTCTGCGTCCACCAGCTGTTCCCTCCTTAGGCCTGCGCTATTTCAGCCGTCCGCAGGCACTGCTGTGACCACTCTGACAGCTGCGGCACGCTCCTTCTCTTCCACTCTTGTGCATTGGCCGCACTCCTCTGGACAGGGTCTTCGAGACATGGCGCCTGCGTTGCCGTGGCCCTTCCCTTTACGATGTTCAGAGGTGAGCAGCAGCCTCTGGACCCAACGGGCTGTCTGGCCTTCCAGATTCCTAAAGCTGAGCAGCCAACTTAGGGCAGAATGGTCAGTCCTCAGGTGGAATGGCTGACCGTACAGGTACTTGTGGAAGTGCTCCAAGGGCTTTACCACCGCCAGTAACTCTCGCCGGGTGACGGAGTAGTTCTTCTCTGCCTTGGATAGCGTCTTGCTGTAGTAGGCTATCACTCGCTTGTGGCCGTCCTGGACTTGGGATAGGAAGCCTCCAACGCAGTAGTCGCTGGCGTCGGTGTCCACAATAAAGGCGCCACCTGGTTGTGGGAGTCCCAAAATAGTAGCACTGCAAAGTGTCTTCCTCAGCTGCTGGAAAGCGATTTCGGCGTCCTCCGTTCACACATAAGGCTTGTGTTCTTCTGTCAGGCGGGTGACGGGCTTGGCGATATTCGAGAACTCCTTTTTGAAACGCCGATATTAACTGCATAGCTCCAGGAAACTTACATAGATCTCTCTTATACTTTGATCGAGGCCAATCTCTCACGGCCTGTGTCTTCTCCGGATCTGTGGCCACTCCGGTTGGTGAGACTATGTGGCCCAAGTAGTTGACTTCCTTGCGGAAGAGCTGGCAATTCTTTGCGTTCAGCTTCAGGTTGGTCACCTGCAGTCTCTGTAGCACTTTGCTCAGGTTGTCGAGGTGGTCTTCGAATGTCTTGCCGACAATGATGATGCCGTCCAGGTACAGCAGGCAGGCGTCATAAGTCAGTCCTCTCATCACTGACTCCATGAGGCGTTGCAAGGTAGCTGGTGCCTTTCAGAGACCAAAGGGCATAACTGTAAACTACCAAAGCCCTTGGCCTGTCGAGAATGCGGTCTTCTCCTTGTCTCTCGGGTCTAGAGTTACCTGCCGTTTATTTGACTTCAGGTCCAGGGTCGAGAACCATTGCGCACCAGCAAGCGTATCTAGGGTGTCGTCAATCCGGGGTAAGGGGAAACAGTCCATCCTGGTGACAGCGTTCAGCTTCCCGTATTCCACGCAGAAGCGTAGCTCGCCGTTCTTCTTCGTCACCAGAACTACAGGGGAACACCAAGGGCTGTCAGACTCTTCAATCACTCCCCTGAATCTCATGTCCTCCAGCATGTCCCGTACCGCCACCCTTTTCCCCAGCGGAACGCACATAGGTGGTTGCCGAACAGGCCGGGCGTCTCCGCTGTCGATGCGATGAAGCACCCGGTCCGTGCGGCCGTAGTCACTGTTACCTTGGCTGAAAACGCGTTGGTATCTTCTTAGCAGTTGTTGAAACTTCTCCAGCTGTTCTGCGGTCAGGTGGTCGGCGATGTTAATGATTATAATTATCACATATGTCATAATGACAACGTAAAATATAATGGTAATTGAAAGATGGATAGCTAGCTTTGTCCATTAGTTCGTTTGTATGTATGGAATGCCATACATTCCAGCCTTCAAACTATAATCTTGAGGTTCAATCCCTGACTAGCTGAGTGTCATCAGAAGCTACACACCCCACACACTCACTAAGTATTTTTGCAATTCAGCACGCATCTTGCTATTTTATTTGTATCTGGATTAGCACTGCCCTTGCCAGTTGTAATTGGTAGCAGCCTAATAAGGAAGTTCAAGATTAAGAATACCCATATCTGAGTTATTGTATAACTAATAAGCCGACCATATTGATGCATTTGCACAAAACAGTGACATTTTATTATTTTTCACCTCAATTAGTTGATAATTTTAAAGGAGTTGCTAAGAGATAAGCAACATTGAGAAGAAGGATAATTAAATATATGTTAACAGCACAATTTCAAAAATAGCATTAATAGATTAAACAAATAAAGAATAATCATTATCCAGTATCATGTATATTACAGATCAATATAATAAGTTTTATGGATCTGTTGACAGAGTGAGGAAGTGTCCACTGCAGCCTATGACAGCGAATGGTATCAGCAGAATGTCAGCTATCAGCGTACTCTACGTATGATCATCATGCGAGCAGTGAAACCTGTACGCCTTAGTGCTATGAATTTTGCTGGATATTCTCTACCAGTATTTGCATCGGTACGTACAAGTGTGCTAGTTCTTGAATAAACCTTCTGAACATATCCTAGGTATTCCATTTATACTGTATACTGATGGAATAATGCATTTTGTGTTCTAGGTTGTTTTGGAGGGAAACTAGGTGTTGCATGACACATCGTCATGCTTGCCAAATGTCCCTGTTAAGTAATAATTTCTAACATTAGAGGCACATACATACTACGGCCTTGAATTCTTCAGTTTTTACTAGTCATGCGTAATTTCTGCTTATTCAACGGTCATAATGTCAATTTCATTAACGTTTTAAATTGTTTCAAAGGCGTTCTTCAGGGCTCATCTGCTTCACTGCATTTCATTCTGTTTATGTAGTAGTCCTAACCAAATCTTTGGAATTTAGCCAAAGTGAATGAGCTTTCTGGTCCACAAGAAGCAGATTATGTTTTTAAACATGAGTTCTGCTAGTTTAAGGCTTGAAGGACTCAGTTGCATATCATTGGTACTCCACTATGTGTTGATTATTGCAACATTCCGTGTTCATACGTATGTCCTTGAAACCGAAATCCACATGCAGACCATAAAAACCTGTTGTCCCCTATACTTTCATTCAGACCAACTTTTGTTGGAAGGTTAATATGCCCCTGATGATCTTATATGTCTAAAAGCAGAGTTCCTAGGATAGAGTAATTACCTTGAGTTTGCAAGAGGCTGCGCCGTGGTCGAGCGGTTATACCGTGCGTCTCTCAACAACGCGGCCTAGGTTCGATCCCAGGAGATAGCATGTGACATTATGGTGCACAACACGGCGCAGGGTCAGGATTCCTCCGGGATATCCGGTTTCCCCGCCATCATTATACCAATTGTTCCATTTTCCTCTTTCCTTTCATCCATTTTGCCCTCATAATCTCATCTACTCTCACTCTCTTTCTAGACATTGGGCTCATCATCCGCCCAGGGTTCTTTGAGTGATCCAGTATCTGTTCCTGACCCGAGATATACGGTCATAAGGGATAGAGGAACAAGAATCCTCTAACACCACAATAGCGACAAAACTAGGGAAGTTAAGAAGGAAAAGAGTTTGCAAGATCTACTTAATATACTGAAACAACTCTTTTTTTCTTTATCACACTCAAATTTTGATATCGTTGGACTCCAAATAATATGAAGATTTCTGCGGAAGGTGCTGAAGGCTGTAAAATTATCAATATTTGGCGAATTCGCATTCAAATTAACAAGGATTCACCTGGAGCTATGATGCTGGATGTTCTCTAACTTTCCCAGCCTGCTTTGATTGTTATAATGCCAGATAGTGTTGGGCAGCCTATACTGCAAAGAAATTTACAACTGAGATACTCTTTACAGATAAAGCACCTCTAGTGCTACATTAAAATACTTAAACTGCGAGGTGTGGTAAAAAAAAGTAAAGGACATTTTATTTCTTTTTAAAGAATGTTGATTTATTCATAAACATCAACTTTTTCCTCTTGAGAGTAATGTCCCTTGAATACCCCAATTGTACCAGAAGTTCTTCCAATTTTGGAAGCACTTTTGGAACTGAATTTTCGTTAGGGTGTTCACCTCATTTAGCAATTCTGTTTTATCTCATCAATGGTGCCACAAAGTGATGTCCTTTCAGGATTCTGTTCAGTCTTGGAAATAGAAAGAAGTAGCAAAGAGCCATGTCCACGAACATGATGGTCGAGGAAACAAAGGAATTGTTTCTTGATAAAAGAAAATCACGAAAAAGCATCGAGCATTGCCGTGAGCACTGAAAATGCAAATGTATATCCGAAACATGTGTACCAACAAGTACAAAAGTTTTAAAATTCGGACTGTAAAGCCCACGAAATTAAAAACATAACTCTTATTATCACACCTTGCATTTAAAGCAATGTCCCTCATTTAAATAAAGTGTATTCTAAATGATTTATAATCATATTTGTTCTAAAAAATTTATACAGATTTACATCACTATAATTTATTTTATATTTACAGGTGATGCAGAGATCTTACTCCTGTTTGGCAGTTATGCGAAACTTCCATCAATCAATGGAACTAAATCAATAGTGATGATCCCAAATGCTAAATATCGTTTTGACAGCAATTAAAATGAGGTTTCTCTAAGAGCATTTAAGTTAGGTTGGCAATGAAATGTTGCTTGATATTATTATACTGTAAAGAGCTCGATTAATAACAGTTTTGCCAACTACAGAATTAAATGCTCTCTTCTATTCCTAAAATAATTAATTACCTCATTAATTAGGTTTGATGCGAGTTGACTATAATTATTGCAAAGTTCAACAATAACACATAACACTGAATATTTATATTAATTTTGAGCTCTTGATCATTGTATAAACCAATGTAGTAGAATATAATAAACATGTAAGACTTCACGTAAGACTTTTTCTGAGTTCCTGTTACCATGTTCCCAGTCAGTGGGTCACACATCACCAAACAGATGGAATGTAAAGGCAATATACAAAAGAAACTTGGTTTTAATCAAGTAGTACACGCGGTCGGTCTTACATACCCTTAAAACTTATTATTCCTTTTGAAAAGTAACAAAGTAATGAAACCATTCAGACGCGTATTTAGAAAATAAATCAAAACCTTGAGAGTAATTTTGATGTATACTTAGATTTCCAATGAATTACGCAAAATAGAGGCACATATTGGTGTATAATAACACTCCTGCAGAAGGTCACTGGGTCACAGGCAGGTGGGAGTCCCTGATAAGTGTTGACAATTCATTCCGCACCAGGATCAGCCACCAACAATTTGGGTCAGGTATCGATATGTGACACGTGAGGATAGCGACCACATATAGCCAAGAACAGCATTTATAATGCGCAAGAATCCGTGCGATCTGCCCGGCGCCAACTTACACCATGGGCCCTGAAAGATGATAAATTCCACACAAATGGAACGAAGGGGAATTATGTAAAGGAAATCGTGATATGGAAATAAACTCTCCAGCATTCGCCTGACTGACAAAGGGAACCCCAAGTCAGAATACGCGGTTGATGGAACCCTCGGCCTCCAGAATGTGAGCCACACGCTTTACCAGGACGCGACCTCACTCGATAAGGTCAATTGATACTGAGAAGACAATTTTCTGAAAATTAATGAGCTTTGACTACATTCCCGAGCCATCCAAACGGTCTCCTAGGACGGTGTTTCTCAAAGTGTGGTCCTCGGAACCCCGGGGGTCTACGAGGGGATGTCAGCGAAGGGTCCCTTAATCAAGTTATAATGTACAAACACTACAGAAAACGAAAAATTGTATTTACTGAGTCACGTATCTGCTCGGTGCCTAACTGCATACATTTTACTTAAGATTTTTCTGCAGCTATGTAGTAACGATGTAACGCAGCTAAGAGGTGCAATCAACGTAAAAGTTGGAAGTGTGTAGTGCAGCGTTATAATAGCAGCGACGCAACCGTACTGAGCGCGAGCGGTTAGCTGCGGTACGGGTGAAGTCAGCCTAGCCTGCGCGCGGAGATCTGAGTCAGCGCTGTCACTGGCACCGACTACACGTACGCACAACAATAAACCAGTCGTTCCCGCTGCGTTGAAGCCAGTGATGATAGTGATTGATTGTCCTGACAGTTTGTAATTGTTAATCGTGAGAATGTATTCGCGTCGTTCAGCACGAACCGTTGGTTACAGACTGGATCAGTTAAACGTAAGCCTACAATAACTGGCGATCAAGAGGAAAATTGTAGTAGTGAGCCTACTAGTACAACTAGTTGCTGTTCTGCCGATCTGCGAAAAGTAAAACGGCGAAAATACAGCGAAGAATATTTAAGTTTCGGATTTCTTTTTGAGCTGGAACTGAAGATAAACAAAAACCTCAATGTGTTTAGTGTGATGATGAACAAGCCTGCTAGGCTGCGAAGACATTTACAGACGAAACACCCGGTTTGCATTCGTAAGACGCTTGATTATTTTTTTTAAAAAAAAGTAAAGAGATGAAAATGAGTAAATCTAAAATAGAAAACATTTCTATTGGAACCAGTAGTGAAAAAGCAACACTAGCTTCCTATGAAGTAGCACTACTCATTGCTAAAGGTGGCAAGCCTTGTAACATTGCAGAGGATATAATATTGTCAGTTATGATTGGTGACTCAGCTGCTAAAGAGCTGAACACAGTTCCACTATCACATGATTTAGTTAAATGTAGAATTGTTGATAAGTCTCATAATGTCCTGGACCAGCACATTATGAGGTTAAAATCGACAGTAATGTATGCTTTACAACTTGACGAAAGAACTGATTTCACTGACAAGTCTTACTTGTTAGCGTTTGTACGTTACGAACACGAGAATGAGCTTGTTGAAGACCTGTTGGATTGTAGGGAAGTCTCGCACAATACTGCATAGAATGTCCTTAAGACACTTAATGGATTTATTTCAGAGCGAGGTCTTGAGTGGTGTAAGCACCGACGGAGCCGCAGCGATGTCTGGACACAACACTGGATTGAAAGCTCGATTTCAAGCTGTCAACTTTGAGAATAAGTGGATTTATTGCTCGATACATAGAGAGGAGTTGGCTGTAAAAAAGCCTGTTGGCCAGATTTGAAGGAAACTTTAGAAGAGTTTGTTAAAATTGTGAACTACATTAAAGCCTGTCCTCTTAACTCACTGATATTCAAGAAACTGTGTGAAGAAATGGGAAGAGAACATAAAAAACTGTTCTTGCACACAGACATTCACTGGATTCTTATGGAAATATTCCTCTGCGATTTTTTTTAATTATGTGATGAAGTAAGGCTATTTTTTGAAGACACCAAGCACGAAAAGTTTCCCCTCAGCGAACGACTGTGTGACAAGAATGGTTGTGCAAAGTGGCATATCTAGCTAGCATCTTCTCACACTTAAATGAAAACTTCAAGTGTGAAAAGATGGTGTTGAAAAGAAATCCTTAAGCTCCTTCACTATTTTGAAACAATATCTGACTTCATCAGAAGAAACGTTTCCTAAAATATTGAAGAAGCCATAGTAGAACACCTGAATGGCCTATCAAAAGCTTTGAGGAAGTACTTTCCAGCACCGGCAGATGACCAGAAAAAGTGGATAAAGTATCCTTTCCAGAAAAAAATACATAGACATGAGCATTGACAGCTTTTCGGAAATAGAACAGGACGAACTAATAGAGTTATTTAACAGCAAAGGATGGTTGTATACCAGGAAAATGAACTTGCAAAACGTTGGTTTCTGGCGCAGAGTGAATTTAATAAACATGCTACCAAAGCACTTAAGTATATTGTGCCCTTCCCAAGCATCTATCTGCGCGAGCAAACATTTTCATTGTTGTGCAACATCAAGACATTGAAGAGAAACAGACTTCCCAATGTAGAAGCTGACTTAAGAGTAAAAATCACCAACATTATACCCAGCGTAACTGAGCTTATTCAATCAAAAAATCAGTTGCACTGTTCACATTAATACATTCCAATGAACAAAGTTTCAAGCTTTTTCCACATACACTTATTTTTTCAGTTACCCAAAACTAACTTTGTTGAACTGGCTAAATGTTGGATTCAAAACATTATGAATAGCTTTTATATGTATAAAAGAGGTTTATTTACATGGAAAACAAATTGATTTTATAACATGTTGTGCATAATGATATTAATCCTTGGGTAATCCAAAGAGAATGGTATTTCAAGTTTTTAGTGATGTAAGGCTAAAGTTACATAAAATCTAGTTAGGCACACTTGTATAAAATTTACTTCAAAGTGAATTTTTTTTTAATAAATACAATTTTAAACATATATATTTTTTATTTAAAATCCATTTTATACACAAGTTTATTTTAGTTTAATTTTTTAAATTTATTATTAATAAAATTTAAACCTAAATATACAAGAAAATATCTTATATTATACATACAGTAATCATTTTAATTCCAATTATAAAATTCAACCAAAAGTCGACTCGTTCATATAATTTGAGTTGCCAAACTATGGATGTCCGCGAACAAGTTGTTAGATGATTGTAATTTACATCCTCCAACGTTGTCATATCGGACGATGAATGGACTGGGTGAAATGATGTTCAAATGAGCCCACGGTCCATAGAGCTTAGAGTTACCCAACATTCGTCTTTCAGGATAAGGGAAAACCCCGGAAACACCTTCTCCAGATAACTCGCCCTGACCGAGATTCGAACTGGAGACCACTTGAACGTAAGGCAGACATGTTACCACCACGCTACCGAGGCGGGCTAAGAGGGTCTTTGAGGCAGAAGAAGTTTGAGAAACACCGTCTAGGGAACAGAGGTACGGATAAACTAACCCATCTCATTTCACATTTTACTTTATATGAACTTAAATGATGCAAATGGAACATGTCAAAATATTACCAACTTAATTTTAAGACGTATGGTATTAGAAGGCATATAAGGTGGAGCTAGGGAGGGCTCGGCTAGAGCGACTGTTCTATCATAGGCGTACAGCGTTACCTAATTCGAAACGCACAGCAAAGCCTGAACATCAGAGATTTCTCTTTTTCATTCGCCCAAAATTACTTTGTAATATGCCTTGGTATATGCGGCAAGAATTTTTGAGACAGCCTGTACAAATTTCATTTTTCCAAGACTATCGCTTCGAGAATAAACACACTCCCGTGTTTATGTAAGCATATGATATGCTTCAACTTCCAATCCTGCCGGTGTGTTATTCCTTTTCATTACGAAGTGCTGAGTTAAGACATAAAGATGTGTCGTTAGGAACTGTGTATATTTACTTCATAAATTATCTGACAACGGATAACTGCAGTCCAGGAGCTCACGCGCATTCTTCGAAGTTCAAGACCATACGTAACATAAATGTGACAATAAGCAGAAAGTTCACATGTTTACATTGCGTTTTGTGAAACTTTATATGAATCTCCAGGAAAGTTTGCGAGAAAACGAAAAACAGCTTCCAGTTTAGATGATTTTGAAAAAGACGTACTTCGCCGCGCAATATACGAAAAGTATGACACTATTAAAATGCTAGTTCATGTAAAAATAATTGTGCTTTGTGGACTAAGTCTAACTTCTGACAATTTGTGAGACGACAAAAGGTTACTTTCCTCGTTCCCTCCCCCAATCTTCTGCTACCTGGCGCCTCACTTAGCAACAGTGCAGGCACTGTGGGGATGCATAAGTTCAGCTCACATGCCTTCCAAAACCTTATGTCGTTTATATGTAAAAAGAACTATATGTAAATATACAACAATCACTACCTGAAAACAGAAACAAGTACAAGTGTAACAAAACGAACGGTGATACTAGGAACATTGCTAGAACGAGGTCTACCTGGAATCCCGAAGACTTTCCCTCTATAGCGAGGGAGTCAAGCTCCGCGAGTCTTTCCTAGAGGCAATACCCGGAGTCCAAAAAGGTCCCCCGTGGGATGGAAGTCGATACGCCACTTACGCGCGTAAACTCATCCGGGAAGACTAAGGAAAACCTCGGTAGGGCCGCTGGTGTTCTTGTACACCGTATTACTGGCTCTGCAGGCTGGTACCCGGGACGTTTTAGGCGTCCCTCAAACCCATTTGGGCGGCCAAGCCAACTAGCCAGACGTGGGTTTCAGGAACCACTGCCCCGCCGAGTCCAACCCAATCCAAACAACTCCCTTTCAGGGAGGAGCTTGAATGTTCGGCGCGATGTACTTCTAGTGACGTCAGAAGTACCGCTAGTGCTAGGGGCCGCAGCGCTCGCAGTACAGCAGCTGAAGGGGACGGAATCCCTTTCCTATGGGAGATACTATAGTCCCTCCAGACTTAAAGTAGGGACGCACATAAACATTCCAAAGAACACGTGGTTGAAGCTCTCTGGCGACAGCTGTTTACATCTAACTCTTATCGCAACCATCATATCTTTCTCTGCAGCAGTACTCGGCTCATATTTGTTAAATAAACTAAATCAACTAATTAGTGAAACTATTAAAGAAAAGCTATGAAATATAATTTTGTGAGTAAAACTTAGGTAATCCTGGATTAATAACCCTCCATAAAGAAAGCTGTTTTCAATGCCGATATGCAAAATAGTGACGCGCTTACCTTTGCCAGTTCGATTATTTAAACTTTTGTAAAGCTCAGAAAAAAATTGCATCGTTCTTTGACTCTGCAGTTGTGTCTGTCCAAGCCTTTGAAGTAACATGTCTCTCATTTACTCAGGTTTTGTCTAAGTAATAAATTGTGTACACTTCTACACGAAAATGTCTCACAGATTGCAGGTCAAGCTTTCAGCACAACACAACGTCTTCCTGGTATGACGGTCTCTGGTCTCCGGGGCGACCTAAAAGGTGGTTGGGATACCGGTTGTACTGGCCTGCAGGGAAGCTTCCAACTGGATAATAGTAGGGACCCTGCCCTCTGCACAACCTTGACTGCTTATGACGACCGACCTCTGTCTCCTCTCGCCTCATCCGTCCTCCTGGCAATGCCCTACTTAGGGTCACAGTAGCTAAGACGGGGTATTATGGAATACCATTTACATTTATAAAAGTAACTTAACTGGGTTTTAAATAAAAATCGCCAAATCATCATGAGTACATACTACAATTAATTAACCTATAAAGTTTATATTTATTTAGTTATGAAAACAATGTATTTAGAAAAATGTTACATACAAATGGAGGTTAATATGAAATAGACTTGACTGTTCAAAATGTTTAAAACCAGGAATAGGTGGTTTTAAACATTTTGAACTGTCAAGAATTACTTACTGAATCTGAGTTGTCTAATAGATTGAAGTTCAATTTTTTAAACATCTGAACAGCAATTCTTATGGAAATGAACACAGCGGGGCTCGCACTGGTTATTTGTAATCATAGTAATGTAAGGGCATGTTGATATCTTATAACCTTTCTAAAACGAAATATTACTTTACAAAACTATAAAACAAAGTTACAAGCATGGTTCCATACTTTTTACTCGCCCGGTATCTCAATTACTTCCACTTAAAAGTAAATCTGAATAGAATAACAGGATTTATGAGCTGTTACTGGTACATTAAAATGAAAGTTGAATCTGGATTATAACACTAAAATACGTAACTATAATTGAATGCTATATTTCTGTGAGTAGCGTGTTTCTGCTAAAAACTGTTATAGCTACTTATTTAAGGTAAAATAATTTTGACCCTAACTTGAAAGATGAACACTTATAATTTGTATCTGTAAAATAAATATAGAGGAAATATTAAGCAGCGAATAGAAAATATGAAACAGCTGGAGTTGTGGCAATAATGTTATAGAAGATGGGAAGTTATTGATGAAGTGCATAGGATGTTTTGTAAAGAAATGCTTGGGCTACCAAACACGACTGTGAGGCTAACACCAATATAACTGTACAAGGAAAGGAAAGATTATGGAATGGTCATTGAAGTTTTCGTACATCACTTAAAATTTAGAATAAACAAATTTGTTAAACATTGTCTAGATTGTTCAAGATCTTCTCGGGAAACAAGCCATGTGAAAAGACGATTAGAAGTCGACGTTTCGGGAGCATATATCGCTCCCATCATCAGGATATTTTTAAGAAATGTTATAACCACAAAATAGATATAACACCAAAATCAACAACGACCCAACACTGCCAATACTCACAACACTGAACAAAAGACTGTTTGCAGTAAATTAAATGCCAGGCCAGGAGATGGCATGAGAGTAGAAAATTAATTGGGTCAAATAAACGTAACTACTTACTTGATGATCAAGCTGTATAGATCTGTGCTTCTTAAGCCGACTGATTTCCACTTATAAGGCCGGTTTTTCCCAAGAAGAACTTGAACATAGGTATTGGTCTTCAGGAAAGCTTCCGGTCTTATTTTATTGTCTAGATTACCAAGAGAGTTGTTTAAAGAACAATTAATGAAGTTTAGCATAAATAAGTAAATAAATGCCTAGTATAAAAATAATAACTGTGTCGTCGTTATTTGTAGAATGTAACACTCGCAAAATTTTACATAATTATGTTTTTAAACTCAATAAGACTTTTATTTAAATATTAAAGACCAACATTGTTAGAGTTCATAAAAATATTTTCGTACGGTGGTATAGTTACACGTTTTCGTATGCAGCAATATTTGACCAAATATATATTCAGGCGTTAATCATGCCTTATTAGATAGGTGCATTTTCATTTTTTTTTATCAAAATTAATCTTAAATTTTCCCATTACTTATTTCATATACATTTTAACACTAGTAGCTGTATGCTGTTTTAAGTTAAATGGACATAATACTTTTGATAGCATCACTATCGGCATTCTTAATGTTATTTCTTTTCATCTTTGTATTCTTTGTAAGGTTTGAATATGCACAGTCAACCTTATAATTTTGTTGCTGGAGTTAGTAATCATGGAATGATGGAGGAATGTTACATCGATCGTTACGTATTATACAGTCATGGCTGAGAAAACTTGTTAAAAATTTTATCACTCTGGGGTTTTTCTTTTTATTATTATTTTCACTGCGGAAGCACCACAAAATAAAGAGCAGGGCAGGACACAGTCCATCAAAGTTATTTCTGTAAGCTATACAGGTGCTCGTCTAAGTAAGGCGAGGAAAGGTTTGTATTACTTAAATAATTGTACAACAAAATACTCAGATAGTGTATGAGGAATGCCTTTCTATTACAATAAAAGTACCGTATACGACACTAGTCGATTTTGTTCACTTTTTATTTAAACGTTTATATTGCTTGTTATATTCATAGTAAGCTTTTCGGAATTGATATACACTTTTATTTTCTGTTCGCTTAAAAGCGGTGCGAGAATTTCCTTCATTTCTTCGCACTCCTAGCTCCAAGTATGGAAAAAAGAAATAATGCCGTATTAAAGTTTAGCAAAATTCATCTGCGGTTACAAAAACTTTAGCGACAGTATTTCATTTCCACCACTATATACATAGAAGATAGAGAAACATTTCATTTCATTAAAAAATTTAACCTCAAGGTTTCACCCAAAATATATTTTTGAAGTTTCTAAATAAAAAGAAGAACTTTTATAAAAATATCTGCATGTGCACGTGTTCAATATATTCTAAAGATGTGACACGAAGCTTTTCAACAAAATTCCTACGCCACAAACCTATGTATCACATAGAGATGTGTCGACGTTCTGAATTCGTAACTTCAAAGAAACCGTAATAAATCTATTTCTCCGAAGCTTTATTTAATTAACATCAAGTGGTTTGAAAAATAAATTTTCCAGAGAATAGCTTCTAGAAGCTATATTTAAATAAAAGGATGGCAGGTAAAGGACATCATGTGAATCGCGTTACAGGTAAAAAAAAGTACATAAACACATTTTTTCGCCCATTTCAATGCTCGTTCAGTGTAATGTTTCTTCGTTCACTGCCGGAATTGTCAAGAACCTGAGAACACCTCTTAAACTCTTTCTAGTACTTTCGATGCATGGAAAGGAGAAGGAACGAAGAAATAGTTTCGGTACAACAGAAATAAGTCATTAATTAGGGCCCGGAAGTTTAGTCAAGAAAACAACAACAAAACAGTAGTAGCGAAGGGGTTATACGCTATCTGCGTCTTCTAAACACAAATGACAGGGGTAAGTGCCATGCAGTCGCGCACGTACTCATACAACCAAAGTCGCAGGCAACGGTAATCTACCAAACATGCTCACACGACGGACGTAGTGTCATAGAATATATTGCACATTTACTCATAAATTACACCAAACAAAGTTATCTTTTCCAAATATGTGAATATAAAAAAGATTCAATAATATTTACAATGTGTACAGTAAATGAAAAGCTACAGATGTATTTTTTTATTTTGAAAAGTGCAGAGCGATGCGCAGTGGTATCTGGACGAGTTCACTTCAGAACGGTTGCAACTGGAGGGGAGGGCAGGTCAGTTCCGTATCAGTTGCGAGCAAGTAAACAGGTGCAGAGCTACTGAGTGATACTACACCTTATTTCAAAAGGTGCGATTTTCCTGGTTCCAAGAGGGCATTTAGAAATGACGCCTCCTAGCAGAAAATTAGGAAATAAGGTGCCACATTCTCAAACACGAGAAGTAATAAGCAATGTGTATACATTTATGAAAAAGGAACAAGGGTCTGGGTCTGCTCTGAAAATCTGGAAAAGGGTATCAGAGACAACAGGTGTGTCTGTAAGCAGTGTTAGAAGAATTATTAGGGAAACGAAAACCATTGATTCTGGTGCAGCGACGTTATTTTGTACCTCAGGTAAACAAAAATCTAGGACATGTACAAAATCTAATTTGGATGGCTTTAATGAAGAAGTGGTTTGGCGAACTGTCAATAACTTCTACATCACAGAAAAAGAACGACCAACTCTGAATAAAATACTTATGAAGCTTCAAAATTCCATTGACTTCTAAGGCAGTGTCTCAACATTAAGAAAAGTTCTTTTGAAGCTAGGATTTAGAAGGAATAAAACCAAACGCAACAGACTAATTTTAATGGAACATCATAACATACGGGCAAAAAGACTTAAATATCTGCGAGATATTCAAAGATAGCGCAATGAATGTCGCAATATGGTTTATATGGATGAGACTTACATCAATACAGCATATACAACGCCTGGAGTGATAACTCATTACAAGGACTCTTTGCACCAATGTCGAAAGGTCAGCAGTTGGTAACCGTGCATGCTGGAGAACTAAGTTTTGTTCCAAATGCCTATGTACGATTTAAGGCCCAACAAAAGCGCGGAGATTACCACGACAACATGAATTATAACAATTACCAAAAATGGATTCAAGAAAAGCTTATTCCTAACCTGGCTCCTAGATCTATGCTAGTTATAGATAACGCCCAATATCACAACGTGCAAATTGAAAAACATCCAAATGCACGCTCTAGAAGAGATCAAATGATATCCTGGCTACAGAGACACAAGACTGAAGATGAGTTCAAAAACACTAATTTTTCGAACCTAAGAAACCCTGAAATTTATCAGCTTATTCTATCCCTAAAACCAGCACCTTCTTATAAAATAGATAAAATACTTGAGGTGCACAATCATACTGTCCTAAGAATACCTCCCTACCATCCGGAGTTGAACCCCATAGAACTAATATGGGCTACACTAAAAAACTGAGTTTCCAAACATGTTTCTTTTAAAATGGATGATATAATTAAACTTAAAGATGAAAAAATGAAATCAATAACAGCAGAAGAATGGCAAAAAGCATGCAAACATGTAAGGAAAGTCGAAGTGGAATATATGAGAACCGAGGGACTTCTAGATGCAGGAGAGGAGCTAGTTATTCACTTAAATGGTGACAGTGAACAGGAAGAAAATAATGGTGAAGCAGAAGATCAGTATGAAGAGGATGAAGATGGGCCAGAACACCACCAACAGGCAGATGATGACGACGAATCGCCATTTGGTATCAGCGGAGTTGCTGCCTTAATTTAGAAGAGCTGCAATACTGGCTACGCAGATCTTCGAGAATGAGCCTTGACTTGTAAAAGGTAAGCTTAGTTTTTAGCTGTGGTTTTTAGTCAACCTGTTCAGCGTACTCCCCTCTCATAATCTTACGCGTGTGACGCATTGTGGTGAGAGGTGCCTATTCCCACCACATTTGTTACTCATCCTTACCGCGGAATTCCTGTCAAGATAAAATAATACATCTGTATTTCGTTGTGACAATACTACATTATGTCTGTGTATATGCCTCAGTGTACTTAGTGTACCAACAATTACATGCACTACAGTCCATTTCGTCAGGGAAACCTATATTCTATTGTTTTCTTCGTAGCACAGCTTGCGTATTGTAGAATCGGATGGCAATCTTTTTCCTGTATTTTTTCCTTAAAACTGCTTGAAGTAACTATTTTATACTTACCAGAAGAGGATGTTTACTCCCAACATCATGTTGCACAGATCTTGCAAGTATCTGTCTGAATTAATGTTAGGCGCGAGTTGATGACTAACTCAGTTCACGATCTATATCTCGTGCACAACTAACTTCACGAATTTTTGGCTAAACTTCCGGACTCTACTCATAACAGATCTAAGGAGGGGAGACTACTTAAATAAATATCCTATTTATTAGGGTTTCTAGACCTACTAACGGAATGCAGGTATTAAGTAGATATTAATCCAAAATTTGATAGTGCTTCCTTCGATATGAAACTAAACTAGAAAATGCTTGTTTAGTATACTTATGCATATAAACAGCTTATTTTTAAACATGTTTTTGACCAATTTCAATAAAACCAGATTAACACAGCTGAAATAAATAAATTGAAAGCTTGAATCAGAACCGAAAAAAAGGAATGTTTTGATGTACTAGTAATTCCGACTCAATATCTTGAGATATCATAACGAGATGTCCACATGGACATTAAACCTTTTCGTTTGATTCAAGTATCCCGATAAACCTTCAAGGCAATCTTAGGTATTACATATATCACACCTCAATGTTACAAGTACAGAATGAAATTGGCAACACTACATCGCAAGACATGCACTTAAGCTTTTTGTCACACTGCAGTTTGAGGTGGACAACAATAGCTGTCAGCGGGAACATTAAGCATTGGAGCGTTACTTCCGCTCATCGTAAATGGTGAGTTAAAAGGAGCAAGCGTTGAAGATTGCGTCGGAACGTTTTCAAGAGAAATTCACTTAACACCCTCCCACAAAACAAAGTCGAAAAAGAAAACTTCGCATGTACTGTGGAAACATTTCATTATATCCTTAGGAACCGATTATCCACACCTTCCAAATTCACCCTAACTTACACCACCATATGCATATTTGTGTGGTATTTTAGAAGATCCAGTGTGTCATGACGTAGAGCAGTTGAAGATCAACACCAGAGGTACAATGCATTCCGATTCCTGACAGCATGCTTATCCAATGAAAATTCTATTCTTGGAGTTTTCCCTATTGCTTTTCACACATAATGTGATTACAAGAACACTTGTGTCTTTAAGCTGTCTTATAATTGTTATTTAAATATTCATAACCGCTGCAATTCCAAATACATTTTTCACTTAAAAAAAAGAAGACGAGATCAAAAGATTGTACAAAGCTCTACAAACGCACAGCTAGGATTCACCTTCATATTGAAAAAATTTATACATTTATTTAATATTCGTGGTAATACGGAGTACAACATGGCGTTGGGGCGTACTCGGTGACAGCGCTGCATTCTTTGTTATCTTGTTTGCTAGAAGAGCGAAATATTAGTAACTGGCGTACAGTAAGTTACGAGACACAAATAAGACGCTTGGAAGCTGCCTGTCTGATTTGACAAGTTAGTCAATTATTATACACGAATATAATTTACCATTATGGCCGCCGTTTTGTCGTTTGATACAAAGTGATTTTGATTCCCTCTTCTTTCTGCTTGTCATTATATTCAACCTTATTTTATATGATTTCCGCTCTGTCGATGTATGACACATTACTGGCCAGAAGACATGATTGCATCTGTCTCGCTGTGCGATAGGCTTGCGTAAACAACTTTCCGATGCGCCCCACGTATGGTCAAATAGCTTTGGAGAACTTGTTGCATTTACATCTTCGTTTTCAGAGAAATTTAATGTCTAAAAGCGTCTTGTGTTTAGCTTCTCGATCACACCACAGTTGATTTCCATTTTTGTTGCAATAAGAGTACTGAAACAGTATTTTGTTTGCCAATGTAGCTATCATTCGCTTAGTGATAACTTGGATCTCGTGCACTGCCTGTATACGTACGTATCTCCCTCCCAAGGATCGCGCAAATCATAAGTCACATTTACTTTAATACTAAGTAACCAAGAGAACAAATGACATTCAAATGCCCTCAGTAAAGAATATACAAGAAACAACATAAATGGCGAATTACTTGCTATTCAGAACTATAAGTGCAATCATCAGCGTGATGCTTAGAACGAAATTATTACAGTTTGGCACGAATTCAAATGAATGAACACCAAATTTGCAATAAGTTTGAGGAAAGTTATAGGGTATCTTATACATCCCCATATCCATTGAAGCTACAATCCTGCAGAAAACATTGTAAACTTAAGTTTAAACTGGGGAAAAAAATTCAAATATACCATGTATCATGTTTCGGTATACTTTATTCAGAGACATACAATATTTCACATTTCAGAATCAGTAGTATTCCAGTAATCGCACAAAACTGCTTTGACCTATTCCTTTACGATTCAGCATTTTTCAGTGCAGAACACCTGGAGTCTTTCATAGAAAGCCTTCTATTTGCTCGATGCGTCCTCTGTAAGACAAACATAAAGCAATAATATCGTTTTAATTTAAGTTCAAAGTAAAACATTTGTAACAGGCACCGAATTTATTGAAATATATGGAACTATACGATGTACGTTTTTAGAGGGCTAGTGAGATGAACCATGCGTGCACACGGTGGCTGCCCTGTTGCCAATTGATGTGCCAGAGAGCGGATGAGGAAAGTAACATTTGTCGTCTGACAAATCTTCAGAACGTAAACTTACGCAGCAAAGGTTAATTATGATAACATTATAAACTGTAACATTCAATATTAACATGCTTTATTTATTGAAAATAACGTACCGGTATTTCTGAAAACGACTTACTGTAGAGGAGTAGTTACCTCAAAAAAGGTTCACAAATTTCTATGCTGGAAGTTTTGCCCTATTTCACAATAAGCGACACGGTAAGCACACTCACGTTGCACGCTCTGGTCATGAGTTCCTGACTGTGTAAAAAATTGATCCAGTCATGCACTTTCTCAGATGACAATTGCTTAAAACAGTTGTACACTTTAAAAATAATATTTCTGGCCTGGGAAAAGAGTAGTTTACCCTTATTAGCTGCGCCACTGATATCAGGCTTTGAAAGTGACATTGTTAATAGTTCACAAACAGACCGCTTAGACCCCTCGACTCTCACCAAGGTGGCCCGGGTTCGATTACAGGCCACCGCAAAGTGAGATTTGTGGTGGACAACACAGCGCTGGGGCGGGTGACCTCCGGGACCTCCGGTTTCCCCCGCCATCTCATTCCACCAGTTCTCCATCTTCATCTCAAGTATCATCAGTGCCACAAATAGTAAAAGCGGGCACTAAGCACTACACTTGTTCAGTTCACAAAACACAATGTAAACATGCGAATTTTCTACTTATTGTCATAATCACACAAAGCACATTACACTAAGTATGCGTTACTCACTGGACTTGTACCAAACTTCAAAGAATACGCGTGTACGGTCTTTGACCGCAGTGCTTCGTGGTCAGTTAATTTATGAATAAATATGCAGTTTCTAATGACAGTTCGTAATGTCTTACTCAGTATTTTTATATAAATAATAACACATGGACAAGATTGGAAGTTGAAGCACACCACAGGCATAAACACGGGAGTCAGGTGTTTATTCTCGAAGCGAAAATTCTAGAAACATACGTCTTAGAAAAATGTCATTTGTACAAGATGTCTGCCACATATACCTAAGCGGATCACAATGTCGAATTTCAAGTAGTAATTTTGTGAGCATGAAAAACGGAAATCTCTGTTGCTCACGCCTGTGCCGTGCGTTCCGAACTAGGCATCGCCACATGCCAATGATAGGAAAGTCCTCTAGACGAGCCCTCAGCTCCGCTTCAAATGTCTTCTAATGCCGCACGCCTTATAGATTTTT
Source organism: Mantis religiosa (assembly GCA_030765055.1). Taxonomy (NCBI): domain Eukaryota; kingdom Metazoa; phylum Arthropoda; class Insecta; order Mantodea; family Mantidae; genus Mantis; species Mantis religiosa. Next base: position 83,362,907 of record CM060957.1, read on the forward strand.
TTTTTTTTTTTTTTTTTTTTTTTTTTTTTTTTTTTTTTTTTTTTTTTTTTTTTTTAAACAGGAATCAACAGTGTGAGGTTGCTCTGCTTTTACGTCTGAATCATTTTCTTTTTCAAACACCACAAGAGAAGGGAAGATAAAAGTTGTTTCAACTAAATTCAAGTCCTTTTGTCGGAACATTACCTACTTTAAACAAAGCGTAATCCTATACTGAAGCATAAACTTCATCATTTTTAATGTTCACAACGTTGCCACGTTTTGTCAACTAGTTTAAAGCTTTTGAGCATAAAGAAACCTTAAGCATATTTTTGGGGTCAAATTGATGTTATTGACGTTATGTTTTTGATAACCGCAAAATGTATCATTGGCAATCTTTATTTTGTTTCTGTTCAGTAGTTACGAAATACCGCCATTTTAATTTGGAATAATTACTTTTTATTTTTATATATGTAGGGAAAGAAGCGGTTTATCTAAACCTCCTTCACTATTCTCACTCTGGTTTGACTCCATTCAAAACAAGCAACGGAGAACATTAAGGCAAATAATTAAATTTTTTTAAAATTGACATGTGTATACTAACAGATCATTATTGCCTTTCTTATTTGCTTATTTTGAAATGACACAAACTGCATTTCTAATTCGTTACAGTATAATATTTCCTTAGTGTTTTTTCTTTCTTTAATAGAGATGAAAACTGCGTTTGACCGGCGTTCCATTTACACTTTGGAGAGTCAGGATGGAACGCAAGATCTCCAGATTCTGTCAATCAATGTACGATTGCTCCAGATCAGTGGCATTTGGCCCAGCGGTCTGAAGAAGTACACATTTTTTCATAAGGTGTTTGTAGCTGTCCATTTAATGATATACATCTATGGCACTATCGGATGCTCTGCTTACTTGCTACTGGAGTCCAAAGGCATCAACGAAGTGGTAAGTACACTGGAAATATAGTGATGTGTTGATGTATAATTTAACTGAAATAAATAACGAGTGAGTAAATATTAGGCTGTCTCATAAGTAATGACGATTTTTTTATTTTGTTGTTTTGGAAAATTTATTGGGTTTCTTTGCTTTGATGATGCTATTTATAGGATATCATGGCTAGTGTTGGGTACACTGCTAGTATGCACTAGTCGACCACAATATGAATGCACTCGGCGAGAAGCGTTACTAAACAGTTATGTCACAAGTGGGCGGAGTACCGCAGGTACAGTGCGGATAACGCAAACATCAACAATACCGAGATACTTCCAATGTGACGTGCAGATGTAGTGCAGTTCAACACGGTGCTTCTTCAAACCTTTTCTGGAGCAGTTAAAATTCGAATATTATAGTGGCAGTTGCAGTACTCGTTGCGATAAAATTGGCGTGTGCTTGTGAAAATTTTAATTACGGAAGCACCTACAAAGTTAAAAACAAGAAAAGTATCCCATTGTGATGAAAAGCATATCATATATCAGATTATACAGTTCTGTAGACAAGAAAAGCAGGAGAAAGGTTACTCTTACCCCTTGAAAAAACAGCAGTTAGGGCAGCAAAATTAGTGGGAAGGTCTGGGAGAACCATCATGAACGTAAAATGCTTCATCAACTGGGGTTAAGGCTAAAACTTCGAGGAAAAATCGAAAATCACGCACAACTATTTCTCTTGATGAGTTTGATAAGGGCGCTGTGCGTAGAAAATTGTTAAAGTACTATGAACTGAAAAAGGAAATTCTTACTTTGAGGAAACTACTGAACTTCGCTAAATAATAAATAAACTTTCAATATTTAGAAAATATTGAAAGAATGGGATTTCAATTTAAGAAAAGCAAAAACAAACGATCTGTGCTAATGGAGAAACCACAAATAGTTGCAAAACTTGCAGATTACTTAAGGGGTGTTATTAAAAATTAAAAAGGGCCACGTAAACCAGTAGTTGATACAGACGAGGCTTGGGTCCTTACTAAACCGTCAAGTGCTGGCAATATGAGGCAGCACCAGGTGTTTTGACTAATACTAGTGCTGATCAAAGAGCAATTTGTACATGCAGGGGGATCCATGGGATTTATTGAGGGAACTGAATTGATTTACGATTTAAAATCCAAATCAGCAGATGACCATGATGAAATTAACAGTCAAAATTATAAAAAATTGGATAGAAGAGAAATTAGTATCAAATATTCCAACTCAAAGCATTGTTTTGCCATACCGTACAGGAAAATAAAGCCCCTTACACTTCATCTCGAAAGGCACAGGCTATTCATTGGCTAACACAAAAGAAAATTAAACATGATCCGCAACTGACAAAAAATGAGTTTCTAGAGATAGTGAAAATTAATTTAAAAAGCCGTTTATTGACTTGATTGAATAATGGAACAAAGAGTTTTTACAGTCTTACACATTCCTCCGTAGCACTGTGACCTTAACCATATAGAGCTATCTGGAACTAAACAAAGATTGCAGCAAAGAAATATCTTCGATTACTTTGGGTAATCTGCAAGCTATGACAACAAGCTGCATAACTCAAATTACACAAACTGATTGAATAGTAGCATGCAGCCAAGTGAAAAGAATTGGGCAAGATTTTAAGCGCCGAGATGGTTAATGAAGGAAACAATTGAAGATATAATTATAAACGTGGGTCTAGAGAGCAGCGATGATGACCATAAAGACTGCAATCGCGATGAATGTCGTTTTGAGAATATGAATATTGAAGCAAAATGACGAGGTGACACTGATACAGCTGATGAAGGGAACTGTGACACGGATATATCAGATGAAACAAATATTCCCAGATTTGCTGCTTCCAAGAACTAAAGTGAAGTTGTCAGCAGGCGTGTACTGTTTTAATTGTGTGACTGTACATTCCCAGTATTGCCTTTCCCCACGCTGACCCTCGCATCGCGTGGTTCCCTAAGCTTCATGTAGTAAACAAAACAGTGACGCCCTCCTTCAAGTGCATTCATATCTTGGCCGTCTATTATTAGTCTTCAGTTGTTAATAAACAATCACAAAGTTAAGATAACGAAGTTTGAACTTAGAGACCTCTAAAACACTACTGGAAACAAGATTATAAAACCACTACCGCAGCTTGAAGAATATGTGAAGTGGAAGGAAATGTTGGTGAAAGTGTGGCACAACGATGGTTCCAACATTTTAACAATGGAAACGAAAATGCTAAAGATTTATCACGTTCTGGAAGACCTAAATTATAGAATATTAAGGATACACGCCAAGTTTTGTGAGAAAATCTGTAAAGAAGTACCCGTAAGGCTTTCGAAGAACTCAGTGCATCAAAAGATACGATACATCGCCACATTAAGACATTTTGAAAATCATACAGAAGCTGTAGATTTGTGCTTCGTAAATTGACACCTCAACAGGCTGAACGTAGAGTGGATATCTGTCATCAACTTATCCGTGATCCCAAGGGTGATGGATTTGTTAGGAGAATTGCCACTTTTGATTAAGAATTAGTATATTAACGAAAGCCTGAAACCTCGAAACAGTGGCTTGATCCCCGCCATCCTGCAAAAGATAACGTAAAAAATCAGTGCGGTCCCAAAGTAACATTGTTTGTCTGGTGGAACTTGGAAGGTGTGATTCACTGAGAGTTTGTTCCAAACAACTGGAAAGAGTTCGTAAAGTTTTGAGATATAGATACCCAGCATTAGAACCGAAATAAGAGTTCTATTGCAACAACTGCACGAACCACTATGGAAAAAAAAATCAGGAAAAAATTCAGAAGATTTAACTGTTCTAGGAGGGATCTTTCACCCCTGAAAGAACGAGTACAATGTAGCTTACGCGAGAGTTAATTCTCACTCATTTTATTCATTCGAGTCATTTTTACCAACATTTATGGCAGTGGCTAGGTTTTGAATATTTAAAAAAGTAATTAGAATACAAAATCGGATATGCTTATGACTTAAAAGGCACATTTGTTCAAGGTTGAGAGGGTATCAATTTGGTTAACTATCGTCAAACACGTGGCGAAGCTAATGGTGTTCCTGTTGAACCGGGAGAAAATTATCTCTTTAATTTACCGTGCTGAGCAGAACTTCTTTATTCATGGCCCCAAATTGAAAACGGAGGAAAAAGCAGGCATTGCTTTGCTAGCTAAGAAGATCAGGTAAGCTCTACTACTTGAATCTTTGTTTTATATTTTCTAATTATTACTTTTTGAGCTCTTGAACATGTATTAATTAATTCAATTTACGCTTATGGTGCAGACAGATGACTTTAGGCTTCTGTGTTTTGGTGGCTTTGACAGCCCTGTTATACATCGTGCACCCCTTCGTCAAGTTCTTTCTGGATGGCTCAACAATTGATGGTAAACGATTTCTGCATCCTTTCCGACATAAATTTTTCTTCGATTTAACGAAGAGCCCTTTATATGAAATGGAATGGTTCATTGATGTCATCGGGTGTTTCTTTGTAAGCTATTGTACGGCTGCTACAGATACTTTTGCAGCTGCCATTTGCCTCTACCTTACATTCCAGTTCCAAATGCTTGGCTCTTCTCTCCGGGACAGCAGGAGAAACATCAAGTTAAAAATGGAGAGTGGTCATTCACTCAAGGTAATGTACTAAATGTTTAATCAATATCAAGTTTTCAAGAGCCATATTTTGAAGTAATGGAAGCAAGTTTAACAATAATGGAGCATTGGTAAGAGTGCCACCAGAGCTAAAGCATGTGTGTCTTTGCTTACGCAATCCCACGACTTTCTAACTGTAAGCAAGCACTGTATAATATCAATACTAGATTATATTCTTCAGGTGTGCGCATTAAGCTGGGACACACACAAATGATAGTCAAAACAAAGTAACTGGACGTTGGATTTGTGTCGAACACTGTGGGCTGCGCGTCAGTGTGGGATCTTCACGCTCTGCATGGATGCATACGCTGTCAGATTATACACTAACAAGGGACACATTTAACCTTAAGCGCTCGTAACCGCACGAAAACGTGCTTAGAATAACAATAGATCATACACAAAACAGTGGTCTGATCATTTCCATGTAAAACATTGTATTCTGCTCCAGTGACGTTTTAATAGAGAGAAACAAAGTAACAAGATATCAGTACTATAGGAGGGAAATTATATATAAGTCAGTGTTGTCAGTATATCACTACAGTTTCAATCAACATTGCTAAAACTCTTTGCTTAAAGCACTTTTAAATAGTGCAAAACACATATACTAGACACCGATAGTACATACACGAGGGTTGTTCAATAAAGAATGATCACAATTTTTTTTTTTGACAACGTACCTTTACTAATCCTCATAATTTTGATGGTCCTTCTCAAAATAGTCTCCCCTGAATGCGATGCACTTGTCCCAGCGTTTCTGCCAGTCTTCAAAGACATGTTGAAAACCATCTTTTGAGAGATCCTTCAAAATCGCCTCCGCAGGCTTCACCACTGCTTCTGATGATGCATAATGCCTTCCACGAAGGCGTTTGTTCAAGTTAGGGAATAGAAAAAAGTCATATGGGGCTAAATCCGGACTATAGGGAGGGTGAGGGATGCACTTCATATTGATTTTTGCAAGATATTTAGCAACAATATTGACAATATGAGGCCGCGCACTATCGTGGTGCAGCAAGTAGCCTGCTTCACGGAAATGTGGTCTTTTGCGCCTGATATGGACTTGCAATGTTTTCAGGACATCCCTGCAGTATTGTCCAGCTACTGATGTGTGTGCAGGTACAACACGCTGATAAACCATTCCATGAATATAAAAAAATGAGATGACCGTAACTTTCCCAGCAGAAGCAACCACTTTTCCTTTTCTGGGGGATTGGTCATGAAGGAGATTTCCACACTGAGCTTTGCTGTTTGCTCTCGGGATTAAAATGATGTAGCCAAGTTTCATCAGCAATGGTTACGTTTGAAAGAAACTCCGGATTTTCCTCTAACATCAACTTTAACTGCATGCAGACCTGCATGTGAATGTCCTTTTGTTCGGGAATCAACAGTCTTGGAACCCATTGCGCACAAGCACGTCTCATGTGTAATGTTTCTGTCACCAACGTGTGGGTGGCACCCAGTGAAATGTTCAGTATTTCAGGAAGTGATCTTAAGGTAATTCGTTGATTCTCTCTCACAATGACAGCAGAAGTGTTGATGTTTCCTTCCTTAAGAGCAGTAACTGGAGCATCGGCTGCCCCTTCCTTTGAAATTGATTGTCTCCCCTCTTTGAACATTTTAAACCACCTTCGAACTGTGTTGTAGGGAAGAACAGACTCTCCATAGGCCTCCTGTAACTTGCATAGGCCTCAACTGAAGATTTGTTGAGACGAAAGCAGAATTTCGAAGCCGCATATTGTTCCTCGCGTGTTACCTCCATTGCAGTGGTAGGCGATACTGAACATGTCTGAACTTGCTTGATTCTCACAAGCGGGAACCAGGAGTACCAACAATGAAACTACTATGGCGTGTTTGTTTCACATTAAGCTAACAGAATATAATAAGACTGAATTTTAGTGCCAAAATTATGGCCGTAAAAAAATTATGATCATTCTTTATTGAACAGCCTTCGTATTAGTCTTCAAAATGAGGATGTAGGATTTCGATTATATGTTTAAAACAGCGGAAAATAACAATGTTCACATCTCATTAAAGCCACGTTATCACATTGCAAATCACTTTCGCATTCACGCAGGCCACTATGAAAAGCCACACTACCTATTTATATTTGCAAATGATGATACGGATATGCCAATGTCATAACCTGCATTTCGCCAAACTTATTGCACCATATGCTTATCCTTTGTTATGGCAAGTGATAGTAAATCATAGAGTGAATTTTGATGATTGAATATCGATCATGCATCTTCACGTGTGATTTGGCACATTGCAGTCTTACAAAATCAGCAATTCCCTTGATACAGAACTTATAATGGGGCTAGCAGACAGGTGCGGAGTTTTGTATGGAAATGACAGAGCCCACTGTTGTTTCAGTGGGTTTATTATTGTCGTTTGTTAATCTAAGCATGTTTTCGTGCGGTTTCGAGCGTTCGAGGTCAAAGGTGACCCCTGTATACGGTTTTTTTTTCTGTTTCTTTGCTGTATGGCATTGGATTCACTGTCTAGAGTTAGCAAAAATTTCTCACGGTAGTTTTCACAAAATTTAAGATTATAATTTATAATGCACCCGGATGTAGTTATATTGAGTTTGTTTACCATTGTTAAAGAAACCGCCTGAGTAGTTCTTTCTTTCATTATGACAGGTTATTCTAGCTAATCATTTTAATTAGTCACAATAACTGTACAGACAAAAAAACTCAAGCAGAACTAAGGCAATGTAATTAGCACTAGGCTTTGCTATCGTCTGACTGATTGACAAAATGGTTAGAAAATTGAAAATTATAAATATTATGCATACTTCGTTGGAGACAATGTAAATAAAGAAGCACGATAATCATTTTATAACAGGATGAAAAGCCTAACACACAGTTATCTTTCATTGAACTATGGTCTTTCTGAAGATATATATTGCATTGCAAATTGTGAAAGCGTATCGGGAAATATGTGTAATAATGGAGCTGTTTACTCAAACTCGTATTTACTAAAATATCCAAGTTAAGGACTAAGAATAGGACATCAAATTCATTGCGATTTGGTAGTTGTGGTTAAAAATTTGTGACTAAATACTGTAACATTACGACGAAAATTTTATGCACTATAAACGCATAATATTCTTCTTTAGATTCCTTGTTCACTGTTTTCTGCAATGCTTTTCAAATGTACACTGTTTATTTTTAAGTAAACGGTGATTTTTACCTCAATGATGGCTTCCAATACTTCCAATATGTTCAATATGTCTGAATGATGGGATATACGAAAATTTTATGCACTATAAACGCATAATATTCTTCTTTAGATTCCTTGTTCACTGTTTTCTGCAATGCTTTTCAAATGTACACTGTTTATTTTTAAGTAAACGGTGATTTTTACCTCAATGATGGCTTCCAATACTTCCAATATGTTCAATATGTCTGAATGATGGGATATACCGTTTAGCTTCGAGTAGATTACCATGCCTTCGTTAGTGGTGTTAGAGAAGAGAATTTTACAGTTTAGTCAAGGTGGACAATTACGCCCACACTCGATGTACTGGTTCAATACATTGGATTGGAGTGAATTATGATACGGAAGGGAATCGGCACTGTGACCAGTCGGCAACTATTCTATGTCCCCAAGTAGGGCATTCCCAAGATGAAGGATGAGGGGAGAGGAGACAGAGGGTGGTCGTCCAATGGACCACGACAGTGCAGAGAGCAGGGTACCTACTATTTCCCAGTTGGAAACTTCCCCGGCAAGCCAGCACAACTCCCACCCGCCGCGATTCGGAAACGGACCACCAGGTCGTGTTTACAAGGAGCATATCATCCTGCCATGCACCGCCGAGACTCCCGCCGACACGTCTAACCTGAAAGAGACCACCAGATGAGAGATGATATGAAATGATAATGGCGATGAAATGGAGGGACTAGAAATTCGGGGTATGTAATCAATCTACCTAGCATTCGCCTGGTGACCCGAAGAAAACCCGAGAAAACCTATGGGTCAGGTAGATCGGCCACGGGAATCGAGCCCGGGTCTCCCGAATGCGGGGTGACAGAGAAACCGCTTGATCCATCCCGCTCGGTAATACTACATAGTTTAGCTTAGTCGTTTGCTTGAATGGCCGCAACATCATTTAGAAGCAATCGCCAGGTGAGAGAAGAGGAAGCTCTGAAAATCTTTAAAAAGTAAGAAATGCTAGTATTACATAGTCCAAAGATTGTATTTTCCGAAGTCAGGTCTGCCCAAGATGAAAACCATGTTCTTTGTTATTTGAGCTACTTAAGTAATTAATGAAAAATATATCAGGATCGTAGTAGTCAGAGATATTCTGTTCACGATTCGTACCTCGACATCATGCAGTTTCAAATTGGTATGTCTTGTGGCGCTGGAATGACCTTTCTCTATTCCTGGAACACGACTCCTCTAACGAAGCAAGCATTCGAACCGATGACCTTCTTGGGTAATGCACTCCCTCAAGGACTTTATATTTAAATTACTTTGAATCCCGTTTCCAAGCTTTGATGAACATAAAAAAAGATAATTACATTGCTGAGGCTCGAACCTCTGTCATAGGGGGTTAGAACGTTACGTTAACGCCAGAGGTTCTACTTCCATTAGTCCTGGACCCGTAGGACCAAGCCACGCCGTGGCTCAGTGGTTAGACCGCTTGGCTGTCACCAAGGCGGCCCGGATTCGATCCCAGGCGACCGCAAAAATGAGATTTGTGGTGGACAACACGGCGCTGGGGCGGGTTTTCTCCGGGATCTCCGGTTTCCCCCGCCATCTCAATCCACCGGTGCTCCATCTTCATCTCATGTATCATCAGTGTCATCGCCTGCGGTGCCGTATGTAGTAAAAGCGGGCGCTACACATTTCCGTAGGGTCAAGGACCCGGGCCTCCTTCTACCAGGGAGTTACCGAGCTGTCCCAAAGGGCGCTTGGCGTCCTCCGTGGTGCTTTCCGTAGGAGTCCAATGGACTTAAGACGGGATGGAAGTGGATACGCCACTTACGCGCGCCAACCACAAAAAGGGAAGGCTACCGATATGACCTCGGTAGCTTTGCAGGCTAGTACCCGGGAGAATTAATGGCTTCCCTCAATCCCGTCCGAAGACGTATCCGATTCCCACGGGTATCGGGAACTCACTGCCCCCTCGAAGCCATCCCAATCCGAACAAACTCCCGAAGGGGGGGCTCAGATGTTCGGCCCAAGGTTCCTCTAGTAACGTCAGAGGTACCACGAGTGCTAAGGGTCCGCAGCGCCCGCAGTTTGGCAGCTGAAGGGGACGGATCCCCTTCCCTACGGAGGGCTTTTCATACAGCAAGACCTAGAGACTAACAGCCCCCCCCCATCTGGTCCAATGGACTTAAGACGGGATGGAAGTGGATACGCCACTTACGCGCGCCAACCACAAAAAGGGAAGGCTACCGATATGACCTCGGTGGGGCCGCATGGTGATCTAGCACACCCTCTACTAGCTATGCTGGCTAGTACGCGGGAATATTGATGGCTTCCCTCAACCCCGTCCGGAGACGTACACGATCTCCCACGGGTATCGGGAACCATTGCCCCCTCGAGTCCAACCCAATCCGAACATCTCCCATTCAGGGAGGGGCTCGAATGTTCGGCCCGAGGTTCCTCTAGTAACGTCAGAGGTACCACGAGTGCTAGGGGTCCGCAGTGCCCGCACCACGGCAGCTGAAGGGGACGGATACCCTCCCCTACAGGGGGGAGGGGTTAGAACGCAAGAGAGATCATAATCCTGTTCATCTATTTCGAGACCACTGAAAAAGCACCTTCTGCGTTCAATAGTACGACTTGTATGCCTGGCGCTATGCCATTGCCACCTCGTGAGTTTTCGTGCTTGATTTAGCCTTTTAGGAGTTTTGATCATTTACTGGACGTTTTAATTACTTAAATGGCAAAAGTTCTTATGTATATAGTTTATGCAAAAATGTAAATAAACTGTTGTTTAATAATATGTCCGTTTTGACTGTAAGGGTCCATGAAGGATGAGGCGTGTCTCTAATTTTTTCCTAATTTTTGGCAGCCAACCCCTGCTCTAAATACAAGAATCCGCTATTTTGTTTTTAGCTAACGTTGTTAGTGTACTCATATGATAGGCCTACTTTTTGCGAGGCGTTTACTGATTTACTTTCCCATGTGCACTCTAATAAAAAGTTTGTAGAATCATCTGGAAACCTGAATTGACTTTCAGTAAAGGAGTTGTATGTTTTTGAGGTGTACTTTAGCGAACAGTACGTTTTCTCTCTTAAACCGCTATTCCTCTTTCTAAGAACGTCAAGCAGTAAGTTTAGTAAGCGCGAAACTGGACTAAGGCTCACATGCCGTTTGAGGGGAGGCCTAACTTCCAAAAAATAAGGCGTGGCTGACTTACCTGGTATAATACTTGAAAAGTGAAGGCAGAGCTTTGTGTAGTTTGATTTGAAGTGACTGATTAGACACTTGACTTCCTTCAGCATGAGATACCGTTCAACTTCTGTTCAATTTGAAATATTTACAAATATGAATAACATTAATATCAATTGTGATTCTGGGAATTTGCAAAGTACTTCATAGTCTAATCCTACAAACTCATTGTGTAAATTGAAATTTCAGAATTTACAGGTTTGAACACCTGTAAATGTTCCTCTTTTCATTTAATAAGAATGATATAACTGCACAAAATATATATGCTTTCACAATTTACATTGACATAAAAGGCATGTGCATTCTGTGAAGAAGAAAGGATGAAACTGCCATGCTGTTTTAGAGAGTTCAGATTACAAGAGTGCGAAGCTCCTTAATAAGTGTTTTTGGAGGTTTCAAAAAATATTCTAGTATGAATTATACATTAGTATAATACATTATATTAATATACAGTATTATACCTTAATACAGATTATCAACAACAAGATAATTTGATATTGCAACTTCTCGTTTTAGTCTAGCAGAGCAGCTTTAAACAAAAAAGTGTCTTACGAACCAGGAGTACAGGACCATGCTAAAAATAACGAAACTCTGAAGCAATATCTGGATTTATATGAAAGAAGCAATGACCAGGATACCGTGAATTTTCATTATGAAATGCATCATTACCTCGTAGAATGCGTCCAACATCATCAGTCCTTATTACAGTAAGTAATTTTACAACAAAATATTTTGTATTAAATAGAATATCATTCGATGTTTGTGTATTTATTATTATTATTATTATTATTATTATTATTATTATTATTATTATTATTATTATTATTATTATTATTATTATTATTATTATTATTATTATTATTATTATTATTATTATTATTATTATTATTATTATTATTATTATTATTATTATTATTATTATTATTATTATTATTATTATTATTATTATTATTATTATTATTATTATTATTATTATTATTATTATTATTATTATTATTATTATTATTATTATTATTATTATTATTATTATTATTATTATTATTATTATTATTATTATTATTATTATTATTATTATTATTATTATTATTATTATTATTATTATTATTATTATTATTATTATTATTATTATTATTATTATTATTATTATTATTATTATTATTATTATTATTATTATTATTATTATTATTATTATTATTATTATTATTATTATTATTATTATTATTATTATTATTATTATTATTATTATTATTATTATTATTATTATTATTATTATTATTATTATTATTATTATTATTATTATTATTATTATTATTATTATTATTATTATTATTATTATTATTATTATTATTATTATTATTATTATTATTATTATTATTATTATTATTATTATTATTATTATTATTATTATTATTATTATTATTATTATTATTATTATTATTATTTTTATTATTATTATTATTATTATTATTATTATTATTATTATTATTATTATTATTATTATTATTATTATTATTATGCATAGGCTTAAACTCCCCCATTATCGAAAATTCTAACTCCAACTTCATTTATTTGCTTGACTTAATCTTCCCTATAGAGTTAAAATTTTAAACTGACTTGGATTATTTGTTATTTGACATTCTGATCATATGTGATGCCCAATTTTTATATCGTTTTAATGATATTTAATTATTCTACTTTTAGTTCTCTGCGCATGTTTACATGGTCTTTCATTGCAGTTATGTATATTTAGCTATACTTCTCAGGAATCTCGTTTCGTTTGCTTGCATTTTTTGCGTGCGATTGCCAGCCAAATCATGGAGTATGTGGTGGGTGACGGGGCGTGTGCTTGCCGGCCAAGTTTTCTAGTATACGTAGTGTATACTATGGGGTACGGATACTGCACTCGCGTCCCTCCAAATGTAAATGTGATAGAAGCAGCTGAAATAAGATTCCTCGGATCTTTCAGGGATATAAGTAGAATGGATAAATAGGTACAAGAATCAGGATAGACTTAAATATGTTTAGAATAAAGGATAAAATTGTAGAAAATGGTAAAAAAGGCAAAGATAATTTACAACGGAAGGAACAGTCAAAAACGAATACTAAGAAAGGTTTTTAGGGTAAAATCCAAGACGGAAATATACAGTAGGACACTCAAATCAGAGGTCGAAGGATCAACATTTTCTTCATTGGCGTAGATTTAACGTTGGAATAAACAAAGTTGATGATGGCGAAGATGATACTGACGACGATAAGAATAAACTCACTAATTAGATGTTTGGAATTATTGCTGCCTACTGCACTTCATGTCGGATTAAACTCTGTGGTTAGAAGGTCACAAAATTTTAAAAGAAAAGTTTGTAAATCGAATCAATATAGGAAGGAAGATTCCAGAGGAATGACTGAAAGAAATGTTAGGTGAAAGAATAAGCTTTAATAAGACAATTAAAGTGTGTATGTTCCAAAAAGAATCTCTGATGAACAGAATTCGTGGTCGTCAGGCTGAAGTCACGGGTTTAAAGTGGTTTTAAAATGAAAGAAGAGATTCTATTAACTTTGCAGACACTGGACCCACCGTCCGAGGTGCTGGCAGGCTTTGTGTAGTATGATTGTTTTTGCTGCGTGCCCACCCACTGCACATAGGTATTTGATTCGGGACTTTTTAGGTAGCGTTTTTGGTTTTAGGTAGGAAGAGGTTTGTGAGGTAGCAATGCATTTTTGTGGGTATATGTAGTTTTGTCTACAATACACAACAAAGACATTTCTTGACAGGAAAGATATCGAATTTAACTTTAAGAATACTTCTCTGAATCTTGACTAGTGAAGAAATTTCTTCCCTTGGTAAAAAGAAAAAAAGTTAATGACTGAATAAAAAAAAACAATATAAAAATTTACAGCTGCTATTGATAATAAAATCGATCAAATTCAACCCAGCCTCATAATGTTATTTATTGAACCGGTCAACTGACTCCAAAATAACGCTTTTAAAGTGCCATGAATTTAAATGCCAGAGATGTAAACCTAAGTTATGCAAAAATATGTAAAATATCATACTTTATCTCCGTTCATTTAAAAAGTATCAACATTTGCGCTTATAAATGGGTCACCTTAGCCTTAATTTGACCGTTGTCAAAAACAGTCATCACTTAGAATCGACGTTGACTACATAGAGTTTTCATCCGAAGAAATTATATAAGTAAAGTTGAATTCCTAATTCACTTATCTGTTCCTTTTAGATACATCGATGATGTGAACGATGCACTAGGACCCATGTTTTTTAGTGATTTCTTGGTAACCACAATCTTAACCTGCGTATTGGAATACTGGCTTATAGTGGTGAGTAAGAATTTAGTTATATATTTTTTTTCCTTTACACAATCCAATTCATAGACAACTGTACTGATACTCTTACATTTCATTTCTCACGATAGGTACCTAATGTTATTATATTTTGAATTATACGGTGCAATAGTAGCAAGTAGTTAACGTAGCAAGCTAATCTCACTCACTCACTCCTTCCTCTCTCTCTTGACTTAAATGAAGTACAACATTGGAGATAGTTGCGCGATTAGCGCAGGCCTGGGGAACATCACTCCGAAGGCGTGGACAGAGTAGTCCCTCCCCTCCTAACTCGCCGTAAATAAGTAAGATTTTATTTGTACTCCCATATCTTACAATCTCAGTTACAAGTTTTACAGTTTACATCTAGGTACAAATTTGTCGACTGCTTATATTACTGGCTGATAGTGGCATTGGCTCCCTGGCCGTTTGCCTGTATCCTAGCCCCTTATACGACCTTGACTTAATGTTTTGATTGTGTCTTCCGTTTCTCTACCTCTTACTTCCTTGCCGTTCTCAACCATTTCTCTTTGATTTTGTCAGAAAATTTCCCCACCTCCCTTATTCTTTTCTATCCTTTAAATGCAAGTGTTTTTATTGTTACTATGTAAGCCCCTTTATTATCTCAGTTCTTATCCCATATTAATTTCCTCCAGTTTTCAATTTCTTTATAATCCACTACATAATGCTTTGAGTTTATTTTCTTTCCACATACATAGAATGTACTCCTTTGGTGTACCCCCCTCTCAATATAGCCCCTGTCCTTAACCAAACTAAACCCCCCCCCCCTCTGAAATATCTATCACAAGCGTCTATATATGTTTCCCTTCCTCATTCTGTCATTTTCAGGTATACATTTAGTGATTTCATACTTATCAAAACCCGCAGTAATTACTTGCACTTATGCATACTCACGCATTAGGTGGAACTATTTTCACATATTGGCTTTCCGCTATGGTTTTCCCTCATGGAAGGGAACGAAGAGGGAATGGTTTGTGTACTGGTGACTATTGTTCCCCAGGCCTGGACTAGCGATGTAGATTAGTGTGGCGTTGAATCTGTGCTCAGCAAGTGCTCGCTGGGAGAACTTCGACGTGAAACAAAATGAAGATCGATTCAGCTGACCAGCTGGAGGACAGAAACATAGTCCACACTTAACAGAGCGAATAAAAATAGTCAAACCAGGGAATTTATTTAATAGGAGTTACTTAGAAAGGAAACATGGCTTAAAAGTATTGCGGATTCCAGGGCTTTTATCGTCGCTAATATCTAAGCACAAAGAATGATACTTTAATATCTCTTTAAAATAACTTAAACTTTCGCCATTATAAAAGAAAACTTAAATCCATAAATACAACCATAATAATCTCAGTAAATTTAACTTAAAGAGTTCATATTTCATTTAGAGCTAAATGTACGAACTTGTATTAAATCTATGTTAGACGTTATTCGATGGTTATGTGCTAAATTGTGTTATACGATATTTGAATGCACCCTATCAAGAGAATAAACATGAAATAGCTTATTCCGCGCTTCCATAAGGAGTTGGGCAGATATTCCAAGAAAAGATTACAAAAAGTGAGCGGGCGAGTGAGTGAGTGATTGAGTAGTGTATGTGTGTGTGTGTGTGTGTGTGTGTGTGTGTGTGTGTGTGTGTGTGTGTGTGTGTGTGTGTGTGTGTGTGTGTGTGTGTGTGTGTGTGTGTGTGTGTGTGTGTGTGTGTGTCTTTGTCGACAGTTAGGTCATTTTTTGCACCCTAGATTATAAAAAGGAAATATCTGCTCAGGTACTGGGCAAGTTAACTTTGTAGACGTGATCTGGCGAACTGTAACAATATTGAGATGTCAACTGATAACCTATTAATGAATTTGATGATTATTTAGAACATATGAAAACTTGGTAGATAAAATCAAGTTGTTGTTATTATGTATATCAATATAACCTATCCATTTGTCATCAGCAAAAAGTATCTAAGTCTACAAAACATTTAAATTAAATGCTTTCAAAGTTAAACACAACATACAATGCTCTAATTCACTACCATGTAGCGCATAAGAGTGAGATTGTTACTATCGACGCTCAAAGGAGAAACAAAATTAAATATTTATTGTGACTTTGTGGGTTCGTGAAATTAAAAGTCCAGGTTACAAATACAAAAAAATGCTCTTTATTTCTTTCTAAACACGCTTTAATCAACCTGACAGTCGCAGAATTACGTCACATACACAATACAACTTGCAAGGTCAACGACCACAACACAGCTGTTGACGCAACCGAGTTCAATTAACAATTGTCCCCCCTGACGAGCTGCGGCTTCCTTATTTACAGCTGACTCACTATCTGAAATGTTCTCAAACAATCAAGACAGCGCTAGCAGAAAGATGAACTCTCCAGAAATCCGTCTCCTCCACCCATCGTTTCGGCGAGGTTTTATCTCCGCACTGCTCTGCCCGTCTCTTTAAACTCGTCGCCCACGCCGCTTCAAATCAACAATGCGTTGGCGACATTATTTATGGACGTTCTTTAACTGCTGTGGTTCTCACGATCAGCATCCCGTCAGATGCCCCCCTAATAGTCTTGAAATTATTTTAGGTGCCTTAAGTCTACAGACAGGATCACCGGTTTTATTTCCCTTCCTAAGGAACAAATGTGACCTTATATGTTAAATGAAACCTTAAACAAGCAAAATTATTTTTGATAAATTTATTTATAAAATAAATGCTTTAAAAACACTACAGCAAGAAGCAATTTGTAATCCTTGCAAATAATTTGCAGTATATACAAAGTACAATTCAAAATGAAATACAAACTTAATTGGAGAGTCAGATTCCGTTTGGCATCAAAAATAGAGTTCGACCAGAATAATGTATGAATTTCACTGACAACCGTCATTCTCGAATTTCTTCTATTCTGGCGAAAACAAAGTGATTTTTACTTGGGAAAAGCAGAATTTTAGTCTCAGAGATTTGAAAGTTATGAAGTTTCCTGTGGACTAAAAAGCAAGCAAATCTATAACACATAAAGAAATATCAGAAATATGCTATAAATGTTCTTAATTTCATATTGGTAAAT
Source organism: Mantis religiosa (assembly GCA_030765055.1). Lineage (NCBI taxonomy): Eukaryota > Metazoa > Arthropoda > Insecta > Mantodea > Mantidae > Mantis > Mantis religiosa. The sequence goes on from CM060957.1 coordinate 83,380,305, forward strand.
GGAACGAAATAAAGCAGCACAATACCTGTACTTGTCGTTGTTACAGACAGAAGACCGCGGTCTGGAGTTCATTAAAGCTATACTACATTTGGCATGCCTCCTAACTCAATTTTTGTTCTACAACTACCTGAGCTCAGAACTGGCTTTTGTGGTAAGCTTTCCTTGTTCTTTGTATACTAAGGCAATCTTCTGCATGAATACTATTAAAGCAGCCGTACTTCCATTAAGTCCCTGCAATTAAAGTAGCTTAGCTTAGAAGCGAGTTGAGATGTGACGCTGGTGCGCTACTCCAAGAGGATTGGAGAATCTCTGTGATGTCATCCAAATCACTGTCTGCTTTACTCGTGTAAGGAACAATAGCAATCTCATGTGATAACTCCTGTTTATGCAAGCATTATCACACCGCCTTTTCCTCCTTAACGGATTTTCCACAACTCGTAACCACAGAGTACTTGATCCTGTACAGTACAGAGATATTTTTCTTAGAACTGACGCCTGTCCTTGTTCGGATGTGCGCGAGTGACATTGGAGGTAAAATCTCTGCTTCCACCAGCAGACTACTGATAAAGCTAGTGGGTTAGAGGACAGATGACTAACCTGGCACCCCTTTTGTCTTACAAATAAACAAGTGGACTCGACTACAAAGTACCGTGCAACATTACGTCACACGCCAGCTCTAAAAAATACCTTTGTACTTTACACGTCTGTAACCAACAACACTGACTATACTTTCGCGTAACCAGGTTTGCGGATGTGACGGCTGGACGGTTTGCCTATTGGAATCGCCGTCTTTGCCAGGAACTTTATGGAAGTACGGCTACTCTAAATAGAATTTACAAAGACATTGGTTATTATTATTATTATTATTATTATTATTATTATTATTATTATTATTATTATTATTATTATTATTATTATTATTATTATTATTATTATTATTATTATTATTATTATTATTATTATTATTATTATTATTATTATTATTATTATTATTATTATTATTATTATTATTATTATTATTATTATTATTATTATTATTATTATTATTATTATTATTATTATTATTATTATTATTATTATTATTATTATTATTATTATTATTATTATTATTATTATTATTATTATTATTATTATTATTATTATTATTATTATTATTATTATTATTATTATTATTATTATTATTATTATTATTATTATTATTATTATTATTATTATTATTATTATTATTATTATTATTATTATTATTATTATTATTATTATTATTATTATTATTATTATTATTATTATTATTATTATTATTATTATTATTATTATTATTATTATTATTATTATTATTATTATTATTATTATTATTATTATTATTATTATTATTATTATTATTATTATTATTATTATTATTATTATTATTATTATTATTATTATTATTATTATTATTATTATTATTATTATTATTATTATTATTATTATTATTATTATTATTATTATTATTATTATTATTATTATTATTATTATTATTATTATTATTATTATTATTATTATTATTATTATTATTATTACTATTACTATTACTATTACTATTACTATTACTATTACTATTACTATTACTATTACTATTACTATTACTATTACTATTACTATTACTATTACTATTACTATTACTATTACTATTACTATTACTATTACTATTACTATTACTATTACTATTACTATTACTATTACTATTACTATTACTATTACTATTACTATTACTATTACTATTACTATTACTATTACTATTACTATTACTATTACTATTACTATTACTATTACTATTACTATTACTATTACTATTACTATTACTATTACTATTACTATTACTATTACTATTACTATTACTATTACTATTATTATTATTATTATTATTATTATTATTATTATTATTATTATTATTATTATTATTATTATTATTATTATTATTATTATTATTATTATTATTATTATTATTATTATTATTATTATTATTATTATTATTAGTAGTAGTAGTAGTAGTAGTAGTAGTAGTAGTAGTAGTAGTAGTAGAAGTAGTAGTAGTAGTAGTAGTAGTAGTAGTAGAAGTAGTAGTAGTAGTAGTAGTAGTAGTAGTAGTAGTAGTAGTAGTAGTAGTAGTAGTAGTAGTAGTAGTAGTAGTAGTAGTAGTAGTAGTAGTAGTAATGATAAAGATTTATATACAGATGTCTCTAAAGTCACTGTCCATTTCAATGAAGGAGGGCAGTGATTGAAAAATCAACATTATTTTGAAGTCTTACACATAATTCTAGCGCCCTACATCACCTGCATCTAGCTCAAAACAAATACGCCATCTTTCAGTAGTGGAACGAAATGTAGACTCTACACGTCAACCGTAATTCGACCTGCTGCTTCCCTGGTACGATTCCGTAACTCAGGCAGACCATTCATTTTGCTAGTGTATACTTTAGAGTTGATGTACCCTAATGCAAAAAGTCTAAAGAAGTAAGGTCCGGTAAACGGGAAGCCCACAGCCGAGGTGAGCCTCTGCCTATCCATCTACCTGGAAAGGTTCTGTCCAGGTAAGCACGGACGATGTTTGCAAAATGTGGAGGCGCACCGCCTTGCTAAAACACAACTGTATCCAGTATGCCATTCTCTTGACGCTGCGGTTCAAGGAACAGTTCTAACATGTTGAGGTAGATCTTAACTGTTATTGACCTTTCGGCAAAGAAAAAAGGGCCATACAGTTTTGCGTTTGTCATTCCCAACCAAACATTGACTTTCGGTGTATCACGTTCCCACTCCGACACCTCATGTGGTTCATCATATGCCCAATTCGGCTGTTGTGTCTGTGCACTTTATCACAAACATGGAAAGTGGCTTCATCGGAGAATAAAATGTTGTCCATTAAATTCTCATTCTCTACACATTCCAGGAGGCCATAACACATTGCCCGATGACAGGCTAAATCCTCGTCCTCAAGATGGTGCAGAACTTGAATATGATGCGGACGTTTTCGTAGAGTGAAGCGTAGAATTTTCCACACTGTGTTGCGAGGGACGTTCAATTCCCTACTAAGGCGTCGAATTGATGCCTTCGGACTCCTATCACTGGCAACTTGAACCTACTGCACTATTTCTGCCAGGACGTGTGGTCGTCCAGGACGTGTCTCATCACACACACTGCCGGTACGCTTAAATTTGTTCACAAGCAGACGAATGTGTGCCCTTGATGGGGCTGCTTTGTGAAATTTACGGACAAATTCCGCTCTGGCGTCTTCATATGACAATTCGCGTACCCGTACACAACCAATGGCAACCCGTTCTTCTGTGCTAAACATCTTGCACTAAGATACCAGTATCTGAAAAGAGAAGAAACAAAATATTGCGTTTTCATTGAAATGGATAGTGACTTTAGAGACACCCTGTATAAGGTCGCTCAAGTGCTCGTTCATCAGCACCCTTACAAAAAATAACTCATGGCAATAACCAGAGATAAATTACTCAAAATTTTAAAAAAAAATCAAAACAAAATGACAATAAAATAAATAAACCCAAATGGGGAAAAACCACTAAAAAGCTATAATGAGCAATAAAATACCAAAAGGCATAAAAATACCGTTTTCAATATCAACTTGCCATGACAAAACAAACTACCTGACCAGTGGTGGTCGAATCGATTTGTTTCTCTTCTTAGGGGCTGGGCTGGTATTTTCAGCAGGTTTATCTTGTCTTTTTCTCACTGTCGTTTTGGCAGTGGGGACAGGATTTTCCTACTCCATATCGTCAATGGAGGAAGGCTACTTTCCAACTGATAACTTCGATTGGAGTATAACGAAACGATCGGAAACTACGATTGGCGAAGATGAAAGCCGCCGATCTCAGTCCTCGCCGGATGATTCCTCGGAAGATATTCTCGGAGGAGATGGTCGTGGACTTTTGCGCTCGTTTTGCTTGGTACTAACCTCCTTATTCTCCCTGAGGAAGTCAGTTCTTTCATATGAGGACTTGAACTTTCTTGGCGATACATTATATATTACTGGTTCACATATTCTTGAGGTGGATGCTTTCTGCGGTGACTTGCTTGGAACGTTCTTCATAGTACTGGACTTGGTAGGTGTGTTCACTGTTATTCGTGCTGATGTTTGTTGCTTTGGCAGTGATCTGGGTGTAATTGTTCTTTCGGATATTACTGCCCCGTTTCTGGCGCTAGTTTGCGTTGCGATTTCATTTCTAGGCACCGGCATAGCTGCAACTGCACTGTAAGTACCGGTCCTAGGGACAGAAGGCTGACGAATATGCAAGAGTTTCTGGGCTTACAAGAAGAACACTTTCTCTCCTACCCGTATCTCTTGGATCACCTTTTCCTCCATAAAACGCGGCATTCTCTGGGGTTCGATGAATGATTACCACTGCAGTCAACACATGTTGCAGGTGAAGTACATGCATCACCATGCTTGACTTTCCCACATTCAACGCAGGTGGCAACTCCGTTACAAGTATCACTCGTGTGGCCAAAGCGCTGGCAGTTTTAACACCTCAATGGATTGGGTATATACTGCCTCACTTCAATAGCGTCATACCCTGCCTTAATCCTTTGAGGGAGATCTACCTGATCAAAGGTAAGAAACAGGGTACGAGAGGGCACTAATTCACCTCGTTCTTTACGGTGAACTCGATATAAATTTGTCATACCTGGTTCCACCAAATTTACCTGAATCTCCTCATTGGACATGCCGTCCAATGCGCTGGTGTTTACAACACAACGTGAGGAGTTTAGAGTGCAATTCAACGTGCACCGGAAAGCTCGCAAGCACATTGACTTTCAAAATTCTTGCAGCCTGCGTCAGTGAAACTGCTTCGACCAGGAGCTTGCCATTGCGAGATCGGGTACATGATTTTACTGGACCAGCAATATTATCTAGATCCTTCTGAATAATAAACGAGTTCATGGTAGTAAATTTTAGACCTTCCTCAGTTCTAAAAATAGCCAAATAGCGAGGACCACAAGACTCAGCTATTTCCTTTCCACTTTTCTTAACCGTTTTGTTGGTTTCAACAGTTACCATAGCGATAATATTTTCCAGCATTGCAAACGGCTCCGATGGCTTGCTCATATCCTGGGTGCCACAGGCTTAGGTGAGAGTCCTGGCCTGGACCTTGCTCACCTCAGGGTCTCACCTCCCAATGTAGACAGAGGGACCCAATTGCCTTCAGGAGTCTAACAGTTCATGTAATGGCCCCTCCCAGGGACTGGCTTTCATCAGTGGATACGAACACAGTCTTACACGTTACCCAGTCACCCCTGCGCTTCCCACTCCGCCAACCCACGCTAGGTTATCCGTCAGACGTGTGTTAAGGGAGGTTAGGGTCGAATACACATGTGGACCTTGTTTGGACGTTTGGCGTTAGCTCTCTCACCACTCAGAGGCACCCAATCGAGAGATTTGGCTCGGGACCCCGAGATCGCCAATTCCCATACCTACCGCAGTAGGCCCCTGGGGGATAGCAGTAGTAGTAGTAGTAGTAGTAGTAGTAGTAGTAGTAGTAGTAGTAGTAGTAGTAGTAGTAGTAGTAGTAGTAGTAGTAGTAGTAGTAGGAGGAGGAGGAGGAGGAGGAGGAGGGTTTGATTCCTCTGTATTTTAGCTTACTGAAGTAGGAATAACATTATTTAACCTTTATAACATCCCTCTATTCCTTAAATCTGTATATATTTCCATATAAAAGTTTCGATTAGAGCTGTCTGAAATAATTCACACGATTATGAAGTACAGTTGTATAGCAGAACAACTTACGCAATAACAATGTTTCACGTTACTTCATGACGGAACCTCTAGGGAATAGTAACATTGAATATGCAGCAAAGACAATGGACACCACAAGATCGATTTCTTTGATCGGTATGATGCTGTTAGCAACCGTTATCGCGCAAGGCTATTCGGAGGTCGGTGCCGGGTAATGATTAAATTATCAGGTACTGTACGGGTCCAGGCTCTGTGCATTTGCGAGATGCGGGAATATCTGTTAAGGGGTGTATGCCGGTGATGTATGGCAATGCTTGTATAAACAGAAATTATTACGCCAATGTTCCTTACACGAGTAACAGTGGTGGTGCTCTCGCTTCTAAGCATTTGTTTGTTGTAAGTGCCAAGCTGCTGTAACTTATAGCTGATGATGCATCAGAGACCATTTGTAAGCGAAATGTTGTGGTTCACAGTGAGGCTTGTCAGTTGATTTGGAATTGAACAGAAAAATATCGCAAGGAAGCCAGGCAAAATTCCACACATTTCCCACTCAAGCAGGCAACAAAGGGGGCGGCAGAATACATATTTATAATTCACGTTCTCGAATGTTAAGTAATATCGGACAAGGATTGAAATGGGTGAAATGATACTCAAACGAGCCCAGTATCCATCAACCTTAGAGTTACCCGATATAAAACTTTCAGGATAAGGAAAAGACTCCGGAAAAAGCCTTATCTAGATAACTCAACACCAGCGATCTTCGAACTCTGGACCTCTTGAACAAACAGAATAATTTGAGCAAAAAGAATATTTTTTCCCTCGTAAGCTAGTGACATAACCGAGATGTTCTGGCAGTAGGTGAGGTTTTTGAAGTTGCCGAAAGAAATGCAGGCAATGAGCTCATTTATTATTATTGTTTTTATTTTTTATTTTTTTTTACCATATATGTTGGAGGCAAGAAAGGGTTTGTGAATGCAGCGAAACTGTTCTACAAGACAAGACGCACCAGTGAAAATTACTGTGGCCAAATGAACCAGCAAAATGGTTGTAAGAAATGTTTATTCCACACGTCCCTAGTTATAATTTTGGACTTACCTGAAAAGTGCTTAACCAAATATTCTACTAAGAAAGAGATAAATTTCTTGCAGAAACGTGGTGTTAATTGCAACGAAGAAATGAAGAAAGGAGATTCATTCTCCTTCTGGAAGTCCATCACCCAAGAAAAAATAAAGAAAGTGGAAGAAACGGAAGCTGAATATTGGAGGGGAAAAAACACTGAATCGTATCGAGTTTTATTAGGTTACATCATTGTGAATATGGCAACAAATAATGATAGCTCCACCACTGATAGTGACAACAATAAACATGTTTCCAGTGCCAATGGTGAGAAAGAACTAACACAGCCGCTGTGATGTGAAAGTGAATAACAATGGATATCAAGATCGTGCCCTCTTTTTTGCCACTATTAACCGTTTTGAATTATGTTAAATTAAATGTATACTATAGTAAATGCTGCCATATTACACCATTAGACAGGTAGTGCTAGTTAATGTGGTTTTGTCATTTAATTGCACTTTTCAGTTTTATGCATTAATTGAAAACGCTGAAACGCCACTGTCTACCTGGCCGTTTAGCACTCCCCTCCCCTCTCTAATGCCATTCTTACTCAACATAAACTTGATCTCATTCCTCCCAACCACCGTGAGCTTGGTCTCATACAGGAGTTTTGTACTATGGATTTAATAGAACATATCTTGATTACTAAGTAATTGGTTTGGATAAACTGACATACATAAATATCGAAGTGTCATATTTCAGAAAGCGGGTATAAAGGAGAACATAATGTTAAACGTGGCGGTCTGATAAGCTGTGTACACGCCAGTCAGAATTAAATGCAAACTGGAATTTTCTAGGATTAGGATTTCATTACGGAGGGTATTCGGAACATAGGCCACCATGATGGGCCCATTGTTCCTATGTCCCCAAGTGGGGCACCCGCGGGAGGAAGAATGAGGCGAAAAATGTGTGTAGTGTTTAACGCCCGCTTTTACTACATACGGCACCGCAGGCGATGACATTGATGGTACATTAGATGAAGATGGAGCATCGGTGGAATGAGATGGCGAGGGAAACCGGAGATCCCGGAGAAAACCCGCCCAGCACCATGTTGTCCACAACAAATCTCACTTTGCGGTCGCCTGGGATCGAACCCGGGCCGCCTTGGTGAGAGCCAAGTGGTCTAACCACTGAGCCACGGCACGGCCGGATGAGGCGAAGGAGACAGAGGGCGGCCGAGCCAAAGCGCCACGGCAGTAGAGAGAGCAGGGTCCCTACAGTTTACTTAGACTTTCCCAGGGAAGTGCCCCAGGCCAGGACAACGGACACGCTCCCCTACTGCGGGACGGCAACGAGCCCAGCAGCCGAGCCCCAAACGTCCCTGGCAGGCGATCCGAGCCACATTGGTCCCTGGCTGGTGGTCACGAAATGGTCCTTGCAGAGGCACGGGGACCGGCAACCGACCTACCGGAAGAGGAAGTAGTTTTCCTCAGCGCATATCATCCTGCCATGCACCGCCGAGACACACACCGACACTTCTACCCTGAAAGAGACCACCAGATGAGAGATGGTGTGAAATGATAATGGAGATGAAATGGAGGGAAAGGAAATTCGGAGGATATAATTAAAATACCTAGCATTCGTCTAGCGACCCGGTAAAACCCCCGAAAAAACCCATGGGTCAGGTAGGTCGGCCACGAAATAGAACCCGGGCCTCCCGAATGCGGTTCACAGACGGAACCGCCTGAGCCATCCCTCTCGGTGAAACTTTCTAGGTTAGTGTCCTAGCGTTTTTTTGTACTTAAGTGTAAATCAATGAGTGAGGATTTAAATTAGATCCATTCTTTCAGTGTGAGAGGAATTGGGCTTGTAGTAGTATGTCCATATTATCCCTCGATCAATTAGGAAAGTATTGTCCGAAATGCCACAACAGTGTTACTGAAGGCTTGGTAGCGGCATGCTTAGTAGCTCGATATACACTCTAATGTCAGACTTTAAGAAGGTATCCACACAAGTGCAAAGAATTCCTCTGAGATGTCTGCAGAAACTGAAATTAACTCCTAAACCATGCTTAGTGGCAAGGGTTTAGTGGCAATCACAATTCAATTCATGCCAGACGATTTACTCCCATTAGTCCTGGACCCGTAGGACGAAGGACCCGGACCTCCTTCGACCAGGGAGTTACCGAGCTGTCCCGAAAGGACACCCGGCGCCTCCATGGGGCTTTCCATAGGGCAAGACCTAGAGACTAACAATCCCCCCCCATCTGGTCCTGTGGACTCAAGACGGGATGGAAGTGGATACGCCACTTATGCGCGCCAACTCCAAAATGGGAAGGCTACCGATATGACCTCGGTGGGGCCGCCTGGTGATCTAGCACACCTTCTACTAGCTATGCTGGCTAATACGTGGGAATATTAATGGCTTCCCTCAAACCTGTCCGGAGACGTACCCGATCTCCCACGGGTATCGGGAACCACTGCCCCCTCGAGTCCAACCCAATCCGAACAAATCCCAATCAGGGAGGAGCTTGAATGTTCGGCCCGAGGTTCCTCTAGTAACGTCAGAGGTACCACGAGTGCTAAGGGTCCGCAGCGCCCACACCACGGCAGTTGAAGGGGACGGATCACCTCCCCTACGGGGAATGGCAATCACAGATGGAACTTAGAAAACATTATGGACTCATTAACATGAGGCAGAATGATTTTAAAGTTGAAATCACACGATAGTTTAATAATCTCGCTGACCTGGAACAAATAGATGGACATCAGTGGAAACATGCTAGTATTACACCTCTGGGGCGTTGCAAATTGATCAAGATGGAAGATCTTGAGCAAGAGTCAGGCATAGAGCGTCCGTGACTAACACATGTATACATTTTGGAATTCTCTCAAAAGCTCCAGGAAGCATGCCCGTTCAGAGTATGAGAAGCGCAAACGAACGTAATTTTGATGCGACAAAGGAAAATCGACCAGCAATGGATCGGGGGAAACGTGACATTGTGTTGTACCATGTCATGGTTACAGGTTACTAGGTCAGTCTAGGATTCAACCACAGGATTCACCGAAAAGCTACTCTGGATATTGTAGTTTCAACCATGTATGTGTTACTTAGCTTTTTGATGTTTTGGCAGCCTGGTGCTACAGCCATAACATTTGAATGCACCGGGAACCAAAACACAATATATTTCTCAATCCTTTTCAAATTCCGAAACAAAGCTTTCCGGCAAGAAGGCTATTTTCCTAATATCAGGTGAAAGTAAATGATGGCAGTGAACTTCAGTTGTCCGATTTCAATCGATCTGATGCTCATTTGAAAATAAAGTTTTTCATGGAACAGGCATTGATGAGAAGTGTTTCAAAGCTTATTACTGTCCACCCATTCCATAGCTCATTCACCTATTAACGAGCATCTAAGTAAATAACCTTACAATCAATAAAAATGTCATCGTTTGCCAAAAACTGGTGTATGGTATGCTTTTTAAATGTATAACAGAGACTCTAGGATAGAAAATACTGGATTTTCTTTATTTTCAAACTGTTATAAATAGCTCATCTCACTTATATAGCAATATATTATACTTAATTGAGCACAATTCTCTTAGAAAATTTAGTGGTAATAATTGAACGAGCAAACACTAGCAAAAAATATAGAGTGAAATGTAGAATCTAAACTAAAAGTGCATTCAGCAAAATGGTAATGATTAATAATGATGGTAATGATTATAATTATAATCACTTATATGTCATAATGGCGGTCATCAGCGCCTTTTAGAAAACTAGTCATGGCAAAAGCCAGATATAAAACTTTCTAAAAACTATACAAGTGTAACAAAAGCTATTAAAAATACAGGCACATAAAAAAGATCTATCAAAACCTACTAAAAATTTCGTTCACCTAACTCACCTTTTTCTTTCACCTTTCCACCGACACGGGTCTCCACGCACGGCCTACACGTGGGGGAGCCTGTTGACCGTCTCCCTCAACCACGAAGAGGAGCCCACACGAGGGAGACTGTTGGCTCGAGACCCCGGGTGCGCCAAACCCGCACCTACCAAAGTAGGGAAAAAAAGATGGATAACTAGCTTTGTCCATTAGTTCGTTTTTATGTATTGTCACGAACACATTGTTGATTCGAGGCGGCGCAAGCGACAAGATCAAAGAGACGGGTAGGCAGTGCGGAGATAAAGGCTCGCCGAAACGGGTGAGTTGGTCTTTCTTCTAGCGCCGTCTTGATTGAGGACATTCCAGATAGTGAGTAATCTATAAAAAGGAAGCCGCCGCCTGCGACGGGGGTCAGTCGGTAATTGGACCCATGCGCGTGGACAGCTGTGTGAGCTGTTTTTGTGGTCGATGACCTTACAAGTTGTATTGTGTTTGTGGCATAATTCTGGACTGTAAAGGTTGATAAAAGTGTGTTTCTGCGGAAATAAAGAGCGATCGTTAGTGTCTGTAACCTGGACTTTTAATTTCACGAACCCACACAGTCACAATTGTTGTCAGAAATGGGATTAAAAGTCCAGGTTACAGACACTAACAATTGCTCTTTATTTCCGTATAAACACACTTTCATCAACCTTTACAGTCCAGAATTACGTCACATATACAATACAACTTGCAAGGTCATCGACCACAAACACAGCTCACACAGCTGTCCACGCGCGTGGGTCCAATTATCGACTGACCCCCGTGGCAGGCGGCGGCTTCGTTTTTATAGATTACTCACTATCCGGAATGTTCTCTAACAATCAAGACGACGCTAGAAGAAAGACGAACTCTCTAGAAATCCGTCTCCTTCCCCCCACCGTTTCGGCGAGCTTCTATCTCCGCAGTGCACCACCCGTCTCTTTGAACTTGTCTCTCGCACCGCCTCGAATCAACAATATGTTTGCGACAGTATGAAATACCACGCATTCCAGTCTTCAAACTGTAATTCTGAGGTTCAATTCCTGACTAGCTATGTGTCATCAGAGTGTCACCACACACTCACTAGGTATTTTTACAATTCGGCACGCATCTTGCTATTTTATTTGTATCTGGATTAGCACTGCTCTTGTCAGTTGTAAGCGATAGCAGGCTAATAAGGAAGTTCAAGATTAAGAATACCCATATCTGAGTTATTGTAAAACTAATAAGCCGACCATATTGATGGATTTGCACAAAACAGTGACATTTTATTATTTTTCACCTCAATTAGTTGATAATTTTAGAGTTGCTAATAGATAAGCAACATTGAGAAGAAAAATAGTTAAATATATGATAACAGGATAATTTATTATATAATAGCATTAATACATTAAGTAAATAAAGAATATTCACTATCCAGTATCATGTATAATATTGAATCATCAATATAATTACGTTCCATGGATCTGTTGACAGAGTGAGGAAGTGTCCACTGCAGCCTATGACAGCGAATGGTATCTGCAGAATGTCAGCTATCAGCGTACTCTACGTATGATCATCATGCGAGCAGTGAAACCTATAGGCCTTAGTGCTTTGAATTTTACTGGATATTCTCTATCAGTATTTGCATCGGTACGTACAAGTGTGCTAGTTCTTGAATAAACCTTTTGAACATATCCCACGTATTCTATCTAAACTTATACTGATGGAATACCTTCTAAGTTGTTTTGGAGTGCAACTAGGTGTTGCATTACACAGCTTCATGCTTGTCAAATGTCTCTATTAAATAGTAATTCCTAACATTAGAGGCACATACATTCTAGATTTTAAAATCTTCAGGTGTTATTAGGCTTAAGCAATCTCTACTTATTCAATGGTCTTAATGACAATTTCATTAAAATTTTAGTTTCTTTCAAAGGTGTTCTTTTTGTCTCATCGCTTCACAGCATTTCAGTGTGTATATTGTGACTTTGTGGGTTCGTAAAATTAAAAAGTTCAATTACACCACTCAAAATGTTCTTTATTTCCACCTTATTCTAATGTCACAATTACAATTTCGTAATTTACACCATTACAACTAAGCCAGTTCGTCTTTCCACGTACACTGGGCTTTCCTTACGCACCGTACGCCACAGCACACTCCTCTCAACTGACTGTCGCCTCCGGTATTGATCGCCGCCCGAAGTTTCCCGAGACTCCTTTTATGGAGGGGGAAACATTCTCGAAGCTTCGCGCTCCTTCGAGCGGTAGGAGGAGGGGTAAACGAAGTCTCCCCTCCCTCCGCCGACCGTCGTTTATTGATCGGCATCGTAGGCTGCCGCTTACGTAAGAATATGTAATAGTCATGATCAAATCTTTGGAATTTGGCCAAAATGAATGAGTTTTCTAGTCTACAAGAAGTAGATTGAGTTTTTAAACATGAGTTCTGCTGGTTTAAGGCTTGATGGACCAGGTGCCTTGAATTGGCACTCCACTATATGTTGATTATTGCAACATTCCGCGTTCATCAGTAAGGAAATCCAATGGCAAAAAGAGTAGTCCTTGAAACCGAACTCTGCATGTAAAACACGAAAGCCTGTTGTTCGCTATACTTTCAGCCCAATTCAGAGCCACTTTAGTTGGAAGGTTAATATGCCCCTAATAATCTTATGTGTCTGAAAGCAGAGTTCCCAGGAAAGAGTGCCTTGAGTTTGCAAGAGGCCGCCCCAGGGCCGAGAGGTTACACTGCTTGACTCTCAACAATGCGGCCTAGGTTCGATCCCAGGCGACCACATGCGACATATGGTGGACAACATGGCGCAAGGGGGGTTTCTCCGGTACTTCCGGTTTCCCCCCACCATCAGTCCACCAATTGCTCCCTTATCATCTTTCCTTTCATTCCTTTCAGAGGAACAGGAATCCCCTAACACCACGACAGAGGCAAAACTAGGGAAGCTGGAGAAGAGTTTGCAAGATCTACTTAATAAACTGAAGCAACTCTTTTTCTCCTCATCACATTTACTCATATTTTGATCGCATTGGACCCCGATAATATGCAGATTTCTGCAAAATATGCTGGAGCCTGCAAAATTATCAATATTTGGAGAATTCGCTTTCAAATTAACAAGGACTCAACTGGAGCAATGATGCTCTATATTCTCTAATTTTCCTAGACTTCTCTGATTGTGTCATCATAATGCCAGATGGTGTTGGGGAGCCTGCAGTGCTACATTAAAATCTTTAAACTGTGAGGTGTGGTAAAAAAGTAAAAAAAAAAAAAAAAAAAAAAAAAAACCGTTTTCTTTCTTTTTAAAGGATGTTAATTTATTCAGAAACATCAACCTTTTCCTCTTGGGAGTAATCGTTCTCGAATATAATATATTTGTACCAGCTGGTTTTCTAATCTTGGAAGCACTTTTGGAACTAACTTTTCGTTAGGGTGTTCACCTCCTTTAGCGATTCTGTTTGATCTCATCAGTGGTGTGACAAAGTGATGTCCTTTCATGACTGTGTTGGAAATAGAAACAAGTAGCAAAGAGCCATGTCCGCGAACATGATGGTCGAGGAAACAAATGAATTGTTTCTTGATAAAAAAAAAATCACGAAAAAGCATCGAGCATTACCGTGATGCAATTAGCGTGAACACTGAAAATGCAAACAAACATACATCCAAAACATGTGTACCAGGAAGGAACAAAGTTTTAAAATTCGGACTATAAAGCCCGCGAAATTAAAAACTTGCCCTTTTTTTATCACACCTTGCATTCAAAGTGCTGTCACTGATTTTAACAAATTATATTCTAAATGTTTTATAATCATATTTGTTCTAAGACATTCATGCAGATTTACATCACTATAATTTATTTTATATTTACAGGTGATGCAGAGATCTTACTCGTGTTTGGCAGTTATGCGAAATGTCCACCAATCAATGGAACTAGATCAATAGTGATGATTCCAAATGCTGAATATCGTTTTGACAGCAATTAAAATGAGATTTCTCTAACTGCTTTAAAGCTAGGTTGGCAAAGAAATGTTGCTTGATATTATTATACTGTAAAGAGCTCGATTAATAACAGTTTTTCCAACTACAGAATTAAATGCTCTCCTCTATTCCTAAAATAATTAATTACCTCATTAATTAGGTTGGATGCGAGTAGACTATAATTACTGCAAAGTTCAACAATAACACATAACACTGATTATTTATATTAATTTTGAGCTCTTGATCATTGTATAAACCAATGTAGTAGAATATAATAAACATGTAGGACTTCACGTAAGACTTTTTCTGAGTTCCTGTTACCATGTTCCCAGTCAGTGGGTCACACATCACCAAACAGATGGAATGTAAAGGCAATATACAAAAGAAACTTGGCTTTAATCCAGTATTACACGAAGTCGGTCTTACATACCCTTAAAACTTGCTATTCCTTTTGAAAAGTAACAAAGTAATGAAACCATGCGTATTTAGAAAATAAATCAAAACCTTGAGAGTAATTTTGATGTATACTTAGATTTCCAAGGAATTACGCAAAATAGAGGCACATATTGGTGCAGAAGGTCACTGGGTCACAGGATAAGTGTTGACAACTCATCCCGCAACAGGATCAGCCACCAACAATTTGGGTCAGGTATCGATAAGTGACACGTGAGGATAGCGACCACATATAACCAAGAACAGCATTTATAATGCGCAAGCATCCGTGCGATCTGCCCGGCGCCAACTTACATCATGGGCCCAGAAAGATGATAAATTCCACACAAATGGAACGAAGGGGAATTATGTAAAGGAAATCGTGATATGAAAATAAACTCTCCAGCATTCGCCTGAGTGACAAATGGGAACCCCAAGCCAGAATACGCGGTGGACGGGAATCGAACTCTCGGCCTCCAGAATGCGAGGCGCACGCATTACCAGGACGCGACCTCGCTCGATAGGGTCAACTGATACTGAGAAAATAATTTTCTGAGAATTACTGAACTTTGACTACATTCCTGAGCCATCTCTCAGAGTCTCCTAGGGAACAGAGGTCCAGATAAACTAACCCATCAGTTCATTTCACATTTTACTTTATATGAACTTAAATGATGCAAATGGAACAAGTCAAATATTATCAACTTAATTTTAAGACGTATGGTATTAGAAGGCATATAAGGTGGAGCTAGTGAGGGCTCGGTTAGAGTGACTGTTCTATAATAGGCGTACAGCGTTGCCTAATTCGGAACGCACAGCAAAGCCTGAACATCAGATATTTCTCTTTTTCATGCGCCCAAAATTACTTTGTAATATGCCTTGGTATATGCGGCAAGAATTTTTGAGGCAGCCTGTACAAGGATCACATTTTCCAAGACTATCTCTTCGAGAATAAACACACTTCCGTGTTTATGTTTGTGATATGCTTCAACTTCCAATCCTGCCGGTGTGTTATTCCTTTTCATTACGAAGTACTAAGTTACTACATGGCAAAGCAAGAAAGCGTATCGGAAAAAATTCGCAACAGAGATGTTTACCTCAGCTTATCGCACATACACGGCGTGCCCAGTGTATGTATAGTATGTTCAGATGTAATCATGTCTTCTGGACAGCAATGTGTTATACATCGGCAGGAGCGAGAAAACATCATATAGACACACACAGCTTCCAATCGCTCTATTTGCGTTTCGTAACTTACTGTACATCATCTTACAAATATTTCACTCTTCTTGTCGACCAGATAAGACCCGATAAGGGACGATCACAGCACTGGTCATCTGAAGCTCAATACGCCTCAACGCTCTGTCGAGTAATAAGACCACGAAGTGTCGTTAGGAACTGCATATGACCACGGATCACTGCAGTCCAGGAAGTTAAAGATCATACGTAACATAAATTTAATGTAAGTTGCTGTGTGTAACTGTGACAATAAGCAGAAAATTCACATGTTTACATTGTGTATTGTGAAACTTTATTTGAATCTCCAGCAAAGCTTGCGAGAAACGAATTGTAATTAAATGTATATAACTGTTTATTTTGACGTATCCGACAACATGTAAGTGTTATTATGGATGAAAATAAATTATTATTATTATTATTATTATTATTATTATTATTATTATTATTATTATTATTATTATTATTATTATTATTATTATTATTATTATTATTAAAACGAAAAACAGCCTCCAGTTCAGATGATTTTGGAAAAGACGTACTTCGCCGCACAATATATGAAAAGTATGACAATGGTGAATACCCCACTATAAATGCTAGTTCATGTTATCACAATTATGCTTTGTGGACTAAGTTTAACTTCTGACAATTTGTGAGACGACAAAATGTTACTTTCCTTGTTCCCTCCGCCAATCTTCTGCTATCTGGTGCCTCACTTAGCAACAGTGCAGGCACTGTGGGGATGCATAAGTTCAGCTCACATGCCTTCCAAAACCTTATGTCGTTTATATGTAAAAAGAACTATATGTAAATATACAACAATCATTACCTGAAGAAAAAAAATACGAGTGTAACAGAACGGCAATACTAGGAACATTGCTAGAACGACGTCTACCCGGAATCCTGATGACTTCCCCTCTAAAGCCAGGGAGTCAAGCTCCGTGAGTCTTTCCTAGAGTCAATACCCGGAGTCCATAAAGGTCCCCCTTGTGGGATGGAAGTCGATACGCCACTTACGCGCGTAAACCCATCCGGGAAGACTACTGAAAACCTCGGTAGGGCCGCTGGTGTTCTTGTACACCGTATTACTGGCTCTGTAGGCTGGTACCCAGGACGTTTTAGGCGTCCCTCAACTCATTTGGGCGGCCCAAGCCAGCTAGCCAGACGTGGGTTTCAGGAACCACTGCCCCGCCGAGTCCAACCCAATCCAAACCACTCCCTTTCAGGGAGGAGCTTGAATGTTCGGCGCGATGGACTTCTGGTGACGTCAGAAGTACCGCTGGTGCTAGGAGCCGTAGCGCTCGCACCACAGCAGCTGAAGGGGACGGAATCCCTCCCCTACGGGAGATACTGTAGTCCCTCGACTTAAAGTGGGGATGCACATAAACATTGCAGTTTGTATCACTCCGCCAAAGAACACGTAGTTGAAGCTCTCTGGCGACAGCTGTTTACATCTTTTATCGTAACCGTCATATCTTTCTCTGCAGCAGTACTCGGCTCATATTTATTAAATAAACTAAATCAACTAATTAGAGAAACTATTAAAGAAAAGCTATGAAATATAATTTGTGAGTAAAACTTAGGTAAACCTGAATTAATAACCCTCCATAAAGAAAGCTGTTTTCAATTCCAATATGCAAAATAATGAGGCACTTAACTTTGCCAGATCGATTATTTAAACTTTTGTAAAGCTCAGAAGAAAATATATCTTTCTTTGCTCTCAGTTGTGTCAGCCCAAGCCTTTGAAGTGGCATGTCTCTCATTTACTCAGGTTTTGTCTAAGTAATAAATTGTGTACACTTCTAAACGAAAATGTCTCACAGATTGCAGGTCAAGCTTTCAGCACAACACAATGTCTTCCTGGTATGATGGTCTCTGGTCTCCGGGGCGGCCTAAAAGGTGGGTGGGATACTGGTTGTACTGGCCTGCAGGGAAGCTTCCAACTGGATAATAGTATGGACCCTGCCCTCTGCACGAACTTGACTCCTTATGACGGCCGTCCTCTGTCTCCTCTCGCCTCATCCTTCCTCCTGGGAATGCCCTACTTGGGATACATGTAGCTAAGACGGGTTTTTAAATAAACATTGTCAAATCATCATGAGTACATACTATAATTAACTGTGATAACCTGTAAACAAAACTATTTACTATGTTATAAAAACAATGTGTTTAGAAAAATTTTACATATAAATGGAGGTTGATATGAAATAGTCAGCAATTATGGAATAGGTGGTTTTAAACATTTTGAACAGTCAAAAATTACTTACTGAATCTGAGTTGTCCAATAGATGAAAGTTCAATCTGTTATTCATCTGAACAGCAATTCCTATGAAAATGAACACAGTGGGACTGAAGTGGAGTTAAGTTCACACAGAAATATATACGCAGATTAAAAAGGAGTATCTTGGCAAATCCTGGATTGTGTCACAATACAAATGGAAGTAAGGTTAGAGATTTTCAGGAAATAAATTTCATTGAACTTCTGAGCTAAGGAAAATTTGCACAATATAATCATCTAAAGGGCTTTCGAGAAATTAGCTTTGAAAGCTTAATTAAGAAGTACCCCTTCTCCTTTAAAGATAAATTAAAAGGAGAGTTAACATACATATATACTAGTTGTGAAGATAAATGAATACCACCCAAAATCTCTTTGAGTATTTAATAACATACGGATTAAAAAGCAGTATTGTCAGAAATAGTGAAATTATGTTTCCTGATTTCCAGCAACAACTGAAACAAAGAAGTATGAATAGTTAGAAGAGTGTGAAAACACATAAACTTAAATAAGACAAATTACATTCAGTTTCAAACTCCACAGAACAGGTCACCATCAAATACAAAGATAATAATTGAAAACAGGGAAGTAAATGCAGTAGATATCGCAAATTTTCTAGGACTAATTGTGGATAAAAACCTAACATGGGACAAACACATTGATCATATATGCTATCCGTAATGAAAAAAAAAAAAAAATGTTGAATATACTGGATGTTAATACACAAACAATAATATATTATGGATTGATATACCTGCATATATCATATGGGTTAACAGTGTGGGGACGTTGTGCTAAAAAACACACTAACCGAGTATTCCTTCTCCAAAAAAGAGAAATAAGACTAATTATGGGAATGAAACAAACAGACTAATGTAGGCAAAGCTTCAAAGACCTAAATTTTTTAACTGTATATTCACTTTACATATATGAAGTCATAGTAGAATTATTTAACAGGCAAGATGAAGGTAAAACAAATAAACATATACATGAGCACTACACCAGAGGAAATACAAATTTTCATTTACAGTCACACAGATTAGAACTATATAAAACCAGACCTACTGCTGCAGCTCATGAACTGTATAATACACTCCCTACCTATCTGAAAAATATTTATAATCTTAAAATATTCAAGAAAAAATTAAAGAAATATTGTATGGAAGGTTGCTATTATTCAATTGACGAATATCTTAGATAATACAAAATTGAATCGAGAATATATTGACACATTGCTTCACTCACACTGTTTATTCACAGGACATGCCCCAAGAGCTCCCGCTCCCATCCTCAACCGACACTCAACCAGTGCAAGCTGCAGCGCCCCCCCCCCCCTCCGCATTGCCAATAGATGGCGTGATGCACCCGTCAAAGATGTCCGGCGGCGGAGTTTCAAAATTCACGACTCCATGACGACCCCTGCTAATGAAGATCCCCTCCCACACGGAAAGGTCCATGGGGCGATCTACGTACCCTACCAGAGACGCCTCCAAATTGATGTCATGTCCAGCATTCAAAAAATGAAAAGCCACCGCTGATTCCTCCGTTTCACCACTTTTAATGTTTCTCATATGTTCCCCAGTTCTGATGTCAATACTTCTTTTTGTCTCTCCTACACAAATTCTAGGGCAAGTCTCACATTCGATCTCACAGACTCCTGGCTCCTCCCCGGCAGCGATTGAATTTTTGGGAGGGCCCCCCAACAAACCTCTGATATCAAACCCGCTTTGAGGTGCAAGAGCCATGCTGTGTTTTGAGAAGATTTTTTGGAACCTGCTACAGGCCGATGGGTGGAAGGTGAATTTTTTAAAAAGTTCTTTCTCCTTTTCTCCCGTAGGTTCCAGGGTGGTGGCCTCTTTTACCCTCCCAGCCCCGTTGAGTCTGCTAACAGTCTTGTCCACCAAATTTGGGCTGAAACCGCTGGACACAGCCACTTCCCCCATGTGTAGGCATTCCTCCCGATAACCCTCCCTGCCTAGTGGAAAGTTGATCATCCGAAAGACCAAACCGCTGAAAACGGCATGCCGGTACTGCCCTGGGCCGAAACTGCCGTTCCTAATGCAACCATCCGCGTGTGTCGGCCTCCTGCAGATACCAAAAGCGAGTCCGCCGCTCATCTTCTCGATCCTGATGTCCAAAAAGGGGAGCACACCATCCTCTTCTGTTTCCAATGTAAATTTTATAGCTGGATTTTGTATATTCAAAAGTTTAAGACCATCTTGTATGAGTTTTTTAGGTACTATTGCAAAAATGTCGTCAACATAGCGATACCACACTTTGAAATAATTTGGAAAAGCTTTTGTGATATGTGTTTCAAAAGCACTCATGAATAAATCTGCCAAGAAGGGAGACAATGGGTTGCCCATAGCTAGGCCTGTTTTTTGTTTATAGATCTGTCCATTAAAGCTGAAAAAATTTTGATTGATACAAATTTCTGTAAGTTGTGAAAGTTCTTCTATTTCTTCAGGTGTTATTTGTATTGATTCCAGCCATTTTTTGAGAAGTGGAATAAGCTCATTGGTCGGTATACTTGGATATAAAGAAATGACGTCAAAGGAAACTAAAGCATCTGTAGAGTTGATCTTTGTGTCTTTCAGGAGATTTAACAATTCAAACGAGTTTTTGATACTTAAATTTTCAAATTTTGTGAAGGATCTGAAGATTTGATTATCTTAGATAATATTGACTAAATAAATAGTATTTGTAGAATATAAGTGTAATAGTGTATAGTTTATGATTTATTATTGTAATTAGGTTATTTTAGAACTTGTTTATGTAGATATTAAACTATGTGATTTTGTGGTTGCACATATTTAACTTGACGATGCTTTGAATACGTTTTGTATTCTTTTAAACAGATAATGAATGAATGAATGAAATGCATAATATGACTAAGTTTGTTAATGTGTGTTTGGAGGAATTTAGTAACAGTGACGTCAAAATTAATATAAAAATTATTTGTGGTTGGTTTATTGACACTCGTCACTTACTTTTTCATATATATATGAAAAAGTAAGTGACGAGTGTCAATAAACCAACCACAAATAATTTTTATATTAAGTTTGTTAAGTTAATTTTCAAGAAATTCACCCCATTCATTGTACAAATCCATGCTTCGCTCCTGCTACACTACTGTATTCAATAATGAACCATAAGTTATTCCACAACAACAGGACTAGGAAGTGAAATAACAAAGCATATGTTAATGCAATTAGAATATTTCAAACTCACTTATGCCAGTGCATGGGCAACCTATGGTACCGCCTCTAATGTAGTTTCCAAGATTCTAATACCCAAGTAATCTCCATTGCACATTTTATTGATAATAATCGGTGTGAGTTTTACAAGTAAAATAAGGGTCTGAGAGAGAACAACATCTGCATTTTAAGTAAGAGGCAAGAAGAATTATTTATCAGCAAAATCTCCTAATATGCCATTAAAAAGAAACATAGTTTCCTCATAATTATTCCATAATAACAGTCATGTATGTACATCTTTGAATATTACACATTCCACTTGGTCCACGGCCACTTAACACTCAAGTTTTGACATCATTCATCTGTTATGAAAATTGTCAAGTACCAAGATGATCCTCCTCTCATCCAAGTTCAGCGCAGATAGGCAGATTTGTAACTTATTAGTGCACTACATCTAAATAATTTAAATAATTGATGCTCATTTAAGTCATCTTAAAGCAATTTGCATACAACATTTTTGTATAGGTTTTGTAGGAATACTTAAGAAAGTTTGGGTTAGCAGAAAACATAGAAGACTGTACAAACTTCTGTGTGTACTAATGCAGAATACGTATGTAGAAAGTTACTTCTTTTTTTTTTTTTTTTTTTTTTTTTTTTTTTTTTTTTTTTTTTTTTTTTTTTTTTTTTTTTACAGAAATAGGGGATTAAAGGAAATGAATACAGTTTATGTTACTTTGTGATATGAACAGAATACAGTCATTTGTGTGTCAGTATTCACATGACAATAAGTACTGCAGTTCAAAGTTCATATGTAACAGTACTGTGCCATTATTTTTTTTAGTGTTCCACTGGTGTAATGAGCAGAATACAACCATAACTTTAATTCAAGGAGGTGAGGGAGATTTTAAAGCCTTTTTATTCTCCTCTTAGAACTTTATCTTCTTTTAAAAGTATGATACATACTGTTTCCACCTTACTTAAGATAATATTTAAAAAAAAAAAAAAAAACTGAAAATTAAATTGAATTTCTTAATACAGGAATAATATGATAATGTATTTCAAACTGCTCACATTTATGCATTTAGTTATTGAGTTGTTCAAGAGAATTACTTGTATGTAATGTTTGACATTACCTACATCTTTAGTAACTAATGTAAATCTCATAGTTATTTAATAACTTTACTGAATATGGAATACTTATTTTTAATTATTTTCTTCACAACATGCAAATTTAGAGAATGTGCTTAGTAAATAATTCAAAGAAAATAATTATTGTAAATACTAAGTTCACATAAATAATTGAGTAATGTTGGTTATATTTTGATTAATTCAAGCTAATACAAATGTGGGAGAGTTAATCAATTTAATATTATCTCAGAGAGCTCATTTCTTGGATAATTGTTTATTCTATGCAATGTAAAAACATATGCTCATTCTGACCAATAGATAGTATCGCTAATATATGCTAGAATATTTTAATTTTTAGCATTATGTTTGTCACAGTGCTACAGCACAGCTAATGCATACTTTGGCCATTCTTTTTCAACCTAGCAATGAATCTGTATGAAAACTTCAACTCCATTTGTAATTCTCAATATTTCTATTTTTGCCAATGACTGAAATATGTATACACCAAAATTATTTTGTTTTCGATGGAAAGTATTGCAAACAAATTTCAGGACTGGCTATGGGAAGCCCGCTATCACCATTTTTGGCCAATTTATATATGAGCTTTTTTGAAACACATATAACTAAAGCCTCCTCTCATATTTTTAAAACATGGTACAGATACATAGACGACATCTTTGCAATAGTACACTACAAACAGATAGATGATGCTTTGAAACTACTCAACCTTCAAGAACCCAGCATACAATTCACAGTAAAAACTAAAGAGGACTGTACTCTACCTTTTTTTGGACCTTAAAATCACAAAAAACAATGAAAAACTGGAATTTGGTATTAAATTTAAAGGGAGTCGATTAATGACACTAAACAACACTTACTTTTAAATTTTTCCGCAACATGTTTCAGAGACATTGCCTCCATCCTCAACCGGCCATCGACTGGTTCTCATTGGTGTAGTTGACGATATTTGGTCATAGGTCTCCTCTGGTGGCGGTTCAAGGAACTTGCTAAACAAATCTTTCTGGGGGATGTCGAAAGTCATTAATCGACTCCCTTTAAATTTAATTTATTATAACAACACTGTTTTCAACGCTTCCAAGAAAGGAATTGGAATTTGGTATTCATAGAAAAGCAACACACACAGATAATTACATCAAAGCAAATAGTTTCAACCCAATTCCACACAAACATGCCATCAACAGTGTTACACACAGATTAGTAAATCTACCCCTCAGCCAGCAAGAATATAAAAAAGAATACCATCAAATCTTAAAAACTGCAATTAAAAATGGATATGGAAAAAGCCTTGTAGATAAAAAACTAAAATCATTCAAACTTCAAAAAAGATTAAAACAGATCACAGGTCTTTCACCAATAAAACAAGAAACTAGATTTGCTAAATTTACTTACCACCCCTGGGCCACAAAAAAGTTCCAAAAAATATTCAAGAAATACAATATAACATTGGCACCAAAACACAATTACAACATTAAAAACCTACTTAACAGTAATAATACTGATAAGATAAAACCAGAAGAAAAGTCAGGCATTTACAAAATTAAGTGTAAAGTCTGTGAAAAAATTTACATAGGGAGGACAAAAAGAAACATAGGCATTAGGAAGAAAGAATATTTTAGGCACTTAAGATACAAAAATATTGATAAGTCTGCAATAGCAGCTCATTTCTGGTCTGAAAATCATGAAATTGAAGATAGCACTGAATTACTAAAATACGTACAAAAACATAGTGAACTCGTCATATGGGAGAGAACATACATAGAAAAACATAAAAGCCAACTAATAACTTTGAAATCCCGCCAGAACACAACCCCACATTTAAATTCATCGCAAAATCAACAGATGGCAGCAGCTACTCCAGAACTACCCACTGCACTGGATCAAACTTTAGTCGCATTAGAGCTGACGATGCGAACGAATGTTCGCGAAACATGTCCTCAATATAGGTACGTAAGTGATACGATGTGTAATAAATATAAATACAACTCATCTATAATTTAATAAACTTTATTTTAAGGTTTTAAAAGGACATTAAAAATGTAATGCACAGTGAACTTTTAGTTCCTGAAATACCAACATCCAACATGGGATCTCAATATGTTGTGGAAGTTCTTAGCTTGTTTTTAGAAGTTCAAAATAAGCTAATTTTAGAAATTAATTGTTCTTTCATACTGGCCTTGTGTGGGCTAAATTATGGAAACGTAGAGTCAGACTGAAAAATTCAATGACAGCCGGGATTTGAACCAGAAGATCCGTGGTTCAAATCCTGGCTATGTCATTGAATTTTTCAGTCTGACTCTATGTTTCCACAATCTAATTTTAGTTTAGGATTTACAAATAACCGAGTAAAATCAGTGGTAGTACTGATCTTTATTAACTCCAACACAAGCTAATCTGTAACATCACATGGCTTTTTCTGATTAATACTTTTTGAAAAACCTTGCACAATATGATACTCTATGAAAATATTTGATTTATAACCTATAGGTCCAGTTTCACCAATCTATGTTGAGTTTTAACACAATGTAAAGTGATTTAATGGGCTTCGCTGTGGCCGTGTGGTTAGATTGCTCGACTCTCAACAAAACGGTCTGGATTCAATCCGAGGCAACCACATGCAAGATTTGGGGTGGACAACATGGCACAGGGGTGAGTTTTCTCTGTGATTTGCAGTTTCCCCTGCCATCGTTCCACTAATTGCTCTATTATCATCTTTCCTATCATTCACTTCACTCTCATAACAGGCATTAGACTGATCACCCATCCTGGATTCTCTATCTGTACAGAGTTACTGTCCTTCAACCCAACACCTAAAGAGATAAGGGCTAGAAGGAACAAGCATCCCCTAACACCACAACAGTAAAACTAGAGAAGTTAAAGAAGAAGTGATTTAACACTTAAGTAAATGCAAAATTTATTTCATTGAAAAGCATTACTTTAAAATTGTGTTTAATTCACACTGAGTTATCCTGTACCCTTATATTAAGGTCTTTAGGAAATGTTAGGAGTTGGAAAATAGCTGCTGCAAAAAAGTTTTTGATGCAAGTTTATTGCATTTGGCAATTTTTCTTGCTATTACCAACTAAAAAGGAGCCATGTGTCACTTAAATTTGGCAACCTGCAAAAGCAGAAATGATTTAAGTGATTCAGACAGTCCAAAGTGAAGGTGAGCATGACTTTACGAGAACAGATACTATAAACAGAAACATGCCTGTATTTCCTATGCTGCAAGTGTGGAGTTGTTCTTCTTTTATGCCACTGCATTATATCTGATGTACATATTATGACATTGTTCAGCATTTCCAAAACTAGCGTTCATGGATTAATCTGTGAAGCAACTAGTAGTTTTGTACAGTTAAAACTTTCACAGCAAGCATTATTAATCAAAGCTTCATGGCTGATCATCTGTGAAGCTTTGATTAAACAGTAGTTTTGCTTGTATTTACTTGATCTTTGATCACTAATGCTTACTTTGGTTTCAATGTGGTTTTAAATTGTTCTTTGCACACATTGTGTAAAAATGATGTGGTGTGCTTTAGTTAGCATAAAATTGCAGCAGTTGCTTACTGGGCCTGGGAGAAACAAATGTATTTCAATTAAATTCCTTGTCTCCTAGGTTGCATCTTCCACTAATATAAGTCTACTGGAATTTTTACACTCAATAATTCTTCATTAATTTCTATATCTACCACCTTTTCAAACAATGAAACATTCATTAGATTTTTTGGTTGACACTGATTTGAACGTCACAAAATCAAATGGCAATTGTCTTGAATATAACTAATTGTCTGTTACTGAAACAGAAATGCTATGAACCATTGACAAAAGTGTATCTGAGTGCATTTAGAAGTCATCTATCCTTCTCAAAAGCTGTCATTTGCAGCTGTTCTAGACATTAATAAGATGTTGGTTCAGAAATTTCTATAACAGCTTGATGAAATACATGCATTTTGACATAGCAAATAAGATGAAATTGCTATACATCCATAACAGAATCAGGCCTTATGTTAAAAGAACAACTCAAATGGTGTGTATCATTACCAGAATCTTTATCTGGGTACTTGAAATACTGTGTAAACCCAAAACAACTGCATCATACAATTCAAGAAAAGCAGCAATAGAATTACATTTGTCAATTCAAGTGAGGCACACTCACCTTAATTTTTCATGGTTGGAATTAATTTTGCTTCTTTTAAACATTTAGTATAGCCTGTTCCTTCAGAGTGAAAAAAGGTCCTACATACTTTTTACTTGTACACAACTTCTAATTGTGGAAACTTCTTAACAATTGGATATGGCAAAGTTCAAAGGAGTGCTACATAATGAACATGTAGCGCTTGCAGGAATAAAGACTAAATATGAGTTTGCATACCATTAAATTTGCAGCTCATGTAGCTGCTCCATCATGCCCTTGACCTTGCAACTTGCTGAAGTCGATTCCAAAAGCATGCAGTTCATCAGTAACATTTTAAGTGGTATATACAGCAAATAGAAGTCTCTAATTGTCATATGGGATCCATACAACTAATCTAAAGTGCCTCTGTGTGTGCAATGCTCAGCATTTGATGATAAAAATCATTATTTTTTTGCTTCCCAGTACTTAGAGAATAGATCATTTAGATTTTTGAGAATTTCACAGAGTTGGTGATCAATGTTCATTAAGTCTTTACCACATAAAAAGCACTGGGAGGAAGTCACTATCCCAATCTTTAACAAATATCCTCTCAGACAATCATGACCTGTGATTAATCTAGACTTTGCAGTAGTTCAAGTACTTCTCGGGAA
Source organism: Mantis religiosa (assembly GCA_030765055.1). Taxonomy (NCBI): domain Eukaryota; kingdom Metazoa; phylum Arthropoda; class Insecta; order Mantodea; family Mantidae; genus Mantis; species Mantis religiosa. The sequence goes on from CM060957.1 coordinate 83,408,033, forward strand.
ACAAGCCAGGTGAAAACACGATTAGGAATCAACGTTTTGGGAGCGTACATCGCTCCCATCATCAGGATATTTTAAATGTTATAACCACAAAATAGATATAACTGGATATAACACAAATATTTCTTTGTCTTCAACAAAGGATGTAGCATCTATCTGTAGCATAGCTGCATCGGTCAGGTCATCCTAAAGTCTGTGAAGAATGAATAGTCTTGCTGCATTGCTGGACATTGATCGATGCCATATGATTTATGAGCTTACCCAAAAAACCTGGGTAGCATAGACAACTATGCTTCACATTCTGAAGGATTGCCTGGGCATGAGAAAATCTATATCATGACGGGTTCTACATGATCTGATGGAAATGCAGAAATGATTACAATATAATGCTGCTAGTGTACACATTTAATGCACTACGACCATAAAGGAGAAGCTTTCTTACGCTATATTCTCATGCTGAATGAGAGAATCATATGAGCCAAAACTGAAACACCAAACGAACAAATGGCATCATTATAGGTCACCATGAAATTAAAAGTTCATCAGAGCTCCAGCAATGTAAAAATTATGGTGGTTCTTGTATATAACAGTGATTGCATTATTCTAAGCCATTACATTCCTCCATAGCAGACTGTCATATCCAGTATTAGTATACGTTTTTGGAGCACAACCTGCAACAGCTTTAAGAAAGAACAGCAACACTTTCTGCAAAATCCACTCATCATTTTGTATGTCAATGCTCAGGTACATACATATATACAATCTGTGGCTGATTCATTTGTTCGATGGGGCTGAGAAGTGCTGTACCATCCACCATACTCCCCAGACATAAGTCTCTGTGTCTTTGGATTATGAAGATGACAAAAGCACTTTGTGCTATTTGCCTTAAAACAGTTCCACAGATTCATCAAGCAGTAAACCACTCCATTTAACTATCAACAGAAATAGCTCTACTCAAGGTATGCGACTTCCACATCACTGGCAACATGTACACTATGCTGTGACTTTATTAAAGGACATTAAAGCTTGGTAACATAAAGCTCTCGTTTTCATTTTAAGTAAATTGTTGCTACTAATAAAGTTCCAACCCTTGGACATTTTGTAAGGAAGTGTGTGTTCCATATATATATATTGGAAGAATAAGATATTGTAGCCAACTATAATTACTTCTAAAAAAAGGAATTGGAGTTTTGCAACTGCAAGAAATTACATTCTACCTTCTTTATTCCAGTGATTTATTTATACACTGCTAGTGATATTTCTTTTACTTACATGAATTCCCAAGTCATTTTCACTATGTATACCATCATTGATGTTATTTAATGATGTGAACACACAATTTTTTAAAACTTAAAAGAGTATTGTGTAATTTATTAATTTACAATGGTAAAGTGCAAATGACTGCAGTTCCTGCAAAAGTACTTATAACTTTTCCATTTTTAAAGTTTCCATACCAAATTTCTGTATAACAATAAACTGTCGATTAACATTTTTATTATTGCATCACACATGCAGTTGTAAGCAATTCTAATGCTGGAAATATTAGCTCAAAGACAAGTGATCTATTTATAGACCATTGGACACATGTGTTCTCATGTCAGCATATGGAAACCTTTACATGACGCAACAGTTAATGACATTGTTAATTCTGTAAGAGTGAGCATCTGCCAGGTGGTGTTCTTTGAAGGGAGGATACCATGTAAGTACATTAATTCCTGAAATATGCAAATCTTATAGTTCTTTTTGGGCATAGTTTTGCTTTCTATACTAGGGGAAAATATGAACAATAATACCTGACTATTAAACATTTTTTTTTTCGTTTCTTTATTTTAAAATTAGTTCAGAGATATAGTATATAATAATTTTGACAAGTCAAAGGAACTACACTATAAGCACCACTTGATATTCCAAGTATGATTAACTTTGTCAATGAAATTCATTATGATTGCAATGTAATTGATAATGTGATTCTTCTACCTGTCCATACTAAGTGATCAAGAGAAAGCACTTGGTGATACTACAGACAAGGTAAATGAATATTACCTGTCTAAGTGAAGTACATTTTTTTGCCTCTGAAAAGAGAGCATGCAAGAAACTAACGACTCAAAGGTTGAAAAGCTAAAAAATATCAACCATCAAGATATGAAAAATTTTCCTCCAGTAAATGACACTTCAAATAAAAAATTGGAAGAAAACGGGGTGGGGGGGTGGGAGAAGTCTGAAGGATTGCATCCCTCTTGAGGAAGTCCTAAATTCTACAGGAGTATTTGAATTTATTGTTCAACAGTGTCCTATATAACAGTGTAAAAATATAACTTCCTCAATCCTGATGAGCTCGGGTTTTTTCTTAGGCATATTACTGCCTTCAGGATACCATAGGCTTCCTTCTGAAAGCGTCTACCTTTCCGATATGCCAGAGTTTAGCTAAGACATTGTAATACATGCAATGTCTGGAAATCAGTGACTAAAAGTGAAGAACTTCACCTATTTTAACAGCAATGCACTTGATAACGATCATAAGTGAGATAAAGGATCCAAAGTGAGACCATTTATATGCTAAATACTTCCTTCTGGCAGTTTTTGGTATATATTGAACCTGCTTTGTATGTAATTCACATTTATATGTATATTTGCAGGTCCTGGAAAAATATAATTTAGAAGCACCTTAATAGAACCTTATTAATACATAATTTGCAGTTTACATATTAAATTTCAGTGAAATACAACCTTGTTGTACATAATTAAATGAGCAAGCTGAACAGGCAGCTTTCAGCCATGGAAACAAAGGCATTAGCTCATATATGTCTTTCGGTGCAACAGTGTTATAGCAACAAACAAGAATTAAAGATACATTTTGGTATTTTAGTTAACTGATGGAAATTAATAATTTCACGCTAAACCTGGGACTGAAGTACTTACGATAATAAGTTGCCACAAATGGTGTATCTCGAATGCGACAGCTCCTAGTGGTCTACCGGGGAAATATACGAGTCAAATGGAGAATTTAATGTCATGATGGCAAGTTGGCCATGGTAGCTCAAGGGTTAGAGCGATTGGACGGAAAACAGGAGATCCGTGGTTCAAGTCCTGGCCATGGCATTGAATTTTTCATGTTGACTATCAAAATTTTGGTATCTTATATTTAGTGTTGAGCATCAGAGTTTTCTTTCAGTTCTCAGTTGATGTTAATCACTCATGGAGAAAAGAAAAAGGAAAAGTTATGCGATAGATCGAAAAGTAAGTTTCATAAAAGTGGTGGTACTTAACAGACTCAAAACCAAAACCATTTTCGCTTCAGACTTAGGAATTGCTTATACATGCTGTGTATAAGTTACCAGTGTCAGAAACCCCCATAAGAAACTTATCCAGATAACTCAACCTGATCGAGATTCAAACTCGGTACCTTTCGAGCGCAGGCTGTGTAGGAATTTCATTGGTGCAAAAAGTTGCAGTGAAAAAGCTCTAAGTTCATTAATATGTTTTGTAAAATGAGTTGTATACATTTAATGCAAGAAAAGTGAAACAAGCCAAATTAACTGAATAGTTTAAAGCGGGATCAATTTCTAAATAATCTTTACTTCGAGCATATCTTCATTGTTTGTAAAGTTTTATATATGCAGGCCCACTATATTACCTTTAAAAAATGATGCATTATCAAAACCTAATTTTATGTAATTTTGAGTTATAAGTAATCTTTCCTCTTCCTCTTGATAATATGTATAAATCAGGTTTAACTGTATTTTCAGAACAGTTTGCTAGAGGTGAGGTGGTGATAAAACATTATGGCTACAAGTTTCTCCAACAATTAACTCCAGTTAAACCTATCCAATTAGGTTACAAGCTGTGGGAACTATGCAGTTATAATGGATACTGCTACAAATGTGACTTATATTGTGGTAAAGACACAAGGAAATGAAGTCAATGACACAGATAACTAGCTTTAGGCAGCCACTTGGTGCTAAATTTGTTGGACTGCATTGATAATTCTCATTCTCATGACATCTATTTTGGTAACCATTTCTAAAGCAGAGGTCTTTGCTCCACCTTAAAAAGCTTTGTTTTTGGGCTACCGGAACTGAAAGAAAACAGACTTGGGAAATACCCTTGCCAGGATACAGAGTATTACAAAAATCAACACAGGGGCCTTATGATTATATCTTTGACATTCAAGGCTAGATACTCTTTTTGTCAGATGGCATGATAATAAATGTGTAACCACTGTATCAAACTTTGGTGTAGTACAAGTGGCAGATTGCGAAGCAGAAATGGAGTGTTCAACTACCACTATCATAAAGCACTACAGTAAATATATGGGTAGTGTGTGCATCATGATAGCAGTAAAATATCAGAATCCATTCTAGATTATTCTCAAAACAATTCCAGTACATCAAGCTACACATAGACATTGTTCTCCAACACACTTAACCACGTGATTGTACATTCAAAATGAAACAGATTAAAAAACAAAAACTACATTCTTTAATTGCAACAGTATTGCTTTTGAAACACTGGCTGAACTGCCAAGTGAAATTCTTTATATATGTATTACTTAAACTTGGACAACTCTTCAAGTCTACAGAATTAACTGATCAAAGGTAAAGAAGGCATGGGTACCACAGTGTGGACTATGGAAGGACTTGTCAGGAAGAACAAATTTCTGACAAAACAACTTAAAAATGTTTTGATGTGTGATCACCAGATTTCAAGAATTAACGTAATAATAGTCAATAATAATATTATCTTCCACACTAGCCGTGTGTAGGCTAAGGTTTGAATGAATAGAGCCAGGCTGAAAAATTCAATGACATAGCCGGGATTTGAACCATGGATCTCCCGCTCTCCGTGTGGTTGCTCTAACCATCTGAGCTACTATGGCCAACATGCCGACATGATATTAAATTCGCCAAGTGACTTTAATTCTATCAATTACCTGAATAACATAGTGGTTTAACTATGAAGCCTGGGATTTAAGTACTTACAGCATAGTAAGTCGCCACAAAAGGTGCATGTCTCATAGCATATGAGAACCCCTAGTGGTCTACCGGGAAACATGAGTCGGTTGGAGAATTTAATGTCATGTCGGCATGTTGGACATAGTAGATCAGATGGTTAGAGCAACCGCACAGAGAGCGGGAGATCTGTGGTTCAAATCCCGGCTATGGCATTGAATTTTTCAGTCTGGCTCTACTCATTCAAATAATAATAAAGGTACATCAAATATAATTGTCACAAACTTCACTTATCTTTTAAGAAAATTGATGAAAATTTCCACAGAATTCAACAGACTATTTCATAAATATTGTTTACATAATTAATTTCGTTTGTTGTCATCATTGCAGTTACCAGATATAATATTTTGGTATTACCAAACTTTGAAAATGACACAAACTTAAAGATAAAATCGATTGGCAGTATTTCAAAAATCATTACACAATTTCTATTTTTTTAAATAAATATTTTTCCCAAAGCATTAATTCTATCAAACCATTATACTGCTTTAATAAAAATTATTATTGAAAAATTTAAATATAAAAATGTAAATGATATTTCTGCCTTTAAAAATTTACTTACCATCTTTGGGTTAGTAAACATTTTCAAATTTTTTTTTAAAGAATTTGATATAACTTTGGTTTTTCAAAATAAATATAATAAAAATGTGCTACTTTTCTCTAAAAAAGATAAAATCCTTAATGATAAAAAATATGGCATTTATCAATTTAATTGTTTAAATGCGACCAGGTTTACACTGGAAGGAACAAACGTAATTTAGAAACCAGAATGAAAGAACTTTTTCGCAATATTAGGTATAAGCAGACTAATAAATCAGCCATGGTTATCATTTTTGGTCATTTAACCATGAAATAAATCCAGAAGTTAAATTATTAAAGCAATTAAATGGTCCAGTAGATTTAATGGTTTGGGATAAAAATATTTGTTTAAAAAAATAGAAATCGCATAATGAATTTTGAAATACCACCAATTGATTCTGCCTTTAAGTTTGTTTCATTTTCAAAGTTTGGTCATACTACAAAAATATTATGACATCTAGCAACCACAACGATGACAACAAAGGAAATGAGTGATGATGTGAACAACATTTAAGAAAACTAGTCTAATTCTGTGGAAATTTTCATCAATTTCTTAAAAGATAAGTGAAGTTTGTGACAAATAATTATATTTTATTAAGAATAACTAAACACTATAACAACACAACTTCACTAATATTTATCTTATTTACAATCTTTTGGGACCGGTTTTTAAAAATTTACTACACTTTTCTAAAAAAGACAAAATTTCAGATAGCAAAAAATCTGGCATTTATCAAGTTAACTGTTCAGAATGCGATAAGATTTACAATGGTAGGACCAAACGTAATTTAGAAACCAGAGCGAAGGAATATTTCAGAAATATTAAATATAAACAGACAGATAAATTGGCAGTGGCTGATCATTTTTGGTCGTATAAACATGAAATAACCCCAGAAGTTATATTGAAACAATTGAACAAACCAATAGATTTAATGGTTTAGGAGAAAATATTTATTTTGAAAAATAAAGATCATGTAATGAATTTTGATATCCCACAAGTAGATATTAATAAGTTTGTGCTGTCCCTGGTAGAGGGCAGTAAGATAGGGAACTATTCTTCAAATTCCAGATGATGATGGTGTTTATGAGCACTCGACTGCACGATCATCAGTGCCCTTGAAGACCAAAGTTTGCTAAAAATGGGATAAAAGAATTAAAACAGAGCCAGCCTAAATAAAATCACAGATTAAAAAGCACTCATATACGTCAACATTTAAAAGATACTTAAAAACACCGAGCAATTTGAAGCTTATAAAGGATTAAAAAGTAAATAAATAAACCTTAGATCCTAAAATTTACTCTGACCATGTAGTGTAAAACTTTTTCTACTTGGGCGTTACTGTCTGCTAGGATCTCCGCATGGCTGTCCAGCAGCTTCAGAGACTCCTGAAGGTCTGCTAGGTGAGCACACTCTAGCAGCACGTGACGGATCGAAAGTGCCTGACTACACAGCGGACAAAAAGGAGCAGAGGATTTCCTTAAAAGGTGACTGTGGGAAAAAAAAGCAGTGCCCAATATGCAACCGAGCCAAAATAATTTCCTCATGATGGGATAACCGACAGGTCGCCCAGTTAACCAGAAACTCTTTCATTCGAAGCTTGTTGCCATGTTGAGTAGAGCACTCATCGTGCCAGCACGACAGTGCTGCTCTAGGCACAAAAAGCCGAAAGGGACCTTAACACCGGGTTCTACGGTTGCCACCTTAGCTGCAGAATCAGCCAGTTCATTCCCCTGCAAGCCCATGTGACCAGGAACCCATGCACACACCACGCTAACGCCTGAGGCATGTAAAACATGGAGGGCATCCTGGATATGCTGCAAAAGAGGATGGTGGTTATACAGCTCACAAAGGATCTGCAGTGCGCTAAGGGAGTCACTTAAGATAAGGCAGTCACCCAACATTTTGCGGTGAACATGTAAAATGGCTCAGTATATTGCATAGAGCTCTGCAGTATAGATGGATGTGTTGCAATGGAAACCCATTGTAAAAGGTTTGGCTCTATGGATCAAATTCCGGAAGTGGCCAAGGTCAGCCAGTGAGTGTGTCAGTGTCAAGTTGACAGGTTGAAAATGAAATAGAGTTGTTTTGAAACCAGTCCCAAAGGATTGTTAATAGGATAAGTATTAGTGAAGTTGTGTTCCTATAGTGTTTAGTTATTCTTAATACTTGGTTTACTTCACTGTCAACAGCTTCAGTTTTTTACATAACTAATTATATTTTATGTAGTATTTGTGGCTTCACGGTTGCTAGCTGCTACTATGTATATAATAGTTATTTGTCCATATTGTTTTGCAATTTATGAACATTTTCAGGAGAGGGTTTATACCCTCCTTCCCTGGGTACATCACTGCCCCTGATCCTATATTTCTGGGTGGCAGTCACAACTTTAAGGGCCAACCATAACTATAATTCATGAGCACAAAAAATAACAAATTTACTAATGCACATTAGAAGATAATTTAACTTTAGAAACTGCAGTTATTTCACAACCAGAATTAATCAGCATGTGCAAATTTAATGCCATGGTAATGCAACTTATACTGAATTGGACTTTGTCTGTGACAAATACAGGAGACTTTAATATACTGTGTATTTTGAGCACCTAAACTGAAAAATATATGCAAGTGGCTTTGCTAACAGTTTGAGTGGGCTGTACTTTGAAAGAATACGGAAATAATGACATCTACTGCAGCTTTAAATCAGGTTATTAATATACATTAGAGAATTTTAAAAAGCGATATGAGGGCAAGTAAATAAAGACTGAGAATGATTTTTTTTACACATAAAATATACTAGTCTTGGTCCAGATTGCTATGGTCTTTTTCAAAGTATTTTTCACTGAGTTGAATGCACTTTGCCCAATGCTTCTGCCAGTCTGGAACACATACTGGAAGACATCTTTTGACATCATCTTTATAACCACCTTTGCCTTCTACACGACAGCTTCCAAAATAGCAAAACGCTTAATTCCCTTTTCAGGTATGCATCCCTATACATCTCAACCAGACATTGCAGTTCCATACACACTTCCACTGCATCAACTTCTGTTCAGGAGTCAATAATCTTGTTACCCACCTCACAAACACATTTCATGTTTAAGTGAAAAATCACCGAAAAATCACTGCCATGGGAAATCTGTAACTTGTCTGCAATACTATCAATTATTATTCGTCACTGTTCACGATCAAGGATGCCAGCTGTGTTAATCATGTTTTCATTTATTGCTGTTGTTGGGGCACCTGGCCACCTCGCTTTGTTATTGTAACATGGCCCTCCTTAAATTCCTTGAACCATCGAAGTGCCGTGGATTGCCGCAGAACATCATCATATGCAATATGAGCTGAATCTTTCCTGGCGGCGTATATGTTCTAGACGTTCTCGGGCTTCGAGCCAGGTAAGTAGATGTTGAGACATCGACGTTTCGGGAGCGTACATCTCTCCCATCATCAGGATGTTGCTGTGATGGAGCCATTTTTCGGGAGACAACCATCTTGGCAATATGCAACAGTTACTGGAAGCGGAGAATTAAGGAGGCTTTGGCCATTTCCTCTGAAAGGAGCACGCTTAATCGTGATGCCGGATTTCAGTTCAGCTCCTCTTCGAAACCGGCCTTAAAAATGGAAATCCGTTGACTTATGAAGCACAGATCAATACAGCTTGATAATCAAGTTAAGTAGTCACGTTTCTTTGACCCAATTAATTTTCTATACTCATGCCATCTCCTGACCTGGCATTTAATTTACTGAAAACAGTCTTTTGTTCAGTAATGCGAATTTTGATAGTGTTTTGTCTTTGTTTATATTTGTGTTATATCCAGTGTTTCATTTGTGGTTATAACATTTAATAAATATCCTGATGATGGTAGAGATGCACACTCCTGAAACGTCAATTTCTAATCATCTTTTCACCTGGCTTGCTGCCCGAGAAGAAATTGAGCATTAGACAAGTTTTGTATGTGTTTAGCAAGGCTCTAGGGAGCAGGGTATTAACATCCTTTTCTACTTTAAAAATGAAATTTTCCCCAATAAGATTATTACATTCTAGAACAAGTCTAAATTAAATTTTTTGGTATTAACTCTCATTTGTTTGTTAAAACATGTGCATGTTATGTAACTATTTAAAAATTATATATTATATTAAAACAAAAATAATGACAGTAAGGCATATACTATAACCCATGATATTTAAATTAATCCAACTATCCATTGCTGAACTAAAATTAATATTTTATACAATCTTTTATATATCCTACGCAATTTTCCACTTATTCTACTCTTTTCCTGGGTAAATAAACACATTTTCTACTCAATTCTGCTCTGAACTGAGCTGTCCCAAGGCCTCTCATCATATGAAGTGATTAATTATTGTACTGTAATGTAACATAATGACAGATAGTCAAATGATCAATTACTGCAAAGTTGAAGACTTATTTTATTGCAATACATTTTTTCTGCCTCTAGTTTTAGATAGGAATTCTAAAAACTTATTACCATTCCAAAATACTAGCATTGTCATATTAGACAAATTAACAAAATAAAGTTTTTGTTAAGAATAAACTCTATTTCATTGTACTCTAAGCATGGTCAATAGAACACAAGTGCAACATTTACACACTTATATTATATTAGTGAAAGCATTATTTTAAATGAAAAATAATGTTATTATTTTGTTGTGAAGTAAACAACCAATACAAAAAAAAAATGTATTTTTATTGCCATGTGTTACATGCTTAAGTACAGCTCACCATTGCTATAGTAAGCCCACACCCAATGAAAGCAATGATCAGGTTGAAGGTTCAACTGCTGCTTGATTTGAATATAAAATAAATATAGAGTGATCTAGCACTCAAGCTTTTTATTTTAATTCTAAATCTGAAGTAGGACTTCGATAATTTGCACAGACACTATGCAAGACTTAATGCACATTCCTTGATGCATATACTGAAATCATGGATAGAAATCCAAAATTTCTCTGATTTTTATTACTTAAACTAATACTGCACTCCATTTGTACAAACATTTCATATGGAGAAAATTTCTATTAACAATCTAACGTTACAATAAAAAAAAAGAGCAGAGAAAAGTAGACTGAACATCAATAAATGCTTCTACTTCTGTTAGTAGAATTTGTTATATTACAGTTCTTGGAGGTTTTCATAAATAATATAAAACATGCATATTTACACAAATCACAGATTGACCCCTTTACCTTATGCTACTACATCAACATACTCCCATAATTTACAATGATCGACTGATGTTTAATAAAAATAAACCAATTCTCGAATTTACTTTACCCGTTTTTCAGGTGACTTTCAAGTTCTAATAAGGAGACAAATTATGTTTCCTATTTTTGTAATAAAAAATAAACTATTCTAACAATGATCCAGATTAGGAATCAACAAGTTGTGAGCAAATTAAATTATGCTGATAAGTGTCTTTGTATCGTGTGGCTCTACAAAATAATAAATAAAATGGGTCTAACGATGACCCTTCAGTCATTTATAAGCCACATACAAATTGGGCTTTACATCAAATTAAATACTGTACAACCAGTATATGATTACAGAATGTTTGGCTTATGTGACCATTACAGTTAATTTGAATTCTACAGCAACATATACATACTCTGATATCTGAAGAAACACTGATATAGAAGCGTATAGAATATTTAAAATCATTAATCACTGTACATATGCATCGCTTCCTTGCCCACAGATTACAAATGTTTGTCTGATGCTACTCAATTTCATTTAAATATAACATTAAAGAAACATTACTGATTGATATACAAAAAGTTTTGCCGTTGAAAAACAGCATTAAAAGATGGGAGAAAATCAACAATTAATCATTTTCAATAAAACAAAGAAAGCAAAACAAAAATTCACTGTCAACAATATTGAATGAACTTTTTTTAGTGACAAACAATTATTTGCTTTGAATTAACATACTTGGACACTATCACATTTTAGGCCAAAGCATAAAACTATTCTGCGTTTATAATTTAATCTCAATGGAAAACATGCCATTAGGAAGAACTTTTATCCTTTCCTTCTCAAAAGGTGATGCTTAAAATATATATTCAAACAGACGAGGCTCCAAAGATGTTGGTGCAACTATCAGTCTAGCTGAACAGTGTACATCCACAATCTTGGTTTTATTCATATTCTAAAATCTGCTTGTGATAGAACAGCAAGTACCTAGAACAAAGAATCAAGCACATTTGCAGTTAGTAAAGCAGTCATCACAAAAACAACTACTTATCAACTGTGTTACAATCATATAATTTTTTCTACTCACTCTTCTACAGCAGCTTATATTGTAGCATGGTGTAAGTAAAGTGGCAAGTGAGATATTTAAAGAGTATGTCATTTACAAATTCCATAGCATTAGCACGAAAAACGATAAATTCCCATTTGAGAAAAGTATAAGTATTTAATTATTCAAAACAATAAAAAGGAATGTCTTGGCAATGGTTAATTTCACCAAATATTTTTTTTACATAAATTCTGTGCCTTGAAAGGGCTCCACATTTTTTTTTTTTTTTTTTTTTTTTTTTTTTTTTTTTTTTTTTTTTGTTGTGTAGTAAGATTTGGTCAATCTCCTATGTTTACCAACAAAACTCACTCACAATGAAGAGGACTCCAGCTATTCCCAGAAAATTCAAGGTATAATTTTTATTTGTAATGTAAATATCTTAAACTTATATAATATATTCATCAAAATAGTTGGTCACTTCTGAGAAAATCAAATATTTGGAAAAAATACCACATAAAAAGTAGCTTGGATTGCAGGAATTTTGTTGAAAATCTTTTGTCGAATATGTAGGAGATACTGAATAATAATAATAATAATAATAATAATAATAATAATAATAATAATAATAATAATAATAATAATAATAATGCTCAATTTCTTTTCGGGCAGCAAGCCAGGTGAAAAGACGATTAGAAGTAGATGTTTCGGGAGTCTGCATCTCTCCCATCATCAGGATATTTATTAAATGTTACAACCACAAATGAAGCACTGGATATAACACAAATATAAACAAAGACAAAACACTACTATCAAATTATTAATTTTTAGACGAGTCGTATTTATTACACATCTGCTTCACTTTCGTAATGATGTGTAATAAATACGACTCATCTAAAAATTAATAATTATTTCGCTTCACTGTGGTGTTCCAATACAGTTAAATCTCGACTACTATCAAAATTTGCATTACTGAACAAAAGACTGTTTTCAGTAAATTAAATTGAGCATATTCGTTGCCAGGAAAGCTTCAGGTCTTATTTAATATAATAATAATAATAATAATAATAATAATAATAATAATAATAATAATAATAATAATAATAATAATAATAATAATAATAATAATAACTATACATGCATGCACACACCCTTTTTTACAAATGCTTTTTTTTGGGGGGGGGGGGGGATTCAGAGAGCTTCAAAATACCTATTTTTGGTGAAATATTGGTATTGAATTTTTAAGTGTAATGATAATAGAATAAAACTGTCTTCAGGATAATTGAATAGGACTCTTGAAAATTTCTGTTGAAGAGAGATTTCCATTTAACGAAGGGGTTTCTCCACTTCACCTGACACAAAACCACATAGGGAATCAGTGAATCTTTCCTTGGACAATTTTCCTCCCACATATTTCTCACCTTTTAAACACAATGACTTATCTGGTAACATGTGGAAGAATAATCCTGACTCATTGACCTTTGCTAGGTTTTCAAGGTTTGTATCCTTAGATTACTGAAGGTAATTTAGCAATCCCATAAGTGATGGTTTCAGTGTTATCATTCAATTCACCACAAAGTTTGTTAAAATGTATCTGATGTCTTTTACAGAAACTCGCCAACCATTCATTAGATACTCTGAATTCAATCTTGTCCAATCTTTCAGCTAAATTTTCAGCACATTCTAGTAACATAGGCCCTGATATGCAGCAATTTTTTGCCCTAACACTAACCACTCCTACACTTAATAGTTAAGTGAATTTTGACATACCGGCAACTGATTCTGTTTTTAGGTTTGGTTTGTCTTCAGATTTTGGTAATACAAAAAAAACATGTATCCTTGACGATGAAGTGTGTTGACTGACGTTGTGGGCAAATGTTCATGAAATCGATTTTTTTTTTAAAAAGAAGAAAGAAGTATTAAAATCAACTTCTTAAGATAAGTGGACATTAATTAACAAATATTTTTATTTGTGTAACACTCCTACACTATTTCCATTAATGTTCTGGTTTTCAGTTTTTTTAAGTTCTCTCTATATTTTCTCATTAGCACAATTTCCCCACTGCTTCAGAATTTCCATTTTCTTCTTTAAAGTCTCGTAAACTTGAGGTTTTTTGCCTATGTTGAACACCTTCATGAACTTCTTTACATTAAATTTCTATCTTTCACTGGCATAAATCACTTTCACTCTTATGGTAAGATTTAGTATAATTATTGTTTTCAAAGCCATGATGACTGACTATAGCTAGCTTTTACTGCAGGAAATCTCATTCACATGGAGGTGTAGCAGTATATGTAAAAGAAAACTTTGCAAATTATTGTAAAATAATAAACCTTAGATCATGGTGCACTGAAATTGATTCTGAAATAACATGTGTGATATTGCAGGAATTTAAACAGTAATTATTACAGTTTATAGATCACCCAAGGGAGATCCTAGTGTATTTCTTGAAGAACTTGAGGATCTATTACTTTTCTTTGATGAGCCTAAGTAGGAACGCTTTAATATTGTAATTGGAGATATAAGGGAAGACAAACATACAATAACTGAACTTAAAAATATCTCAGGCAGTTCAATTTCCATTGCACTAATCACAAAGCCACCAGATTGTCAGCATGTTTAGACAATATTTTCACTTATGTTAATCAAACTTACTTAACATGTGACACTACAATCTTTCCATTTTCTGATCATGACTCTGTCTGATTGAATACCTTCTTCTTCTTCTTCTTCTTCTTCTTCTTCTTCTTCTTCTTCTTCTTCTTCTTCTTCTTCTTCTTCTTCTTCTTCTTCTTCTTCTTCTTCTTCTTCTTCTTCTTCTTCTTCTTCTTCTTCTTCTTCTTCTTCTTCTTCTTCTTCTTCTTCTTCTTCTTCTTCTTCTTCTTCTTCTTCTTCTTCTTCTTCTTCTTCTTCTTCTTCTTCTTCTTCTTCTTCTTCTTCTTCTTCTTCTTCTTCTTCTTCTTCTTCTTCTTCTTCTTCTTCTTCTTCTTCTTCTTCTTCTTCTTCTTTCTTCTTCTTCTTCTTCTTCTTCTTCTTCTTCTTCTTCTTCTTCTTCTTCTTCTTCTTCTTCTTCTTCTTCTTCTTCTTCTTCTTCTTCTTCTTCTTCTTCTTCTTCTTCTTCTTCTTCTTCTTCTTCTTCTTCTTCTTCTTCTTCTTCTTCTTCTTCTTCTTCTTCTCTTCTTCTTCTTCTTCTTCTTCTTCTTCTTCTTCTTCTTCTTCTTCTTCTTCTTCTTCTTCTTCTTCTTCTTCTTCTTCTTCTTCTTCTTCTTCTTCTTCTTCTTCTTCTTCTTCTTCTTCTTCTTCTTCTTCTTCTTCTTCTTCTTCTTCTTCTTCTTCTTCTTCTTCTTCTTCTTCTTCTTCTTCTTCTTCTTCTTCTTCTTCTTCTTCTTCTTCTTCTTCTTCTTCTTCTTCTTCTTCTTCTTCTTCTTCTTCTTCCTTCTTCTTCTTCTTCTCTTCTTCTTCTTCTTCTTCTTCTTCTTCTTCTTCTTCTTCTTCTCTTCTTCTTCTTCTTCTTCTTCTTCTTCTTCTTCTTCTTCTTCTTCTTCTTCTTCTTCTTCTTCTTCTTCTTCTTCTTCTTCTTCTTCTTCTTCTTCTTCTTCTTCTTCTTCTTCTCTTCTTCTTCTTCTTCTTCTTCTTCTTCTTCTTCTTCTTCTTCTTCTTCTCTTCTTCTTCTTCTTCTTCTCTTCTTCTTCTTCTTCTTCTTCTTCCTTCTTCTTCTTCTTCTTCTTCTTCTTCTTCTTCTTCTTCTCTTCTTACTTCTTCTTCTTCTTCTTCTTCTCTTCTCTTCTTCTTCTTCTTCTTCTTCTTCTTCTTCTTCTTCTTCTTTCTTCTTCTTCTTCTTCTTCTTCTTCTTCTTCTTCTTCTTCTTCTTCTTCTTCTCTTCTTCTTCTTCTTCTTCTTCTTCTTCTTCTTCTTCTTCTTCTTCTTCTTCTTCTTCTTCTTCTTCTTCTTCTTCTTCTTCTTCTTCTTCTCTTCTTCTTCTTCTTCTTCTTCTTCTTCTTCTTCTTCTTCTCTTCTTCTTCTTCTTCTTCTTCTTCTTCTTCTTCTTCTTCTTCTTCTTCTTCTTCTTCTTCTTCTTCTTCTTCTTCTTCTTCTTACTTCTTCTTCTTCTTCTTCTTCTCTTCTTCTTCTTCTTCTTCTTCTTCTTCTTCTTCTTCTTCTTCTTCTTCTTCTTCTTCTTCTTCTTCTTCTTCTTCTTCTTCTTCTTCTTCTTCTTCTTCTTCTTCTTCTTCTTCTTCTTCTTCTTCTTCTTCTTCTTCTTCTTCTTCTTCTTCTTCTTCTTCTTCTTCTTCTTCTTCTTCTTCTTTCTTCTTCTTCTTCTTCAACTTTCCTAGTTGAAACACTATTGTGGAGTTAGGAGATTCTTGTTCCTCTATCCCTTTTAAGGTTGGGTCTGAGGAACGAAGCTTTGGATCCGATAGAGAATCAGGATAGGTGGTCAGCCCAATGTCTGATATGAAGATGAAGTGATTGATATATATGAGGGTGAGATAAATGATAGGAAAGATGATGGAGCAATTGGTGGAATGTTGACAGGAGGAACCAAAGGATCCAGAGAAAACCCATCCCAGAGACATGTTATCCACCACAAATCTCATTTTGCAGTCGCCTGGGATTGAATCTGAGCCGCTGTGGTGAGAGCCAAGCGGTCGAACCATTCAGCCATGGCGTGGCCTCTGGTTGAACATAAGATATTTAAAAGTAAACAACCCAAGGCCAATGAAGGCCAACATTGTAGTTACAAGACATTACATTGGGCAACAAAAAAATAATTGTTGAATGTTTTGAGCACTTCATGAGGCAATTCTTACTAATTTTGGGTTGAGAAAAACAAATATAACAATGAAAATTTTTTATTAGCTCTAGTTTAGAAACTAGAGGTGGAAGTATTAGATATTAGGTATTAGATATTAACGGATTGAAGGAAAAGGATACATTTTAATTACATACATGCTAACAACATTGAAAGTGCATTTGATTTTTTTAACTGGTAATTACATGCTAAGAGTTCTAAATTGCTGGAAAAATACTTTGCAGATAGTTGTGTCTGAAGAGAATCATGTGGTAGCCTATTGACTTCGTCTTTTAGCTTGCCTCTTGTGATGGAGTTTTGCAGAATCCCTATACAAAGATCAACAGTAATCCACAAGCATTACTTCATTCCAACAGCCCTGATATCTTTGTTCCATAACAGAAATGTCCTGGTGGAATCTGTCCCCATGTTCATCACTAACAGCTCCACAACTAGGAGGGAAAGTCTAGGTGGGAGTGGAGAAAATGGATCTTAACCCTTTCACCGATATGGACGTCATATAACGTCCAAGTTAAAATGCCCCAACCGATATGGACGTGTGTAGACGTCCTGCGCATACATGCATTTAATGCTCATTTAATGCCAATTATTTTAATCTTCCTATTTTACAATAAATTTAAATTAGTTCTGTAAGGGATGTAAACATACCCTTAAAGGTTTCTTTTTGAATTGTACACCTCCAAACCTGGATAAACACCCAAGGGCACATCTGCAGATTCACACCAAATAATATTGGTTTCCTTGCAAACTTCTTTTTCGCAACACACTAGACATTTTCGAAATGGTTACAACTTTTTTGGTTGTGGGTGTTATCCTTTTAGGAAAGTGTTTTCTCAAGTATGAGGGGTGATGTCGTGGTGAATTACTTATCCCCCAGTATAGAGAGGCCTCTGAGTATTATAATATTCAATTAGGTTATGAGCTATTTATACATGCAAGTACAGGTAGGTGAATGTCTTGCATGAATTTACAGCTCTGAAAATTACTAAACAATTGTGCATTGTTACATTCGTGGTATAAAAATACTTTTTTTACCATTTAACTGTTTTTCATAAAGAGGGATAGCTAGTAATAGCTGATCCGCATCACCCATATTTGACCCACCATTTCCCCAAACATTGGAGTAGCTAACATGCCATCTGTAGACCAGTACACGTCACTGCTACCTATATCCTACACATCTCCTTCTTAATTGCACAACAAATCTTCCAGATTTTCTACAGTAATATCAGAAGCCTGTATACATCATATGCAAGCTAATTTATTTGCTACATTACGGGGATAAGCCATGGTTAACATTGAAATTTAACAATTTCAAATGTGCCATTCATTTAGCTCTTGATAGCTATAAGAAATCACTCTGAACACAGAGAGAGTATAAATAACTAAAATACTGAGAGAAAACAGCTGCATAAGACTACCAGAAACCTTGGTTGAGAAACACTGTAATAACAGATGCTGACAGAGAGTTTTCTTTCCAGCGTGTGATTATCGCTTGGTATAGCATAAATAAACTAAAATCTAAAACCTTCAACCGGAGAAGTTGCTTGCGTAGTTATACATACATACATTCATTCATTCATTCGTATACACACAAAACAAAATGATTCAAATATTAGGCGCGCTCGGTGCAAAGAATGGCTTTTGCTACAGTGAAACATAGTAGTGAAATTTCAACGATTTATTAATGTAGTCTCTACTTTTTTGTTACTGTAGATGTATACTGCCTTTAATGGGTTTTAAACCAGTGTTTGTTTCGTTTAAATAACTTAATAAATACGGAAGATATGGAATTGCATTTATGATGCATTTTTACAGCATTTAACAATTTAAATGTCTTGTTCTGTTTATTGGGTCTCCGTTTCCGGCCCCTGAAGGGTTTAAATGGCCATTGGCGAAGCGGTTAAGGGGTATGTTGCATCCAAGGTTATGGTATTTTTGCAGCAACACAGTCACCAAATGCTTGTAGTTGTCATCTATGGTATTTTGACAGGTGTCTCAACTCCCCCCTCCTAAAAAAAAATTCCCCCAAATTTAAAATCTTCATTCTAAAAACTGAAATGTCACTTTATCTTCAAAACAAGAGCTAATCTATCATTTTTATGCTGATTTTTGAATTCAGCAGATGGAAATACATGTAAATTCACTATTTTTAAGCCCAAAACATTTTCATTGTTGCCCAGTATTATCAGCAATAAAGTGTTGTTTTCAAATGCTAGGCTTTGGCAATGAAGCCATTAGCTCTCTTACTCTCCAATATTTCTGTGTAGTGGGTCCCGCAGGTAGGACTTCACAGGTTAAAAGATGTTTTTCAGTCATTTCCTCTTCTTTGTTGCACAGAGGACAATTTGGACTTTTATAAATTCCTATTCTGTGTAAGTATTTGGCCAAATAATCATGTTCCGTAAGTAATCTAAAATTTGCTACTGCAGCTTTACGTGGGATTTCTGGAATAATTTCTGGATGTTTACTTAAAATGTTCCATTTTTTATCTTTGGCTTTGTTAGATATTGATTGGTTTTGTTTGTTTTCATATTTGCTTTTGATTAATCTTTTTATGGATGTAAAGGGTAAGTTTTTACTTTTGTTCTGAATTAAATTTGCACCTTTTTTGGCAAGAAAATCAGCTGATTCATTTCCAGCAATTCCACAATGTGCAGGTATCCACTGTAATATAATTCTTTTCTGTAGTTTTTGAAGTTGTTGGATCATTTTGTGACATTCTTTAATTTGGATTGACCTCATTTTATATGAACTTATTGCACATAATGCTGCTTTAGAATCAGAAAGTATGACAGC
Organism: Mantis religiosa; assembly: GCA_030765055.1. Taxonomy (NCBI): domain Eukaryota; kingdom Metazoa; phylum Arthropoda; class Insecta; order Mantodea; family Mantidae; genus Mantis; species Mantis religiosa. The sequence continues at coordinate 83,427,486 of CM060957.1, forward strand.
ATTTTTGAATTTATCTATTCTGTATAGAACGTGTTGGAGTGAAATATGAATAGCCGTTACTTCTGCATCAAAATTTGTTGTGTGATATCCTGGTGGTTGATAGAATGAGAACAGTGCACACTTAATTCCTGCTCCTGAGTTGTTGTCCAAGTTAGATCCATCTGTGTAGATATATAACCATTCTTCAGGTGGGTATCTATTGTTCACAGTTTCTAATGCTAGTGCTTTTAGTACAGGTTTGGAAGTTTCAGATTTTGTAACTATTTGTTCTAAATCTAACTGAATATTAATGGGTTCAAAAGTCAGTGGGTTTTCTTTGATTAAAATGTTTTCTTTAGAATTAGGAAGATTCAGATCTGTTTTTAATTCTGTAACTTTGTGTAGGAAACTGGTTTGTGTTTTCATATTGATTGGTTGTAGTAATCTTTTCTCCCATTTTGTTGTTTTTAACCGCAACATTTTTTCGTGTTGTATTAGTGCCGGCTCCTCTAAAGTTAGATGTATTGGATAGTTCCGAGTTAAGGCTTGCATTGCCGTGATTGGAGTTGAGTTTGCTGCACCGGTTATTAGTCGCAGGGCCTAATTTTGGCATACTTCTAGGTGATTTATGTTAGAACTGTTTGCTGTAATTATTACCTCTGCGTTATAAAGTATTGGCTTGATGAATGTTTTGTATGTGGTGTTCAGTGTCTCCCGATTACTGCCTCACTTGACTCCAGCTAATCTTTTCAAAATTGAAATTTTTTTCGTTGATTTGTTAACTACTGCTTCAATATGATGTCTCCAAGATAATTTTGAATCAAAAATTGTTCCTAAATATTTTGTTTCATATGTTTGTTTCAGGTTTGTTTTCTTGAACTGCAGATTTAGTTTAGGGATTTTCTTTTTTAAGCTTAATATTTGGAATGTTGTTTTGTCCGTATTTATTTTCATCAAATTGTTGTCAGTCCACTTTTCCAATAGTATTAGAGCCTTTTCCATTGAAGTTTTGGATTTCTCTATTTGTGGGGAAGATGTCCACATGATCATGTTATTTGCAAAAAGTGCTGTCTTTATTTCTGTGTTTGATACAGCCGCGGGAAGATCATTGATGTAGATGTTGAACAAGGTTGTACTCAGTACTGCACCTTGTGGTAGGCCCATGGGATGCAAGGGATAGTGATGTGCATTCCATAACCTCTCCTATCCAAATCCCAACCTCAACCTGCCCGTGGTGCAACCTGCTTTTACCAATGATGCTCTGGGGACCGAGCGTTAGCGGTATAACTACATCAGAAATAGAGGAAATGCTATTTCACCTCTTATGCTGACCTGTCACGGCGTACAAATGTTCCACAATTGGTGCTTGTGAGAAAAGCCGATGGACTTTAAAACTCCTCCCGGCCAGGTCCGATGGACCCATTAACCAAAGACAGGTGTGGCCCTCCAGACATACTGGGGGTTAAAGTGAGTGGATGATGTAACCACCATTACAAGCAAAAAATTGGTGTCCACTTAAAAAACGGTTACATTTATGCTACTTAAAACATGACAAGTCCTTCAGATAAATTTTCAGCGATAAAATTGAATACTTTAAGAAAGTTCAATGGAATGACTTGTTGCATAACTCGCAACCCATCTCATTATCTGCAAATGAGACTTTCGAAAGATTTTTACTATGTTCTTAAATGATTTTATACTGTGTATTCTCTCCAAAAAATGCAAAGTAAATAATACTATCAGAAGAAATGTCTTAAAAAAATGATAATACCTGCACACTCACTACCTATCCATTTCCTATATGAAAGAATATCAGCAATTAATTAATATTACCAAACAAGAGTACAATCTTAACAGTATTGAAACCTCAAATAATAAATGCAAACAAGCCTGGAATTTAATTAACTCAGTGCAAAAAGAGGTAACAGGAATGTTACAGTTATATCCAAATGACTTAAATTTTCTTGTAAAATCAGTGGAAGAAATTAGTCACAATTTAATCAAACCTAAAGAATCTGCATTGGAACTTATTGAACATGATGTCCATGGATATAAGCGAGGTTGCTTTTTCCTTAATGAAGTGAATCCAGAGACTGTATGGAACTCTGTTATGAGTTTCAAGTCATCTGATGCAGTAGAAATTTATGACTTGTCAAATAATATGCTATAAAGAGTATAATAAAATGCATTTTGCATCCATTAATGTTTTGTCTTAAATATCTCTTAGAAGGAATTTTTCCCAATATTTTGAAGCTTTCAAAGGCTGTGGAGATTTAAACTGTGTATCAATCTATCGTCCGATCTCTTTAGACCCAATTTTCTCAAAAGTGTTAGAAATGCTTATGTATATTCAGCTCTGTACTTATCTAGAGGGGGCTAATATTGTAAGTGAAGTACAATTTGCTTTTAGGAAAGGCAGGTCAACAGTAGATGCTATAGTTTCCTTTGTTAAAAAATATAAGCTGCCTTTGAATCTAAAGCTGTAGCTTGTCACTTTTTGTGGTCTGAGCAAAGCTTCTGATTGCGTGAACCATACACATCTTATAACTAAACTATAACACTATGGCATTGGGGGACACTGCATTAAAACTCTTTCAGTCAAACCTAGTGAGTTGCAAACAAATCGTGTGTGTAGGAAGTGAGAGATCTAGCATAGCTCAGCTAAAATGTGGGGGTTCCCAGGGTTCTAATCTTGGGCCACTATTATTTGTTCTAACAATTAATGACTTGCCTTTTTCGTAAATTCACATACAGTATTACATGCAGATGATACTACTTTTCTAAATACCAGCCCTTATTTTGTAAAACTTAAAACACTTGTAAAAGACACCTTGTCACAAGCAGATGTATGATTTCAAGCTAATAGTTTTCTGCTAAATGAAAATGCAGCAGCTCATATTTACTTTAAGAGATATACCTGTATCTAATATGTCTAAAGAAGTGAAGTTTTTAGGTATAATAGTGGACGACAAACTATCATGGATACTTTACATTAACTTTATTAATGCTAAGCTCTCTAGTCATTTTTCTGAATGGAAGTTTAAACAAACTGTGCATCGGACAAATTTATGAGATCTGCATATTTTGCATTTTCCACAGCATTATCACATATGGAATTTTACTTTGGGGTAATAGCTCTCATATTAATAGTATCCTTGTATTGCACAATGTAAATTGTATGACAAGAGTCAAACAAGTTGGCACACTGCAAGCCACTGTTCATTAAATTGAGAATGACTTTAGTAAATTTATATATTATACTGTATTCATTTATATAAAGGAAAATTTATCTACCCATCAATATAGACAAGATGCACATAGTCATAATACTAGAAATAAAATTTAATTGATATACCACATCACAGATTATCCAAATTGCAGAATAGCTTTGAAGTATTGGGTATAAAGTTGTATAACACCTTACCAGCTGATTTAATTCAATCACCTTAAAACATATTTAAAGACAAACTTTTTAACAGATTGCTTCCTAACTATATTATTCTGAGAAACTATTTGTAGTTGGTTTACTAATACTCGTCACTTACTTGTTTATATTTATGAGAGACTAATTTCAAAGACATTCGCCTCCATTTTCAATCTCTTTCCAACTGGCATCTGTTGTTGTCTGCTCTCTCTCTGGTGGTGGAACTATGAACTTCTTTGTCAAATTATCTACTGGTGGGATTTCAAAGTTCATTACGTGATCCTTATTTTTCCATATGAATATGTTCTCCCATGTTGTCAATTTATTTTGGTTTATCACTCCTTTTAATAATTTTGGATTTGGATCAATGTCATGGTTTTCATTACAAAAGTGAAATGCTACTGCTGACTACTAGACACTCAATTTTAAAATTGCTAAATTCAAAAACAAAAGATGAAATCCCATCAGTAACAGATCCGGAATATACCAGATAAGTTTTAAGAATTGTGAAAAATGCTACATAGGTCAAACTAAAAGTAATCTAAAAACCAGAGTCAAAGAGCACTTTAGAAACATCAGATTGATGTTGGATTTAAGCTTATTTAATTTTATCTATTCTAAAAAATAAAAATCGCTTAATGAATTTTGACACACCGGCAATTGATTCTGTTTTTAGGTTTGTTTCGTCTTCAGATATTGGTAATACGTAAATACGTAAATGCATAGTATCCTTGAAAACGAAGTGTGTTTGACAACAAATTGTGTTTGACTGAAGATGTGGGCAAATGTCCACGAAATTAATTTCGCAAAAACATAATAGAAGTATTGTCATCGGCTTCTTAAGTGGAGAATATTTACTAAATATTTTTATTGGTGTAGTGTTTGTTACTCCACTGTAAATAGCTTCATTTTCTGTGTAATATTTTGTGTTATCTGCATAAATAGTAAGTTTAATATTTTATTTTCCTTATCTACATTATGGGTTATATCATTAATATAATCTATAAATAGAAGGGGGCCCAAGAGAGAACCCTGAGGGACTCCACATTTTATAATTTTCATTTCAGAATGTTCATCATGAAGTGTATTAGTCTTTGCATCTAAAAACTGTATTTCCACTATCTGTTTCCTGTCTTTTAAATACGAGGCAAACCAGTTGTTTACAGTCCCTCTGATGCCATATGAATTTAATTTGGATAATAATATATGATTGACCAGGTCAAAAGCTTTAGACAAATCTAAACATAGCCCAATACAAAGTTTACTTTTACTATCCATATTGTAGTATACTTCTAGAAATTGCATAATAGCAGTATCAGTCGATCTACCTTTCCGAAAACCATGTTGCTGGTCTATCCATAAATTGTGTTTATTAAAGAAAGACATTAACCTACTAAACATTATTTGTTTGATAATTTTAGAAAAAGTTGATAGTAGAGAAATTGGTCTGTAATTTTCTATTTCTTTTCATGATCCTTTCTTAAATAGTGGTTTTATTTTTGAAATTTTTAAGCAGACTGGAAATTTTTGTATATTAAATGAAAGATTTATTAAATAAGTTAAAGGTTTGCTAATATGCAAACCACATTTCTTTATTATAAGGCTGGAAAGCTGATCAAACCCCACAAGATTTTTTATTTTAAGGCTCTTTATTACTGAGTTAATTTCATTAATATCCGTTGACAAAAGAAATAAGGAAAAGGGAAAATATGGCAAATTTTTAATTTCCTCTATTTTATTCTTTTGGCTAAGCTTAGAATGATTATTTATTTCATTAAAATAGGTGTTAAGAGAATTCAAAACTTTTTTAGCTTCAGAAATTAGTTCACCATTGTATTTAATTGAATTGATATTGTGCAATTCATTATGTTTGCCTGTCTCTCTTTTAATAATCTGCCAAATAGACTTGGATTTATTATTCCAATGTGTAAGGCCTATGATACAATGAAGCACTAAAGTATATTAATTGGATTTATTAGTTGTTTCACATATTCACTTGTTTACTGATAACCTTTTTGCTTGCTTAATGGTTTTGTTATATATTTTCTTATAATTTTGCAGGAACATCCTGAAATTATGAGTTGTCACATTCTGTTTAACATACTTATTTAAGAATCTAAGCCTCTTACTTGAATTTAGTATTCCTTGAGTAATCCAGTCTTTACTTGCTCTTCTACTATTTATGTTTACTTTTATAAGAGGAATAGCTACATTAAAGTAGTGGGTAACAGTTTTTAAAAATTCCTCATATGCACAGTTTACATCATTTAATTTGTACACATCATCCCACTGTTCCTCTGACAACAAAAAGTTAAAATAATCGACATTTGTATCATTGATTTCCCTAACTACTTTGAATACTTCTTTATTAGTTATAGTTCCATCAATCTTCTCACATTTGGATTCTAATAGAGCTAGTTGCCAAAATGATCTGAAATGATCTATGTTGTTGTATGAATAGAAAGCATCTTAAATTTAAACGATATCTCAGCAGTGAAAGAGTTAATGGTATTGATACTACAGACACATAAATATAGACAACTTACCCTTCACTGTCTAAGACTTCGCGAAGATTTGCGCGAGTAATTAAATGATCATCACACTTAAACCAGTGATCACGCTGTTGCCGAATGAATGCTGTATAGTGACCTGCATCCAATGAGCCAAGATGATTAATAACCGCAAACAATGAATACCTGCAAAAGCCAACACAATAATTAAATTATTATAGTATCAATTTAATTATTGCATATGTATTTTGTAGTAGATTGCTACACAACTAAACAATATACATGCTTTGGTCTTTCTTGCAATGAATAAAACAGTAGAATTCTTCTTTTGTGCAACCAGAATTAACAGTTTCCCATTATGGTTGGTTGGTATCTACTGTTAAGCAGCTGGTAATGTAGCCATTCGCTCTCGTGCACTCCAGTATATTGATATGTTGGTACATTAACTAAAGCAGCTTCCCATTATTGAAATAATTCTTAAGGTCTCCTCAATAGCTCTACATTTATAATGCACTTTTATTTCTTATTTATATTTGTGGAGTTATGAACTTCATGCAACTGCATCATTTCAGAGCATCGGAGAACATCTCAAACAGATTGCAACTGTTGGTACAAATTAGCAATTCTTGTATGCTAAATCCATTTTAAAAAACACTACTTATGTGACAAACAAGTGTCATCTTATACGTTATATGTGTTTGGAGGAATTTAGTAACAGTGACATCAAAATTAATCACAAAAACTATTTACAGTTTACTAAATTTAAATTCAATTTAAAGGGAGTCAATTAATGACACTAAACAACACTCACTTTTAAGAAAGTACACTTACTTTCCAAGAAAGGAATTGCAATATTTACAGTTTGTTTATTGATACTCGTCACTTTTTTATATTATTGAGAGACTAGTTTCAAAGGCAATTGCGTCCATTTTCAATCTCTTTCCAACTGGCATCTGTCTGCTCTCTGGTGGTAGAACTATGAACTTTTTTGTCAAATTATCTACTGGTGGGATTTCAAAGTTCATTACACAATCCTTATTTTTCCATATGAATATGTTCTTCCATGTTGTCAATTTATTTTGGTTTATCACTCCTCTTAATAATTTTGGATTTGGATCAATGTTATGACTTTCATTCCAAAAATGAAATGCTATTGCTGACTTATCTTCTTGAAGGACTATCAAATTCACAATAGAAAAGGAAATCAATGGACAACTATCTTTCTTGGATCTAAATATCATCAGGAACAACACAAAAATAAAATTTGGAATTTACAAGAAACCAAGACATTCAGAAAATTACATAAAAAATAATAGCTACAACCCAATTACACATAAACATGCAATAATAAACAGCTCTACACACAGACTAGTCAACATACCCATGGAAAAAGAAGAATATTTCAAAGAATAAAAAGCAATACTACACAAAGCAGAAGAAAATGGATATAACAAAAGTTTGGTGTTGAAGAAAATTAGAAAAGCTAAACTAAAGAAAATCATTAAGGAAGCAACCACATTTGCAAAAGATAAAGAAAGCAACAGCATATTCAGTTCATTTACATATCACCCAAAAACATTTAATAAATTTAAGAAGATATTCAAGGAACAAGATATCATCTTGGCACCTACTAATAGACACTCGATTTTAAAATTGCTAAATTCAAAAAATGTGAAATCCCATCAGTTAACAGATCCGGGATATACCAAATAAGTTGTAAGAATTGTGAAAAATGCTACATAGGTCAAACTAAAAGAAATTTAAAAACCAGAGTCAAAGAGCACTTTAGAAACATCAGACTGAAACAAGAAGATAAGTCAGCAGTAGCATTTCATTTTTGAAATGAAAATCATGACATTGATCCAAATCCAAAATTATTAAAAAGAGTGATAAACTAAAATAAATTGACAACATGGGAGAACATATTCATATGGAAAAATAAGGATCGCGTAATGAACTTTGAAATCCCACCAGTAGATAATTTGACAAAAAAGTTCATAGTTCCACCACCAGAGAGAGAGAGAGAGAGAGAGAGAGAGAGAGAGAGAGAGAGAGAGAGAGAGAGAGAGCAACAGATGCCAGTTGGAAAGAGATTGAAAATGGAGGCAAATGCCTTTGAAACTAGTCTCTCAATAATATAAAAAAGTAAGTGATGAGTATCAATAAACCAACTAAAAATATTAATTATAGATGAGTCGTATTTATTACACAGTTAAATCTCGATATATCAACTAAAAATAGTTTTTGCGATTAAGTGTCATCTTGTTATTCATTCGAAAAAGTTGTTTTTAGTGTGTATGTTTTCAAAGCACAATATCACTACTTAAAATTACACTGACATTTCATTTCATAAACAAAACCCTATTTCTAAAAGTAATATATGGAAACTTAACACAAAAGTGAATCAAGAAGATATTGACACACTGCTTCATCCACACTGTTTCTTCACAGGACATGTTTCAAGAGCTTTTGCTCTTATCATCATCTGGAACTCAACTAGTGCTAATTGTAGTAGTTTCCTCTTTCTCTGTATCATCAATAGGTGGCATTATTGTACTTGTCAAAGATGTCCGGTTGTGGAGTTTTGATGACTTTTGTTAATGAATATTAATTCCCAAACGGAAAGGTCTATGGGGTGATTCACGTATTTAATTAAGATGTTTCCAAGTTTTTGTCATGTCTAGTATTCAAAAAATGAAAAGCCACTGCTGATTTTTCTGTTTCACTATTTTTAATGTTTCTTATATGTTCTTTAGTTCTGATGTCAATATTTCTTTTTGTTTTTCCTATATAAATTGTAGGGCAAGTTTCACATTTGATCTCATAGATTCCTGGTTTTTCTTTGGTAGTAATTGAATTTTTTTTTTTGGGGGGGGGGGGGGGAGGGCCTTTTAACAAATTTCTGATATTAAATCTATTTTGTGCTGCAAGAATTGTTATGTGTTGAAGATTTTTTGGAATTTATTATGGGCTGATGGATGGAAGGTAAATTTTTAAAAATTTTTTTTACTCTTTTGCTCCTGTAGGTTCCAGGGTGGTGGTTTCTTTTATTTTCTTAGCCTTGTTGAGTCTGTTAACTGTTTTGTCCACTAAATTTGGGTTGAAACCATTGGACATTGCTACTTTTTTTATGTGTAGGCATTCTTCTTGATAATCTTCTCTGTTTAGTGGCAAGTTGATCATCTGAAAGATTATACTGTTGAAAATGGCATGTTGGTGTTGTTTTGGGTTGAAACTGTTGTTCTTAATATGATTATCTGTGTGTGTCTGTTTCCTGTAAATACCAAAAGTGAGTTTGTTGTTCATCTTTTTGATCTTGATATCCAAAAAATGGAGCACGCCATCCTCTTCTGTTTCCAATGTAAATTTTATAGCTGGATTTTGAATATTCAAAAGTCTAAGATCATCTTGTATGAGTTTTTTTAGGTACTACTGCAACAAAATTTTTCAATATAACGATACCAAACTTTGAAATAACTTGGAAAAGTTTTTGTGATATGTGTTTCAAAAGCATCATAAATAAATTTGCTAAGAAGGGAGACAATGGGTTGCCCATAGGAAGGCCCGTTTTTTGTTTATAGATCTGTCCATTAAAGCTGAACAAATTCTGATTGATAAAAATTTCTGTACGTTGTGAAAGTTCTTCTATTTCTTAGTACATCATGCCATCTATCGATGATACGGAGAAAGAGGAAACCACTACAATTTGCACTAGACGAGTTCCAGCTGATAAGAGCAAAAGCTCTTGAAACATGTCCTGTGAAGAAACGGTGTGAGTGAAACAGTGTGTCAATATCTTCTCGATTCACTTTTGTGCTAAGTTGTGCTTCACTGTCTCTACGCTTCTTTCAATTTTATACTTTGATATGGAAACTTGTTTGCTTTAAATGTGGTGAAACAGAGTCACTGCTGACAACACTTAACACCTGTATATTAACAAAACAAAATGTGTGCACTTTAGAATGCACTGCACCTAATGAAATCATCTACTTGTCCCAGAACTGCTTTAGCTCTCTTCCTCCTTTTGCACGTTTCAACACCACCAGTTTAAGCTCTTGCAAATGTGAACAATACTGACTTCTGACAACCTGGTGCACTCTGCCTTTATTTTAACCAGTTCATTTACTAGAATATCTGGATTGTGCTCGTTTAACTTATGAACACATTTAAAACAATCTGTTTCTTGCAACTTTTAACAGTTTACCTTTATGATGCATTTTATATGCATGAACACTGATTTTTGCTACTGCTGAATTTATGCCAATTGTAAGCTTGTCACTAAATTCGTCATCAACATTCTAATTGTTTTTTTACTCGCTACAGTGCTTTTTCTTGCAAGTAGACATATCTGTATGTCCGAATAGCTGTAAAAATATAGTGCATTCAATAGTTGATGTTAGCAGAGGTAACAAATTGTAACAAATGAACTACACAGTGGACATACTTAAATGATTCCTTTTGTAACTGTTGTAAATTCCTTCAGAATTTTTGGCTTAAAGCCAAAAAGTCAAAGCCGACAACTAGTTGGATCATATTCACCAAGAGACCTAACCGGGGTGCTTCTATGTGATGGTAACGTGGCGTATAATTTTGTTGCCCAGTGGCTAATTTCATCCTCCATGTATGGAAGTGATGAGGCTTCATGAAACAACCTTACTGAGAAAAATCGGTCTACTGAATAGATGGACCTAAGTCCTCTATTCTGAGCGTGTTGAAGCCATGTAGCCAGCTATCTGCAGCCAGGCACCAGATCTTGCATGCATAAAGCATCAATGGGACTGTGAGTGTTCGAAAGAGATTCAACTTCACACGGACTGTCATCAACCGAGAACTCAGCATAGGGTACAAGGAAGCAATAGCTCTCTAAGCCCTTATCGATAGGTCCCTGATGTGTCGGCAAAAAGTCAAGCCTCTGTCTAACTCAACTCCCAGGCATTTGATGGAAGGTACCAACTCAATCCTTCGACCTCTGAAGTTTAAATTTGGGCAGTCTGCAGGGGTTTGGCACTTAGTGAATAGTATGGCGTGGCTTTTGTCTGGATTAACGGACATCCGCCAATGCCAGATCCACTCTTGTGTGAGATGGGAGGTGTCTTTGTAATGGGTTGAAGGCTCTGAGGATGTGCCTGTCTTTGCAGAATAGCAGCACGTTGTCAGCATATTGTGCCATTTTGATGACCTTGAAGTTTCAAAATCTTTCAAAATTTATAACTAGAGCCCGGATTTGTATGCAAAATAAAACCTAAAATATGCATGCAGATATGCATGAAAAATTGTAAAAATATGCACCACAATATGAAAAAAAAAAATAAAAAAAAAAAGCCATATTTTGGAGGGGGTTATTTATGGTAATTGTAGCAGATAACGAAAATTGCCCTGAGGTTTTCTTGTGTACATCTCTCACCAATCAAATCAGCAAAATGTTGGTGATAGTAAAAGGTTAAAAATAAAAGGAGGAATCCACTGAAGAAGAGTTCTGTTTTTCACATGAACTTGTGACATCATGTGATGTAGAAAGGACTTTATGGTATAAAACCTGGAACTTTCTCACATAGTGGTTAAACTTAGTTAAAACTCACCCAGGAGGTAAGAGCAGAACTGGAAATAAGTTTACTAAATGTCTGAACTCTTAGTGTGCCTTCACGAAGACTTTAACTCTGGAGACAAGTAAATCCACTTCTTTATTGAAATAGTTGATTAAAAATATTGTTAAAAGTGAAGCTAATTTCATATTAAAAGACTTATTGAGTCATATTTTATTGAAACTTCACTCTTGACAACTATTAAAACAGGAACATTTTCGTCACCATACCAGTCCCATCCTCAACTGATTGACATCTGACCACTATCTTCATAATCAGCTGTCATATGGACCTCTTGTACTTGGCTCTTTCTCTCTCAGAATATTTATGCATTAATATATGCAGCTTAAATTGTCTGGAAAAGTCTGACAATCAAAATATATCATTTAAGCATAAAGTATATAAAAAGAACATGCATTTTACATACAAAGCTGGGCTCTAATGATGACCAAGCTTCAGTAGTAGTTTTCCTCATTTGAAGTCTCCAAATAGTTTAAAACCCTCATTGTATGCTTGAACACCTTGCTGTGCATAATGGATGTCCCTCTTCTCACCAATTTTTCTCTCCAAATCATGCAAATGCTCCACAGTAACTTAAGCTTTCAATAAGACACTGTCCTTACAGTTATTATATGCAGACTTTACTCAAAGGGGTGCTCAGGTGAAACCCCCACTTTCCATCAAACCCTGATATAAAAAAAGAAATAAAGGGGAGAGAGAGAAAATTTAATTATGAAAAAACAAACACCCTTTATTCACTGTTTTATCATGGTATATAAGATAGTTTCATCAAAGTTCTATCACAATTTATAAATAGGTTACATATTGACTGTTTACTATCTACTCTATGACATTTGAACTAATTTCCTGAGTAAAATGTATCTGTAATAATCTCTGTTAAATTGTTGCATATTTACTACTTTTAGTTAGCTATAACTAGACTGCGAACAAAATGCAGCTGGAGGCCTGGCTTACTACCACTGGAGTCCTCTATCTTTCTCATCATTATTTTAAGTTGCCTCTCCTACATCGTGCGGGCTGCACTGGTTATCTGTTTAACTCGCTTTCCCATTCACTGTTACATTCACTCTTTGCATTTTCTGCCGAATCACTGCTTTGTTTCTCAGGGTAAAGAAATTACGATTCTATCTATTTGTTGATCGATTGTGATGTCATGCCCGAGGTAATTATTTTCTAAATATTAAAAGCAGAAGCATTATTAACAGTGAAGTATTCTTCATATTTGAGTTTGATTTATGAGTCACTATGTTTACACTCAAACTTCACTTACTTGTTGTTGTATAATTGAAACGTTTTCAAGATCATTCGATCTCATCCTCAGCTGTTTGGTGACTAAATGAACCTTCCTCTTCTTCCACTACTACGGAGCTCCGATCACTCTGCCATCTGGTGTTAGGGGCACTTAAGTTTTAATACTTCATTTAATGCCGGGATTTCAAAATTTATAACTTTATCACGGTTTTTGTTTATGAATATTTTTTCCCAAATATCCAATTCTATAATGTATTTAAAGATTTTAACAGTTTAATGTTGTGGCCAATGCTGTGGTTTTCTGTCCAAAAATGGTGTGAAACTGCAGATTTTTCTGTTTGTTTCAACTTAATGTTCCTCTGGTGTTCTTTTTGCCTGGTTAACAAGTTTCTTTAAGTTTTTCCTATGTAGCTTTTTTCACAGGTTTCACAATTAATCTGATAAATTCCTGATTTCAAATTGTTGGGGATTGTATTTTTTAGTGGTTACACAGTGAAGAGTTCCCCATACCAGTATATGCAGATACGACCTTAAGTGATAACTCTGGTTCTGACCTGACTGAAACTCCAAATGATTCAGATGAAAATAAAAATGATCTTACATATGAAGCCAGTAGCTGTTCATCAGAACCATAGTGACCGATCAGCAAGACCTTAATGACGTGATTCACGATTTAAATCTATCTAAACAGCAAGCGGAAGTTTTAGCTTCCAGACTCAAAGGGTGGAATCTACTCCAAAAAGATGTAAGAATTAGTAGATATCGTAGCCGCCATAGTGTTTTCAAAGTATACTTCTCTGAAGAAAATGGTATTGTGTTTTAAATAATACTGTTCAGTTATGGAAACTCTTGGGCTTCAACACCAGCCAGATGAGCGGTGATTGTTCATAGACTCCTCTAAAGTAAGTTTGAAGGCTGTGCTGCTACATATTGGCAATAAACTTTCATCAATACCGGTAGCGCATGCTGCTGATATGAAAGAGACATGAAAATATGAAACTACTTTTAGAGAAAATACAATATGGAAAATATGAATGGAATATATGTGGTGATTTAAAGGTCATTGCTTTATTGTTTGGTTTGCAACTTGGGTTCACCAAATTTTGCTGTTTTTTGTGCGAGTGGGACAGCAGAGATAAGAAGTCTCACTGCATTAGAAAGTCATGGCCAAAACATGAATCTCTTATCCCTGGCCAGAAAAATGTGGCATGTGTCCCTTTAGTGAAGCCTGAAAAAATATTTTTACCTCCATTGCATATGAAGTTAGGAGTTATGAAAAATTTCGTCAAAGCAATGGATAAACTTTCTGATGGATTCTTGTACTTGAAATCAAAATTCCTAAAGTCAGTGATGCTAAATTGAAAGAAGGAGTTTTTATAGGACCACAAATCTGATCATTAATGGCTGATGAACATTTCAAGGGACTGTTAAATCCACTGGAGAAAGCAGCCTGGCAGTCTTTCAAAAGTTTGTGTTGCAATTTTCTTGGGAACTATAAAGCAGAAAACTATCATGACATAGTGGCTGATCTTCTGCGTTCTTATAAAGCTATGGGATGCAACATGTCTTTAAAAATTCACTTCTTGGACTCTCACTTGGACTTCTTCCCCGGAAACCTTGGAGCTGTCAGCGATGAACACGGTGAGTGTTTTCATCAGCAAATTTCTACAATAGAGAAGAGGTACCCAGGCAAGTGGAGTTCCAATATGCTGGCTGACTACTGTTGGACTAAAATGAGAGACGTTCCAGATGCAAAATATACCCAAAAATCACTAACTACCACTTTCTAGGTAAGTCAGAAACAGTAGTTATAATTTTGAGTTAGATAGCTAGTTACGGATTTTTTGGAATATTATAAAAAATTCAAATGAATATCACACAAAACTGCCCGATGGGGAAAAACTGTAATTATATTTGAATTCAGCACAAAAAATACTTTTAGAATCTGTTATTTTAATTCTTGTGAAAGAAAAAAAGTTAAATTTTGTCAACCAGTGTAATTAGTTGATTTGTTTGAAACCATTTATATAGGTTTTTTAATTACTCTGTTTAATTTTTTTTTTCAGTTTAAGTTCATTTTCTCCTGTAATTATAATTTTTGTATCATTAACAAGAAAGAAAGATACCTCTGGCAACTGCTCAACTGTAAAAGTATATGACTGTTCTCAAACTGTGCATTTATTGTGCATTGGGTTTTCATCAGTGGAAATAAAATGGTATAAAATTGCATAATCAGCTTGTTTCATTTATGTTACATTATGTTTACTGTTCTTGATGCACTTTGATAATTACTAACTTGTTAAGTATGTTTGCCACACCTTTAATGTTTATCTTTTAATTTCGTTCACAAAATTTTTATGCTATTTTGGAGATATGATTTAGAGACATTCTTCCCTGTTTGTCATACAATCTGGCCCATACACTGAAAAATCTTAAATATTTATGAATTTTAACATTTCTAATTGATAACATGGTTGTATATGTTGAAGTTTTGTTGAGTCACACTTGTTTACACTCACCTTCACTTATTATTTTTAAAAAAGCTGGAATGTTTTCCAGGACATTCACTGTTAATAATGCTTCTATTTGTAATATTTAATGGTTGTGTATCTTAATCAACTTGAAAAGAAACTAATTTAGAAGCAGTAATATGATAATATTCACCAATAATGATCACAAAATACAAACCAAATAATATGCATCTGATCTTTGTTGTTTTCATCTTTCTTTAACTAATCTGGCTCCAAGGACAAAAAGGAAAAGAAAACACATTTCTGAAGTGCAGTAATTTACAATCTGAAAGTAAAATGTAATTATACTCTATAATGTGACATAAGCCATCAATTGGGTGTTTAAATGTCCAAGTGTCGTTATCCAACTATACATGGTCATTCATCATGTCACTTACTAGAAACATCACAAAGAGAAAAAACAAGAGAGATGAATATGAAAATTGTTCAAAGACTACCTTTACCGCAAGAAAATTATTTTGCATTTCTTTAAAAGGGAAATTTGACTGACACCTTCCCTTTAAGTTCTAAAGCACCACATATCAACCATTTCTACTTAACATGATGGCATTCAGTTATTCATTCAACAAAGCTCCTATTGAATGATTAAAAGAAAGAAAAATATTAACACAAAATGCATACTATACATACCGATTATCAGGTACACAGACAGAGTTCAGCCCATGATTTGAGGCATTTTTATGATTGCTATGACTTCGACGATGAGACATAAATGGTGTCATATCCAGGTGTTCAGGAAATGCTACGAAGGTCTTTATCTTTTTATGAAAGCGACTGGAATGTTCAAATCTCTGAAATAAAGCAAAATTAATATGTTATTAAATTTAACAAAAAAGAAAGCAATCTCATATCACCATCATCACCAATGAAACAATATAATACGTAAAAAACTGAAGCAAATAACATGGAAGCAATACAAATATTACAGTACAATATAATAATTTGTTATAACCTTCACATATCTTTTTAAAAAAAATTGGTAAATTCTTCACAAAATTCAGGGGACTAGTTTTGAAAATATTTACTTGCATCATCAGTCAACTTTTTTATTTTTGTTATCGCTACAGCTGCTAGGTGACGGATTATTCTTGTATTTATTACCAAATTCTAAGTAAAACAAACTCTTGAAAGATGATGGTGTTTCAAAATTCATTAAGCAATTTCTATTTTTAAGATACATATTTTCTCCCAAACCATTATATCTATCATACCATTTAACTGCTTTAATAATTTAACTTCTGGTTTTATTTCTTGGTTAAATGACCAAAAATGATCTGCACAGCTCTTTTTATCAATTTGTTTATACCTAATATTTTTAAAATGTTCCTTCATTCTGGTTTCTAAATTATATTTAGTCTTTCTAATTTAAAGAAAGTGTATTATAAGAGTACTGGAAAAGTTTAATTCCCAAAAAGCACCAGGAGAAGATGGTTTGACAAGTGAGATTCTCCTGCAATCATTCAGAAGTTTCCCAACTTCACTACAGAAGTGTATAATGAGTTCCTTTCTTGGAAGTGTTGAAAACAGTGTTATTGTAATAAATTAAATTTAAAGGGAGTCGATTAATGACACTAATCAACACTTATGTTGAGGTATAATGAGTGTTTGAGAAATGGATGCTTTCCTGAGAAACGGAAAACTTCCATAATTATTTCTATTGTCAAACCTGGCAAAGAAGACTCTAAAGACGTATCAAAATTCAGAACAATTAGTTTATTAAGTGTAGGTGGAAAGGTATTGGAAAGATTAATGATCGACAGAATACTTCACCACATCAATACCAGGAAGCAGTTCAATGCAAATCAGCATGGTTTCACTCCACAGAAATGTACAATAGATGCAGCTATGGCAGTTAAGAGTTTCTGGAAGAAAATCTGCTAATATATAGTTATAATAAGCCTGAATTTCAAAGGAGCATTGAATGCAGCGAAAGTTTGAATGCCGGAGAAACCTCTGTAACTTGGCTACCAACTATTTTAGCAAAAGATAAGCAATATTGAGTATAAACATTTATAAATGGAAAAAGAACTTAGTAAAGGCTGTCCTCAAGGATCCTGTAGTGGATTAAAGCACATGCAGGCATATATGGTAATGAGCTTGCTGAACAATTCGCCAAACAAGCAATGGAAGATAATGATGTATGCAATAACTGAGTTCAGACGGTTTATCACATTCAATGGAAATACTCCAAATTAAACCAACAGCACAGTGACTTCAAACCATTGGTTTACATTTGTAAATAAAATAGACTTTGAACAATTATAGATATTACGTTAATTTATGGAAATTAATCGTTCTTCCATACTAGCCATGTATAGGCTAAGATTTTGGATAGAGTCAACCTGAAAAATTCAATGTCATGGCCAGGATTTGAACTATGGATCTCCAGGTTTCTGTCCGGTCGCTCTTAACCTTTGAGCTACCATGGCCAACATGCCATCATGACATTAAATTTTCCAACTGGGTTGTACGTTTTCCTGGTAAACTGCTAGGGATCCTCGTATTCGAAAAACACAATGTTTGCAGCGATTTACTATTGTAAGTACTTGATTCCCAGGCTTCATCGTTAAACCATTATTATTAAGTTGTAAATTAATCATTCCTCCATACTAGTGGTGTATGTGTTTTTCTGATTGGTCATGGTAGGTTAAGAGCGGCCAGATGGAAGCTGGGAGATATGTGGTTCAAATCCTGGCCATGGCATTGAGTTTTCCAGGTTGACTCTATTTATAATTAGAGTTATGTTCCTAAGCTCACTGGACAGAAAATTAGTCAGCAATGAATCTTTAGAACTTGACAGATGGTGCTGTTGGAACGTCATGTGGTTATCTGCTAGTCCATTGTTATTACATGATCAGAGGGTTGTAGCAAGCTATGAGGTGTGGTGTGTCAAGCATTCAGTGTAATGCAGTATGGGGAAATGTAAAGACATGACACAGTGGCAAAAAGGGGCAATCGTGTTTGGCCATGTCCATGGCCATATGACAGATGCAGTGTCCAGATTTGTTGATGTGTCAAAGCAGACTGCCCAACGGATCTACACGGAGTGATGCAATACACATTGCCACGAAATACGATATCAGAATTATTGTCAGAAAAGGATTATGACTGAGAGGAACTGCAGACGAGTTTCACGGAGAGTAAATATAAAATGCTTCCAAACCCGACAGGAATTGCTCCAGTTCGCGAATGCAGTCCATCCCAATCTGATAGCAAGAGGGCACTGCGGTGGCAAGCAGCAACTGCATTCCATGAACATTTGGAGTCAGACACTTCAAAGGAGAACCTGCTCACAAAGAGATATAAAGTTGCACAACTTCAGAGGGCTAGAAATCACCAAGAGTGGACATTGGATGACTGGTGGAATGTCATGTGGTCCGATGAGTCACGTTTTTGCCTCTATTCGAATATCGCATGTTGTTGGGTGCACAAAGCATTTCATCCGGATTGTGTACAAAATCAATTCAAGCTGGAGGTGGGTCAGTAATATTTTGGGGGTATTTTTCTTAGTACGGATTGGGCCCGCTGCATCCGATGACCAATAGGATGAACCAGCATGTTTATTTGAACGAGCAGATGTTCCCATTTAGTGAATATCTCCATGATGATTGTGCTGTTTCCTCCACTATATTTCAAGATAACTGCAGGGTTCATCAGTCTAGGAGAGTGCTGGACTGCTTTGAGGAACACACGTGCACCTCACATCTCAATTGGGCTGCAAACTCACCCAACTTGAACCCAATCAAAAAGTTATGGGATATATTGGAACAGCGGGTGAAACGCCAAAATCAGCATCCTCAAAATTTCATGGATTTGCATGAGCAACTTATACGTGAGTGGTGTCAGTTGGATGTGCCATAATTGCAGAACCTTGTGGACTCACTTCCTAACCAATTTCAGGCAGTTATCAGGTCCAGAGGTGGTGTTATGCGTTATTAATGTTAAGTTGACCACGAGTGACCAATTCTGGTGAGCTTATATTCACTTGTAAATATGCACTTTTTATTTTTTTATTTTAATTTACGTCCTCCTATGTTTCGACAGAGAATGAGGTTTGGGAGGTTCGACCAACAAGGAGTGTAGAACTAGTCTGACTGGAAAGTAGAAAGGAGGCCGCCATCGTCAGCTCAAACCGGAAGGACCATCGCTAGCAGAATAATCGAACATGAACGGAACATTTGTTTAATGCAACCTGAGAAAAGTCATATCAGATGATGAATGAAAGAGATGAAAGGATGCTCAAATGAGTCCAGGATCCATGGAGCTTAGAATTACCCAACATTTGTCTTTCAGGATAATAGAAAAACCCGGAAAAAACCTTATCCAGATAACTCACCCTGACCGAGATTTGAACTTGTGACCTCTTTAACGTGAGGCAGATGTATTACCATCTATGCTACCTAGCTTTTAAGGGTAGAAACACCATTTACATTTATTTGAAATTTTTATCAATCTTTTCATGCATAAAATCTTAATTAAAACCATTAATTAAAGAAGACTTAAATTCCTCTATTTAGGGGCATATTTATTAACCTGTAAATTAAAACTATTGAAAACAGCAACTTTAGGTGAAAAAGGGTTAAAACTTTTATTTTTTAATTATTATCAATATGAGTTGATATCTTCTAAATGTCAAAGTTTAGTTTATTATTTTTTTATTTTTATTATCATTAGATCTAGAAAAGAAAGGTAACTATTATTTTCAATTTCTAATGTGAACTTTATAGCTTTAGCTTATAAATTTAAGTTTTAAAGCATCATTTGTTATGTAAAAAATGAAGCTAGTAGCAGTGAAGCAACAAATACTACTAAATATAATTGTAACATGAACTACCCTTATCTTTAAAGAATTTCTTGAAATTTCCATCAATTTCTTTCAAAGATAAGTGAAGTTTTTGTTACAAATAATTATATTTGTGTAGCATCATTTGTTTGTATCAGAAACAATAGCAAAAATGATCTACATGTCTATACCAAGTTAAAGATTAAAAGGAATGCTTTAGTGACTTGCATTTCAAAAATTCTCATAACAAAGATCAGCAACTAAAGGTGCAAGTGGATTTACCCATTGCTAAACCAGAAGTTTGTTGAAAAAATTGACCATTAAAATTTAAAAAAATTTGATCCAAACAAAGATTAAACTTTTCAAAAGATTAGCAAGTTTAACAAAATCAACTATTAAGTCCTCATACAAATCTGTAGAACTCAAAACATCTTTTTAAAAACATCAAAACTATTTCTTTAGGAATACTAGGAAGTAAAGAAGTTACATCAAAGGAAACAAGTTTATTGTACTTAGATAATACTACATTGCTGATTTTTTTACCACTTCAAAATGATTTTAATACCTAAAACTCTCAAATGCATCAAAAGTACTTTCTTCTTCTTCCTCTTCTTCTTCCTCTTCCTCCTCCTCCTCTTCTTCTTCTTCTTCTTCTTCTTCTTCTTCTTCTTCTTCTTCTTCTTCTTCTTCTTCTTCTTCTTCTTCTTCTTAAATTCCCTAGTTATAGCACTATCATGGTGTTAAGGGATTCTTGTTCCTCTATGCCTTTTTAAGATCCAGCCTAAGGAACCAAAGCTTTGGATCCAATAGAACCAGAGTAGATGATCAGCCCAATGCCTAGTGTGAAGGTGAAGGAAATGGATGATACCAGAGCGAGTATGAAGGCAAGATGAATAATAGGAAAGATGGAGCAATTGGTGAAATGCTGATGGGAGAAACCGGAGGACCCAGAGTAAGCCCGTCCCAGTGCCATGTTGTCCACCAGAGATCTCACTTTGCAGTTGCCTGGTATCGAACCTGGGCTGCCTTGGTGATAGCCAAGCAGTCTAACAACTGAACCTTGGCAGTTGAAGCATATACACTGAGTCAGCATTACTTCTCTGAGTTTTTTTTTCTTAGTGATTAATGTCTACCTTTAACCAGGTAGACATATAACATGAATGAATGAAATGGTTGAAGTGATACTCAGCTATATGGTGCAATATCCATGCCACTGCTATTGCTACTGCCACCGCTACCACTTTTTACTTGACCTTAACAGATCAATTTGTTTTATGCATGAATGTTCTATTGAATTCATATGTTCTTAATCATTGCACTTTTTTTTTTTCTCCAAGGTTTGTTTATATGGAGATTAGGAATATTTCACTTTCACCTTCTTTTCTAACAATAATGAAGAAAACGGACTGATTAGCAAACAACTTATTTTATTTCATGTCCTCAAAGCTTTTCCCAGCAGACTTCTCTCATAATTGTCATCTGCTGGCAATGCAGTAAGATTATTAGAAAATAATATTAGTTAATTTTAAGTAAGAACAATGGAAATGAATAATAAGAGTTTCTGCTAATTTTAACACTGTAAAATAGTGTTTAGTATTTTAACTTCTCAATATACCATGCTTTGCCTTAGATAGTTGGTACTTTTGATTTTATGTGCTGCCAACGTTAAGCTGTGAAGGTACTGTCACAGAATATCCTCTTGCCCTTCCAATCCCATTAAAGCCTAAACTGAACATACAGAATACTAAGAATCCATGTCTGGACAGTAGTGGCATAGATCCATAGAATAGTAATAACATGTTGCAGACTTGCAACTTGTAAAATTAAAAAACTGAAGCTACTGACAGTGCAACAAATGCGATTTACAAATTATAAAAAATAATAACTAAAATTTTACTTATCTTTGATACATATTCATGGAGTATACCAACAATATAACATATGCATTTCTTCCTATCTTTAAGGCAGTTTGCTGGTCAGAACCATTTCTAGCTCTATAATGGGTAGATTTTAGGGTTACATTTCGTGTAATGCAGCATTAAATTTTTATATCGGAAAACCCTCTGCACATATATAAGTTCCAACAAACTCTGTCTATACATTTTTTGTGTTATAACTTGTAAAGACAGGAATGCATACAGATAGGAGTTAAACTGTTTTATGCTACTTATTTCCATGTCACCTATAAATTACGTGAAATGAAACCTGTTGCATAGCATAGAAACTAAAGGCTTAACATAAACATATGAAAAGAATAAACATCTGACAGAAAATGTCCAGAAAACAGGCACTGATTCTTGCATTTTACTTTCCTGTCTCAGGGCAAATGGTTTGCTTTAAATCATAAATTTAACTTCGTAAGTTATTTATTGCAATACTTACTTTTAAATGAAAACTTGCAACAACAGGCAATTTTTTCATTGTAAGCTGTTTAGTTGACTCCTGATAACTCTGACATTTGCTGCACTTAATCTTAGCCGATGATCCTAAATGTTCGGCTCGTGTGAACCTCTCTAGGCAATCAACCAATGATGTACGTTCCTGCTCACCCTGCATTCCATCAGCTGATGCATTCTGCCCATCCCCAGAGCCTGCTGAATCGGGAGAAGGCCCAAGATCCAGAGAAATGTCCCAGAAAGGATCTATGGTTGTAGACACACCACTGTAAAAGCAATCACTATGTAATACAAGTATTCACCAAAAAGAAGAATAGCAGAAATCTATTTCCTCCTAAAAATATTAATATTTAAAGTGGAAAGCACTTAAATTTAGTGAAAGGTTTTTTTAATACAATAGTATATACATGCAGAAGTATGCTTCCTTTCATTGTAAACAGTTTGTATTTCTAATGAAAGATATATGAAAAATAACATACTGAAAAGACAACAAATATCCTTCGGAATCCTCTAACAGAGTGATACATATTTTGCTACAGGTAAGGCATAATTTAAAGATATTTTTTAAAAAGTAGGTTGACATAGTAACCATGTTATGTACTGCCTTCTCTAACCCCTCAGAAGTCAGTCCATCACATGCTTGTACTTAGCACACAAATAAAAAAACTAACAAGAATAACATATTTCTCTATTTTGAAAAGGCAAATAGGAATTAACACTTTGAAGTGATGTAAAAATTAAAATTCTACTTCATATTCCATGGTAAAGGAATCAGCTTAAAGTTTTTGAGCCGAGAAATCCTTCAAGATGAAGGTGTGCAGGTCGACCGTTGCAGGTATTCATACTAGAAAACATTGGTCATGTCCGGGGGAAATTCTGGAAAATAGGTAACTAAAAATGAAATAATTTGCAACAAGGTTAGTCTTTTGAAAACCATTGTTCTTTACATTGTTCATGAATATTTTTGCATAGAGTGTAGCAGTTCAAAGTATAGGATCATTTGTTCTGAAACATTTCTAGATGTGCTACATGGCAATTAGGAAGAAGTTCTGCAAATCGTTCTTACATGGGATGAAACTATGGTCCTTTACAATAATTTTCTTTATAAAAAGCTAAATGTTCACATAGTCAAAGCTGCAAAGGAAACTGAACTATGGATTCAAGGAGACTGCCCATCCAGACACAATCCAGATCTAATCTCCAAAGACTATTATTTATTTAAAAAAGTAATGAAGCTCCTGTATAAGCCCTTTTTGCACACTAAATTGCTGAACTATTTTTTTTCAGGTGTGTAGAAATGTTAAATTAAAGATATAAAAGAAAAGTATTGAAATAAAGGGATACTTATTGAAAAATGAAACTTTTTTTCTAGAATTTGGTTGAGTCAAAAACTTTTGGACATCATCTTGCATATATCCAATTTTATTGTATATGACTTTGAAAAATGGAAAAATGCAAGGAGAACCCTTAATATCCTCATGAAATCATCATATTATCATAAATAAGAATATAGGCTATTGTTCTGATTGCATAAAATTAAGAAAACTGCATCCATCACTAATACCAGAATACATTATCAAAATGGTAAGAAGTCTTTCTAATATAAATCTGTAATAAGTATTTATTTGTTCCCAAATTTACAGTGATAATAGCAAATCATAAACAGCAATACACATCTATTATTTTGGTGAAATAACAATATAATGCATAAATAAACTGGTATTCTTTTATGTATCACTTACTTGCATGCTTGGCACACAACGTCTGACTGAAGACCTCCGGTGAATATTTGATCTATAATACAATTGCAGTGATGAGGATTTGTTGTAGGTAATGTGTTGGAGCCTTTACAATGTCGATGAAGGACATCTAGTGCTGCAATAAAAAATTCGTGGGCATCCTGCTGTTCGTAACCTGCTAGGTGACGTGCATGTGTCCATATCAGATGTAGAAGCCTGTGCAATGTCAGGGGTGCCTTGTTGCCTGAATAGAACTGTTAAAATAATAAGATACTTAGCTCAGTACAACATACTGAAGACTTCATACTTAATTTATATCAGTTTCTATTTTTCTTTCCTGTCCATCCCCCAATCTTGAAGATCAGTACATTCTGGGCTGCATTAGGATTAATAATTTAATTTCTACTTATTAAGAAATTTTGAGAGATACAAGTTCATTTTTTGTAGTGGAAAAAGTGGCTCTTGAATGGTAAATAACAATGAGTTACTGTATGACCCCAAATGTTACAGCTGTAATAAAACGCTAATTATCTTGTGCTTACTAACTGCTAACTTAACATGCAGCAACAAGACATTGTCACTTAATGATTCTTTTATTGTTATGTAAAGTTTAACAGAAGTTTAACTGTTGTGCATCTGCATACAGCATTTTTAGACTCTTCCATCAAGTATGCAGGTTTATGGAATTCTGGGGCACCAGCGCATTTCTGAAAATGAACCATTACTAAAGAACATGTGACAGTTAAGAAAATTCTTTGCACAGATCCCAAATGATAAATCATGTAGGATGAAATTTAGGCATCATTGCAACATTAGTACACAGGTATTTTTTAGAGCTGGCGCATGACCTTGCTCAGATGTGCGTGAGTGACTTCATGCAAATTTATGGTAGGTTTAAGATCTCTGCTTTCACCAGCAGACTGCTGATAAAGATATTGGGTTAGATGACAGATAACCTGATACCTCCTTTGTCTTACAAATAGACAAGTGGACTTGACCATAAACTACTACGCAACATTACGTTACACACCAGCTATAAAATACCTTTGTAACACTATCCTGCACCAATATCCCTACACTGGAAAACATAAAATAGGACACCATCATCTGTGCAATACAATATCTGCTCTCAGTAGGTGTTCGAGTACTAGCAGAAAGCTTGAAAGAAATACACTATTACAAGATCCAAAGATAAAATGAAGCCCCATGAATAAGTAGCACATATCAAGGCAACAAAAGCTGGATGTAGTAGCACAATCCAGAAACCACATATCAGTCAGCAACTCAGGTCTTCCTGGATGAGAAACCTCCTATGAGAGCTGTTTGATGCCTATACTTACTGAATAGGGATGCCTGTAATACATGAAATGAAAATGGGAAAGGAAACATTCCAAGCCCAATTTTGGAGTAACTCCTTGGCATTTGCCAGTTATCAGAAATGAGGAAAACCTGAAAAAACTCAGTCGAGGAACATGCTGGCAGGACTTGAACCACAAACCTTCTGTTCACAAGTCTGTACCTTAATGACCTTAATAGAGAAAGCACTTATTAAAATGAAGTGGACATGCAGTTCAGCTGGCAAATAAATAGTCATATTCTTCCAGAAAAACAGACACATTATCACTCTTTCTCTGCAAAAGAGAAAAACAGCTATTGCCAATTTGTACACGACAACCTTTAAGAAAATGCACATTTGACTAATGGCAGGTTCCCAAGATTAAAGTAATGCACCCATACACACTACATTGCAAACAATGAGTTTCTGGTAAAACCATATCTCCCGATTTATTATACATTCTGTCTAGTCCTAACCTATTCTATGTGATTTCTTTTCATTTCTGAAAGCCAAAGAACATTTTAGGGGCATAGATTAACAGTTGAAAAGTCCCAATTTCCTTCTTACAATTGTAGGGAAGTACTTTTATAAGATATTGTGATTATTTGAAAGTTCCAGATCTTACATGACATATTAATAATACTTTATTTGTTAATGATCCTGTCAATTGTCAGAATCACATCAGTACTGCCTATGTGCCACAATTTTGTCGGATCAGCAGACCAGCCTCTAACCAAATAAGCCACTTCAATTACAGTCCATATTCAGCAGCTTTATTGGTGACCATCATATTAATCAAAAAGTTATTTCTTCTCTCTGGTTGAACTTCCTGATGGCTTCTGAATCTTACTGTTAACATCACATTTATGTTACATATGTACTTATTTATTTGCTATGACTATTCAGAGTTTATGGAACTCTGGACACATTCCCAGACTAATGAACTATAGGTAACACTCCATTTACTATATAGTTCAGATTTACTATTTCACCAGCTGACTTACGAATATACGGGTAACTTCTTTCTAAATCCTTTCAAAATATGATTATGTGGTTTCACCTTACTGAGTTAATATTTTGTAATAGGTATTAATTGTATCATGAAACATGTTTACACTATGTCCAATATGTCAGAGCAGTTTTTAGTATGGATTCAGTACCTCATATTAAATGTTTTGGAAAATTAGATATTAACTTGAAAATCATTTTGTTCTGTGTATATTTTTAATGTCAGGTCTTTCTTTTTCTGATGGCATAGATTCAAATTATGGAATGGTTTTTCTCGAGGTATTGTACCTCACTTTCTTCTTTCACGGTTAAGGTATATCTGGGGTGCACTGCTGGTAATCACAGAAGTTAAAGATGCAAAAAAAAATATTTTAATGTGTAAGGGCTATGATACAATGAAGCACAAAATTATATTAAAATATTTCAGTTCATATATAGTGTTGACTAGCTTATAAAAGCTTATAAATGTTTTGCTTCACCAAATTGTTTCATTTAACTACTTCTATCAGTTAAAAACATATATGGTTCAACTAGATCCAGTGAATAACGTGGATGTGGCATCACCTCAATGCCTAATTCAGTGATTGTTTTTTGAGTCGATGCAGGGATAAGGCAGTGCATTACTCCGATAAAGGATCCATCCCACTTGAGCAATATGTGATTTGTTGTTGCAATTTTCCTCCTTAATGGCACCTTCAATACTTCACAATATTAATTTGCAGTAATAGTATGTTGCCTATCTACCATATGATCATACACAATGTCTTACTTATTGAAAAAGACAAGATGCAAGACTGCTTCTACACTTGGTTGAACTTTGGCCTTTTTGGATCTTGGACTTCATGTATGTTTGCATTGAACACTTCCTATTTTGTCTGTGTCATAATAATCAAATTAGGATTTTCCACATGTTATGACTTTCTTCTAAAAATCTGGTTATTCTTGAAGCCTTCTCTTCCATTGTTGACAAGCCATCACATGGTGAGCCATCTTTGCACTCATCACACGAGCCAGCCACTTTGCTGCAACTTTTCTATGCCTTGCAACATTTTGTACAATGTCTTCAGCTGATCTGTAGGATGTATTTGTAATCTCTGCAATCTTTGTTAGTGATAAAATATGGTCTTCCTGCAACATAATATCAATTGTGTTGACATTGGTTTTAGTCTAAAGTTGAGGGCCTTCTGAGGATTGGAGCACCTGCAAGGTCATTTTGACCCTCCTGAAATTGTTTATGCCACTCAAAAAGTTGTGTTTTCCCCATGGCTTGCTCTTTTTAGGCGTGATGCAACATGTCTAATGTTTGTGATGGAGTATTGACACAAACTCAAAGTGTAACTGACACGCACTGCTGCAACTTGAGTTGGGTATATGTTGGGTACAATAAACATGCCCATACACTTTTCCTGCTTCCTTCCAACTGCATACCACCTGGCAAATGACGCATATGGAATATCACTCAAGGTCGACCTCTCCAGTACTGCCAATACCAATCTCAAGAGAGAGCACATTAAATTGGGGAAAAAAGTTTTGACACCCCTCAAATCTGCATTTTATTGCAGCCCAGTAAAGGGTAACTATGATCATAATGAACACATAACACACAAGCTCCAGCCTCAGAATTTAACACTTTGCCATGAAAATCTGTAACTCATTGAATCTACTCACTAAGCCATAAAATGCTCCTTTACTATAAAAAGCTTTCTGCATTTTATGAACAAACTGTACAAATCTGTAGTGTGCAATTGTAATACAATGTACAAATCATAACAAAACTAATGGCACCTATGTTTTTAGCATGATCCTTACTTAGCTTGTCATCATGACAAAGTACAGACAGAATTGTTGGTTTCACTCTATAGTGATCATACTGAATCACATAATGACAAATATGGGCAGGAAAAACCAAATATTACAGAAACATTGTTTCTTTCTACTTTTTCCCCTTTATTTTTGATAGTAAAACAGCATGTTTGCTAGATTCTTTCATCAAATGTAAGGTTTGTTGAGATGAAACCAGTACTCATTTCAGGCACACTGGTCCTCAAGGTCTCAGGTTCAAACCTGGTAGAGAGCGATCCTTTTCTTTCTTTTTTTTTTGGCATAAAACTCTTAGCATGGTTTTCTTAGGAAGGAAAGAAGCCAATGGCCCCATTTCAAATTTATGGCAAGTGAAAGAACTCAAGCCTCTTAGCAAAATTAAGCAATCTTTCCTGCCTGTATAACATGGGACACTGAGAATAAAAATTTAAAATAAATAAAACTCAATTTAAAAGCTTGCCTAAAAATATTGGTAGTTAGATACAAAATATCGCCCTTGCTTTAAACATTTAAATTTGAAAATGACCATTCACGAATAAAGTTTTGTTAGGACCAAAATATCTGAATGACGATGTAGAATAAATTATATTTCAAGAACTATAAACGTGAATTTCATTAACATGTATTACAGTTAAGAAATTATTTTCAAGTAAGTTTAATTTAAAATAAAAGTGAATTGAGAAGATACTGACACATTGCTTCACTTTTATCTTAACTTATGTGTAACTGTCTCTAAGCTTCTTTCTATTTTTATATTTCGAAGTTTAATTTAGTTTAGTTAAATATTAGATAATAAGGTTATTCATATAATGATTTATACCTTTTATATGTTGAATTAAGAGTATCAACTAGCATTAAGCCCGGATCACGGTAATTGTCTATGCACTTACGAGGGGCACTATTTATATTTTGAGCATTGGCAACCCTGAATGTTGTAGGTGCCATCTGACATTTCCAATGGAAATTTTGACATTATTGACTGTAATCTAATTCAGACATTTTGTCAATAGAACATCATTTGTTTTGTTTACATTAAGTTGAAAATTGTGCCTCAACAAAAACATGGAATTAACTTGTGAAAATATTTGTGAAATAATTTATTATGACTTTTGACGTGGATTATCCACACAAGAGTGGAATGTAAACAGCAGTCAACTATAGGTGTTTCAAGATGAAGTAAATTCAACAAAAGTTGTTCACACTCAAAGCACTTTGAAGCAAATGGTCGCAGAATGTTACGCAACTATTTGTTTGCCGGAAGTCTTCAGTGAAGTATGAAAAACCAACAAGAACCGTAGAATTGTTCATCAAGACAATGCGAGTGCACACACACCTTTTCTAACAGAGTATTTGAAGGCTCAAAAAATCTAATTGATGAGTCATCTGCCATATAGGCCTGATTTGGCACCCAATAACTTCTTTTCGTTCCCAAACGTCAAGAATAAATTGTGTGGACAATGATTTTCGTTGGCTGTTGATGCCTTCAAAAACCATGTTTTGAAGGTGTCTCAAGAAGACGGGAATAAATGCTTTGACAAATGGTTCAAATGGATGGAAAAATGTATTGATCATAAAGGAAAATATTTTGAAAAACAAAAAAAGCATTTTTCAATGAGAAATTACTTTTTTAATTATTAGGCTCAAAATATAAATAAAGCCCCTTGTAGTACTTTGATAAATAGTAAGGGACTGCATAATCATACCGTAAAACTAAGAATTCTGTGAACAACAGACCTAAGTTCCATTGCATGCATCATAGATATTGCAGATAAAAACAGTCTTACCTTAAATATTTAAAAAGGCTGCTTGTTTTATTTATAACTATGCAAAATCAGTGTGTCTCAGATAGCTGTAAAATGGAAGTGACAACAACAAAGAAAATATGAGAGGCCTTCCTATGGTATTTCAAAACATAAAACTTATTCTAGCCATAACACAACTATTTATAGATACAAATCTTATGTTGTCTCTTACAAGTACCTTAGGAGAGGCATAGGTGAATTATTGTCAAAAACAACAAACTAAGTTTTTGTTTTTGTCTTAAAATTACATTTGAACACAGTAGTTTGAGAATCTGCCATCAGTTACACCTAGAGCCATTCAAAGACCCACTAAATCATGAATTAAATGCCCAAGTGCAGGGGGCATGGCACTGGAGGCTTATTGATTCCAAAAAAAATTGACTTTTGGCTTTTAATTTTATTAAAACTACAAATTTTTAGCCCTAAAATTATATGAATACAACATAGGCTGAGTGATTAACAAGGATACAAAAAGATTTACTCTGAAGACATGAACCTTGATTCTAACATATGGCTATATCATAACACCATGCATTAACCTGCTCAGCCACCAGAACATGACACCCTGTAGAATTATATACTGCGTCATAATTAAGTTTTAGAGAAACATTTTCTTTATATAAGGCTAAAATGCATATATCTGCATTAAATCGAAACCTGTAAGCTTCCAACCGCACATTCTCACCAATTACTTTAGTTGCTGACCTCTATATCCTTTACCACTGTTTCTTTTTAATGCAGAATATACATTTTACCAGGATTCAATCCTGTACTCCTTGATCATAAATCCTGATATTGAAGCCAAGTGGCATTGGCACTCTTATCTAATTAGTATTCAAAAGTACTGCATGTTATGGAAAAAAATGGCATTCAGATCAAAACCATACTTCTGAAAAAAGATGACATGAAAAGATTAAAATGCTTTAAATTTTATCTCTTGTTCTGACATACAATAGAAACAAAGAAAGTAAGTATAATGTAATCTATTAGAAGGGCATTTTTGCTTTTTGTTTTCTTTAAATTCATGCATACCAAGATGAATGGAATGAAAATTAAATGCATACTGTCAAATTCTTGAAATTCAAACCCAACTATCCATCATAATTTATCATGGCTTCATGGGTGTCTTTTTTTTCCCCCCTGTAATTTACGTCCTCCAACATTAAGTCATATCGGATGACTTCGCAGGTGATCAGCTGTGTTAAGTTAATGAAAGTCGAGCTTTTGGCCATTGTATACTCCAGGACCTTCTTCAGGATCTGAATATGGCTATATTCTGCTCTCTATATAACTATGGTTTGTGGGTGAGGCTTGAGCTGACCTGGCCAATGAGCGTATGACGATCTGTGATAGGGCTGGCTGGTTGGTGGTAAGTTTGCCACCAGCTGCATTGTTTTCTTGGGGGTCCATGCTCTGTCTGGGGTGCCTTGAGTAAGTGTTACAAATGTTTTTGATGGCTGTTGTCCAAACATGGCTTAGTTGTAGTCTGCAGTTCTACTGTAATTGTGTGGACGAACTTTAATTTGAATGGCTTCCTTAATGAGTCTGTCCCAGTATTTATTAGTATATTCTATCACTTTGGTGTCTTCAAAGTTTATTTTATGCACATTCTCTATGCAGTGTTTGGCCATTGCCAAATTTTCTGGCTGCAAACACTGTATAGAGAATGTGCATAAAATAAACTTTGAAGACACCTATGTGCTAGAACATACCAACAAATACAGGGAGAGATTAAGGAAGCCATTCAAATTAAACTTCATCCACAAATTACAATAGAAACTGCAAACTACTACTAAGCCATGCTTGGACAACAGCCATAAAAACACTTGCAACAGCTACTCCAGCAACCTCAGACAGAACGGACCCCTAACTGCAGCCACTGGCAAACATACACTAACCAGCCAGCTCTATCACAGATTGTCACCCGCTCATTGGCCAGGACAGTGCAAGCTCCACCCACCAAACCATAGTATATATAGAGCAGAGTATAGTCATATCATTCAGTGCATGCCCGTATGGCATGCGGGCACCCTAGATAACCCAGGAGCTAATCCTATCAGCAGCTAAAGCTGAGCTCCTCATAATTCTTCCAAGCTGTTTGGCATCTAAATTTCTCCCCAACTAAAATTAAAACAAAAACACATTGGGTGCTAAGTACTGCATGCTCCCCTTCAACCCGAAGGTACTTCGGTAACCTCTAAATTAACTTCCA
Source organism: Mantis religiosa (assembly GCA_030765055.1). NCBI lineage: Eukaryota > Metazoa > Arthropoda > Insecta > Mantodea > Mantidae > Mantis > Mantis religiosa. The sequence goes on from CM060957.1 coordinate 83,459,881, forward strand.
ATCAAAAAACCTACATCACCTTCATCCTACAAAACTCAATTCTAATCCTACCTGTGGTAAAACCCTTAATGGGTGGGCACGCAGCAAAAACCTTCTGGCTGTATACAGCCAGCCAGCACGAGCGAGCGAGCGATATCATTCAGATCCTGAAGAAGACCATGGAGTATACAATGGCTGAAAGCTCGACTTTCATTAACTAGAGATGGCTGATCACCCGCAAAGCATTAATAACTCCCTTCTTAGATAACTAAGTTTCTAGTCCATATTTAACTTCATAACATGTTTATAAACAAAAGTGTCACAAAAATGTAAAATGTAAAACTGATATCTCACAATTATACAATGGGATTAAGATGAACAATTTCCATAAGGAAGTAACTTTACAATTCATACTGTCCATTAGTGATGTTTCGAGTTTTGATGCGATCAAATTTTAAACCCTCATGTACTATCTTTTGTTGCAGGCCAATGAAGAGAGATCATAATTGTGATGAAAGATACACACAGATAAGCTCTGGCTTATTGTAGCACTAATACCAATTAGTGCAATGCAGTCAATCATAGCCTTAAATTACAATATAATGCAACAATATTTAATGCTTTGCCATGTCCAGAGCGAATATGTGTAACCCTTTGAATCTGTTCAAAAGCATGTAAAAATGCCTCATTTGACAAAGTTTTATAAAAGTCCTCTGCTCCTGTAAACTTTACGGAAAAACTGTAAAAAGTCAAGTATGTACAGTGGCCGCAACAGAAATCTTTACATGGTAATAAAACCAACAAGCACTGACTTTGCACGGCTTTATCTTTAACTTCTCTATAATAATAGTAATTGGTCATATTTCCCTCAATTTGTATCATCTTCATAAGTCTTCTAGGCATCGAGTCTGCTAGATTTTCAAAATAGCTTTTATCCATTTCCACCCATATCTCTCTTCAACACCTCCTGCAGCTCCTTAATATTTGATGTTTACAGCTCTTCTATTTTATTTTTCATTTGCTCCCAAGCACTTTTTGTTGAATTTAGGTCAGGAAAGTTACCAGGACAGTCAAGTGCGAATATTTTATTGTCTTTCAGGAAGTTATGAACCATCACTGATCTATGAGCAGGAGCACCATCATGCATAAAGAAGTAACACTGATGAATTGGCCAAAATGTGACCAATGCTGCTGCAACACTTTTAAGTAGTTACTTCCCTTCATTATTACATTCTTAGGGAGAAAGTACAAGCCACGTCTTGCATAATTACCACTAAAAGCACCCCATACCATCACACTTTTTGGATCTTTGAAAGTTTTGACTTTTGGATCATATCATGATACATTTTTTGGCCTTCTCACCTTTTTGGACTTTCCTCTGACCAATTTGAAAGGACTTTCATCAGAAACAATTACTTTGCGCCAGTTCTCTAATGTCCACTGCTGATATGTTTTGAGAAATGTACTTTTTGCATCATAGCTTTAGTTAGAAGAGGCTATACTAGTTGAAGTATATTCCGGGCTTGTAGGCCGTGGTCTACTGGACTCTTTCTTCTTCTTCAATTAGAAGAGGCTTCTTGGCAACACACCAAATGGGTTAACCTAAGTATTTTTGAAACCGATGTTGAATGGTGCAGATTGCAACACTGCTGAGCAGCTCTGGATGATTCTTCTTTAACCCTGCTACTGTAATCCATGGATTAGCCATCACTTCATGTTTTAAAAAGTCATCAGTCCTTGGAGAAGTCCTTTTACCACTTGAGCCTTTTTTGAATTTGGTTTGGTGCCACATGGCAAAGGTGCTGCTCTTTTTAGGTTATTGTCTTGAACCCTTTAGATCAGCAGCTACACAAATTATAGAGGTACCTAACTCTAATAGAGTTAAAGCACGAGTTTTCTCCCAAGTGAGCTACTCACATCCCTTCAAAAACAGCACATGGATTAAAAATCAGATGACAATGCAGCAAACAACTCACTGTACAGCAAATACCAGAGGCACACTGAGACCTGGGCTGCTAATGAAAGGAAGCTGCTGCTGTGCACTTGAGAATCTGCCTGCCTTTTTGAAGTGTTAGAAGGACAAACTGAATGCATTGTCTATGTAAAGAGTTTTCTTGCATTTAAAATGTAAAGATTTCCATTGGGGCTACAGTAGATGATACTAAGGAGAAGCAAGAGTATAATGAGTATAGCAGTGGCAGAAAAATTTACAGGATCCTCTTCTCACAATGCAGGTTCTTTTACATGTGAATGCAGATCCCCTCTGAAGGAAGTTATACTTTAAGCTTTACAGCCAACAAAAAAGTCCTTTACCCACCACCTAGTCTGAACCTGCACTATGCATACTAGAGGCTAGCATGGTAATCATTACACTATTTAAAAGCGCGCACAGTATGCACAATAATTATGCTCTCTCTGAAGGTTTTTATTCTTGATTATGATTATAAATGCTCCCCTAAAAATTGCTTTCTTTCAAAGCAGAAGCCACTAAATCTGTTAAGGACCATTACAATCTGTATCAAAATATCAAAACTATGCATTTAATGAAGTATGAACCATGCTAATAACAAATAAATAGTTCAATTAAAATTGTTAATTGAACTGCAATATCTCGTAAATAGGATTTTGAATTAGTGATTTCTGCTTGAACAGCAATGATACACTGAATATTGAACACGTGTAAATCCACATTTTTCGCAAATTTAAAATATTGTTACTCTTGAACACAGAACACATAAGAATTATTAAGAAGATATTGAATCAAATCATCTTGCATAACTCAAGAACAGGTACAGGAACAAATTTGCTACTTATTTTCAAATTAGAGCTTTACTAACCTTCAAAAAATGCTATTGTATGATGTAACCTTATCTTCCCTGCTGGGAAATTAGCTAATGGTGTAAGCTATCACATCAGCCAATAGAACAGCTAATTGCATCACATGACCAACATCTGTGAGAAGGAATCAGAAGACAATATCCTAGATGTTTGATAAACAAGTTTCTTGAGTTGAAGATAAGAAATATTACCAAAACATGCAATGACAATATTTTTATTTCTCTTGATTCTCATAAACATTGAAGATTTTAAGTGTTTGCAAGTCTAGGTAACCCAGTATTCTTTCAGATCTAGCATAAAATATTAGAAAAACCAAGTTTGGTAACTTCAGTCTAAATATATCCTTTCTTTATTTAAAATGTTACTTAATATCTCCTAACAGCATAGACTGTGTAGTGACAACATATTTGCACTGTTGGAGTGTTTCAAACATACAATAATTCAAACATATTAAGAAATTTTATACATTTTCTGTTTATAAGGGGAATCAATGTTAATTGTTTTAACACACACAAAACATGTTGTAGCTGAGTGGCTACAGCAGGTGCACAGAGCTGAAGATTCATGGTTCAAATCCTTACTTTAGTGTTGAATTTTTCAGTTCTGATTTTACCTTTCAAAGTTTTACCTATGTTTACTTTAAACTGGCTCATTGTGATCCTCTAATAATTTAAATAACAGTAAATTAGTAGTTTCATCCAATGCTGCCTGATAATCTGTAGACATTTGATTATTGATCTTATATTTTGAGAGTGGCCAAATTTGGTTTTAATATGTTTCACACTCTGTCTTTTGTTGCAATGTCCACAAAATGGAGGATCCTATCTGACAAATAGGTAGTTGTGAGTCAATTTAGTGCGACAGTTATTAATCTGTTTACACCGGCTGAAAACTATATAGATACTTGGAAAAGATAAGCAAAATTTTCCTTCATACAATTTGTTGTTTTATTTTCAGACCTATTGCTTTTCCATTATTGTTATCTGCTGTTCCTTAATATGCAGTACACATCTTGTGATGTCTATGAGACAGAGACAGGAGGTCAAATTGGTTGCCTTTTCTGTTGCTGTTTCCATCTGCTTTTTCATTGCCCTCTATTCCGTGATGAAGTATACACGTTAAAGTTATCTGTATGCCTTCAAGAACAATTTTATTGAATATATTTTGTATTTCTTTGATTAATATATTATTTAATGAGAGATTTTGAAGAGATATTAAAACAGTGTTGGAATCTGATTAGATTGCCTATTTTCTCTTAGACTTAACAGTTTCCAATGATTTTAATTGAAAATTGATCACTGAGAAGATGGTGTAAGTTTTTGGTAATTTAATATTGTATGGCCTGGAGATAAAACAGAATATCCATTTCCATACTGAGGACAAGAACCCATCAGCTAGACTTCCATGCAGCCTTGATTATGTACATTTATTTCTTTAAACAGTTTTCAGTACACAGTCCTCTCAGTTTCATATCAAAAGAAACATTTCCTAATTTATTTTTGAGATTTTAAATGCTCCACGACAGGATTTAAATTAATGTCCTCACTTATTAATTTTGGAATTGATAATCCTAGTTGTTTAGAATATGATCTTTCACCAAATGCAACTTCAGGTATTTGTAATTTGTTGTTTCCATCTATAAAGTATCAGAAATTTACTTTGCATTTATAGATGGAATTGATTGGAGCACATTAGTAAGAGTTATTTTCTTCCTCATTAAAGTAGTGGTTTGCCTTCTTCTAGTTGTACACTTACAATAGAAATTGTGCAATGAGTTCCAAGAAGTATCTGTAGTGTTGTTGTATGAATAACCTGCACTTTTAGAGTTGAAGGTCTGGCTGAATCGTAAATAATTGATCCATAATATATCTTAGCTCGAATAAGGGTTATATAGGTCATGAGAATAAAATTATCAGCACCACAGTTGTTGGCTGTTAATATGTTGATCAAATGTTATAATTTGACTGTGTTTATAATCCTTTTTTTTTTTTTTTTTTTTTTTTTTGTCATGAATGTACATTTCGAATTGAATAAGTTTCTGTGCACTTTTTGAAAATACTATACGTTCATCTTACTTTCCAAGGGTCTTAAGCAGGTTTTTTCCAACCAAGTTTCGGTATTTCATATTGTTATTTGCAATAGCTTTCCTGTTGTATTCATTATCTTGCTTTGGCAAAATATTGTGAGACCACTGTGAATGATGTTGAATGAATAGGAGCATTAATTCCTTTCTTGGAAGTGTTGAAAACAGTGTTGTTATGATAAATTAACTTTAAAGAGAGTCGATTAAAGACACTAGACAACACTTACTTTTAAATTTTTCCGGAACATGTTTCAGAGGCTTTGCCTCTATCATCAGCCGGCTCTCGACTGGTTCTCGTTGGTGTAGCTGGCGATATTTTGTCACAGGTCTCCTCTGGTGGCGGTTCAAGGAACTTGCTGAACAAATCTTTCTGGGGGATGTCGAAATTGAATACTTTGTTCCTATTTTTTGAAATGAAGATTTGTTCCCATGTGGATAGTTCTTGTTTTCCTGATGTATGTTTCAGTAGTTTTGGTTCTGGATTTATGTTGTGGTTTTTTTCCCAAAAATGTGTGGCAACTGCTGATTTTTCTAATTGTTTATATTTTATGTTTCTAAAGTGTTCCTTTGCTCGTTTCTAAATTTCTTTTTGTTTTTCCAATATAAATTTGACTACAGTCATTGCATTCAATTTGATATATACCAGATTTTTTGTTAGATGGAATGGCATCTTTGATGTTTGAGCAAATTAGGTTTTTTAAGGAGAAATGGTTGACTGGTGCTAGTTGAATATTTTGTTTTTTGAAGACTTTTTTGAATTTATCATAGGCCCATGGATGGTAAGTGATTTTTTTGAAAATCATATTAGTTTCTGTAGCTGAGAGGGTTGTGGTTTCCTTTAGTAGCTTCTTCTTTTTTGCTAAGCTCACTTTTTTGTCCACTAATGATTTGGGAAAGTTATTTTTTTGTGCTATTTCAATTATTTTGTTGTATTCTGTTTTGTATTCTTCTGCTGTGAGAGGGATGTTTACCAGTCTGTGTGCTAAACTATTGAAGATTGCCTGTTTGTGGGATCTTGGGTTGTAGCCATTAGCTTTTATGTAGTTGTCTGTCTGTGTTGGTTTTCTGTAAATGCCAAAGTTTAGTCTGTTTTTATTCCTCATTATTTTTAGATCCAAAAATGGTAAATGCTCATCTTTTTCTATTTCTACAGTGAATTTGATGCTTTTTTCTTGGATATTTAAAAGTTTTAGTGCATCACTGATGTGTTTTTTTGGTACTATTGCAAAGATGTCATCTACATATCGTTGCCAGAGTTTGAACATCCAAGGGAAACCTTTGTTTATCCTTATTTCTAATGCACTCATGTACAGATCGGCCAGGAAGGGTGATAGGGGGTTGCCCATTGCTAACCCTGAAGTTTGGTGATAATATTTTGTTTGAAACTGATCACTTTTTTTTTTTTTTAAGAGCTTCTACATGCTATAGGTCTGTAACTTTGAGGTAGTGATTTCTTTATTTGGATGGGCAGCACTAATGGCAGCTCCACTGGTGTAGAAACATGTTTCTTGTCCAACTATAATTAGTTCATTTCAATATTTTGGGTCTTCAGGCAAATGTTTTAACATTCCATATGGTACAGCATCAGGTCTGGAACACTTGAGTTGTCAGAAAGTTGAATTTTTTTTAACTCTTTAATTTACATGTTGTCATTAAATTTCTGGCAATTGTCATTTAGCTATGTTACAAATATCCTGTATTCTTTTATAGTTTTCTACACTTTGTTTTCTGGTCTTTTTCATTAGATATCTCTGCAAATGAATTGACTACAGTATTGCTCTTTTTTAAAATCTATTGAAGAAATGTCACTTTCTGAATTACAAAGTGTTGTGATTTGCAATGGACGAGTGATATATATATATATTTTAATTTTATGCAGATTTTCTGTCATATTTTCTTAATTAAGTAACAATACGAAGAATATCCAGCGTATTGCCTTTTACTATCTTTAATTATACTTTGTGCTTTCACAGAACGTTTAAGATAATTCAATTTACTTCCGTATTGTAGGATACTTTTTATATGTAAATAAACCTTTTTCTCTTGTTTTACATAAATCTACCAAAGAACAGTATTTCTTAATATTTTGGGGCTATGAAGTTTAAGTACTTGATACAATACCGTGGTAAATAGTTATGTTAAATTATTTATATTCTAGTTGTTAAATTCATTAGCAGATGGTAAATCTTTCAGTAAGTCAGCAATATTCAGTCTAAATTTATTCCAATCACATTTGTTTGAATTCATCTTGATGATTTGTGAGAATTAAGACAATCTGTTTATATGAAAACTGGAAAATAGTCACTTCTATAAAGGACAGAGAAATTAATTAAATAGATGTGCCAGTAGCTAGATCAATACTGGTTAAAGTATAAAGTGCAGTGCTGAAGTAACTTGCATTGCCTTGATGTAATACTAAATCATTTGTATCTAGCAATTTTTCTATTATTTTTGCCCCTCTGATATAAATGGATCCCATAAGCTGCTGCAATATTAAAATAAAAATCTTAGGTATTTAGTTAATTATTTGCAGAATTTTTAAATTTATAGTTTGGAAGACAGATGTTCATATATAGATTTCTTGGGTTAAAACAATGGTTTAGAACGTAAAGTTAAGTGATACAGATTTTTCAGTTATGCTGTTACTAACGGCTCCTCTTGCATAAGCAGCATTTATACAATTTTCGTAAAAAATAGTGTAAAATTTGATCCACATAGCTTTCCTTTTCGTTTGTTTCTCAGAGACATATGATACGCTGTCTATATTGATATATAAGGCATTGCAATTGTTCCAGCTGGAGCCTTAATCCAATAACGTTCCAATGCACTAAGTCATAACGATATATATCAAATACGCAAATAAATTATAATTTCTAGGGGGAAGGTATCACATTTTAATTTTTATTTGGTACTGGCACTGGGACTAAGACGTCATTGTTGTAGAGTTTTTTCAACAGTGAGGCAGCCATTAATTTTTTCTGCATTCTAGTAGTTCTGTTTTTTTAAGCTCTGATTAGAAACATGTTGGTGAATTTTCCTTGAGGGTTCAATTAGTTCATCTACGCTAATCCCATAATTCTCATTTTAATAATATTAAATCATTTTAATAGTATACTTGTTTTAACTGCATTCTCATAGAATGCTGCAAATATTTGAAACAAAAATCTTGTGGCACTTCCTCCTGGTTCTTTCTTCCTGCTGTAAGTAATCTTAGTTTTAACCTTCTTTACAGGTGGTTTCTTTCTACTGTTTAGAATTATTTTTAGATTCCTCTTCCTTCAAGAGATCATTTTGAGCTGAATACATGGTCTACAATGAATCATTAGTCACTGAACTTTCATTTTCTCGAATGTATCTTTTATAGCCATTTATTTGTCAGGCTGTTGTTAGATAAGTGCTAGTTGCATCTTATTATTTCTCTGCTGTATTCAGTGTTTACCCCTGTAGTCACTTTTCTCAAAACTTTTCTTTTTCGTTCCCTTCTCCGACTCATATTTCATGGCTACCTGCTTTTATTACTTTTGTTTACATCTTTCTTTGCTGACTTCCACTTTTTAGCCTTTAACTTCATCTGGCTCTTCCTAATCTGATTTCCATTTGTTTCATTTCTCTCTTTTTCCCTAGTTTTCACCTTTCCCCCCAATTCATATTACTCTTATTGGTGTATTCCTTCATTTCTTGAACTTGCACATTATCTGCATTTCAGGACATTTTTAAAGCTGTATTTATATGTGGAAAGTTAGTATCAGAGGAAAATGGTGAAGTTTGTTCCTGAGGATACACTTTTTTTCAGTTATTTTATTGTGGAAAAATGTCCCTCTTATTTACACAAGCAGCACATCTTGTAGAGGTGGAAAAAGTACATCCACTAGTTTATGATTTCATACTTAATTAGCATACTATCTGGCAGCTCTAACATGCTCTCAGGATACAAATACATTTGAGACAGAAAGCTTAAGATGTGGAAAAGTATAGATGGAAAAAGTAAATCATTCATACATCTACTAGTTTGCGATTTCACGCTTAATTAGCATACTATCTGGCAACTCTTCCAGCTTTCAGGATACAAATACATTTGATACCTAAAGCATAAGATGTGGAAAAGTCCAGGAAGTGCAATTTTCTATTTATTTTCATTCAGTTTATCATACATATAATTTTGGACAAGTCAGAAATACAATTACATATTTACAAATTAGTTTCTCAGATTTCCTTCAAGTCGTATAAACATTTGTTAATCAGATACATCCTCAACTTCCTTTCAAATTGCTGTTTAGAAACATCAGTTGCAGATTTAATTTCTTGTGGTAGTTTGTTAAAGAGCTTTCATGTGTTCTATGGACAAAACAGGTAAGTTCCTAATTTTGAAGATCTTCAAATACATAGTTTGGAATCACTGGAGAAATGTTTGATGTAATTACTCTTTTTTCAGTAAGGAGTCTCATCTGTAGTGTAACATTTTTTATTTATCATTACAGTTGTTCTCTATTAGGATGCACCACTCCAGAATAGGATAACTTTCTATTAGTAGCATTGATATTAATAGCATCATTAAGTTCATTTTACTGGCAACTATTAGCTGCAGCCATTTTGTAGGGTTATGTTTTCTCACTGCTGAATTTGTTTAAACTACTTCAATATAAATAAATAACAATAGGTACTCACCAGAAATTATTCCAACAATGTCAAACTGAATAAAATTTAAATTTGCACCTCAGATGGTATGAATACTAACATTTAATATAGATTATATGTAAAAATATGATTAATACACTTCCATGGCCTACCTTGATTATTTGTTTGTTTGTATTTTACATCCTCCAACGTTGTCATATCGGATGAATGAATTTGGTGAAATGATACTCAAATGAGTCCAGGGTCCTTGGAGCTTAGAGCTACCTGACATTCGTCTTTAAGGATAAGGGAAAACCTCGGAAAAAACCTTATCCAGGTAACTCACCCTGACCGAGATTCAAACTTGGGACCTCTTGAACATGAGGCAGACATGGTACCATCTACGCTACCAAGTCGGGCTACCTTGATTAAAACCAAATCTTGTGTTGCAAATAAGTCATAGATTCATTACATAATATTCATCCTAATGTTTCACAAACAGGTTGCCCACCTGCATAGTAAGTAACAATGCATTCTATTATATTCAGGAGATTAGGCAAATAGTAAGCTTTCAGCTTTTAGCAATAAGATGATACAAGCTTTGTTTCCCCACATTTTATTGGCAATTCATATGTATATATTTGAGAATCAATTTATGTGCAAAGATTGGTCAAGTGATGCTTGAACACTGATACGTTTTATAACTTGTCACCAACAGTAAACTGTTTCTGACATTATCAAAAGGAGTCAGAAGTTAGCTGAAATATCTGGACATATATCAAGCTAATTAGAATGATTTTAAGGTACCATCCTCTGCTGTGCTTGCTCCAACCACCAGAAACTGTAGTTGAAATGAAGTTATGTTGGATATGCTTTTAAGAGATAAACGAATAGGCATTTGCTTCTGTAGCCACACTTTAAACAAGCTTCATAAGAGGCTTTTTTTTTTAAATTTATGTCCTCCAACATTAAGTCGTGTTGGATGATGAATGAAATAGGTGAAATGATCATATGAGCCCAGGATCTATAGAGCTTAAGAGTTATCCTAGTCTTTCAGGATAAGGGAAAACCCCGAAAAAAACTATCCAGGTAACTCACACTGACCAAGATTCAAACTCGGGACCTCTTGAATGTGAGATAGACAATACCATCTATGCTATCAAGGAGGGCAGAGGTATGTGTGTACATATATTCTGGACGTATGCTGCACATGGTATGCATTTCAAATGTGTAAAATGCTGGACTCAGAACAATATTTCTTTTCTTCATTTTTTAAGTTTAATCCTTGATCCAGATGTGTGATGTCTAAGCATGGATCAACTAATGACAGAAATCCAGACAAGCACATTTAACTAAACAAAGGGGCTCTTCAGCATTTGTATATATAAGTAGTGTTAGGATTTTCTGCAACAGATGACAAGATATATTAAATAAAGTCCTTAAATATATTACACCCATTTTGATAGTAGCTACAGAGAAAATCAAATGCAAAACCATTCAGTACTTTCAAAAAGTGAATTCGCAGAGTTGGTAGAAAAACAAAATGAAAAACCGCACCATCAAAATTGCAAAACCTTATCACTCTACAGCACAGTAACTACATGGGTAAAATAAATGTATCAAATATAATGTTGAAGTTATCCTGATGACATAACAGCCAGATTTATGAAGAAACATTTATATTTTATGCAAAGAACATACAAAATCCCCCCCCCCCAAAAAAAAAACCTGCTCCTAGTTTTAGCAAATGACTCACTAGGAAAAAAGCAGGTATTCTCGAAAATCAGTAAAACCAACTAGACAAAACTTAATGAAATTTTGTGAAACAATGAAAAAGTGCTATGTGTATTCTAGAAGGAATTGGAACAGGAGGAGGAAAAGGTTAATAATTCACAAAAATTGTAACTAGGACTGCACCTTGACTGTATTTCCAATCACAAGGGTGGAATAATATTGTCCAAAATATAAATTATAGTATATGTCAATTTCTTCAATTTCAGAAATAAAATGTTCAAGTGTTGATAATCAAGAGTATATAGTTTAGTACATACAACAGTGGTACAAAATTTGTGTCATAATATAATAGAAAAGTTTAATTATAATTATAAAAATAATGAATAAATTCAAAATATTTTGAAATTTCCAATTGGTATAAAAGAAACCACTGTAAAACAATTCTGATGTGTTACATACAGATTTCTTTATCCAGTAAGTTATTTTATACAGCATTCACAAAATATTCTTGCAAAATCTTACTCTTCCATTTACTTGAAGTTAATTGGGAAAACTTTGCATAAAAAAATTTCATTACTTGTTTTATCAGTAAAGAATTACTTAGTAAAACGTTTAAGAACAGTTTACTACTGAAATGCCATACTCTTACCATGATATCACAAGCTTCAAATTCAAATTTATTCATCCTTTAAAATCAAATCTCTACATAGTACCTTGATATAGGATACGTCAGTAAATTTATACACTATATTACAAAGTTAAACATCAAATATACCTAACTTACATTCAATTATAATGTACCACAAATTGCATATAATTATAAATTAGAGAAATGAACAAGCTAAGTAAATTCATGTCTTATGAGTATCTGGATTTGTTAAGTTGCAGATATTCCTTTACTGTGTAAAAGCAGTGCTCCTGCAAGAAAGCCTTTGTTCTAGTTTTAAACGCGTTGTAGTTATCTATTATTATAAACTATTGTACAGGAATGCAGTACTCCATTCTTAAACATTGTAGTTCTGATTGAGGTTAAGTGTACATTCTTATTATGCCTCATGAAAAGCACTTGCACTTTGAAAAAGTGTGCTGCAAGTTATAGTTCAGGCACGGCACAAAATGGCAAAGCATAAATGTTTCTCTGTAAGCGAGAAATTACAAGTTACCTTATGGTAACTCAATGACAGCATTTTACAAAGTTATTTGAAAGAAATTGTTTTAAACATATTCACACTTTTTTGTGTTTGATCACCTGACTTTATGTAAAAAAGCCTAATCATGAACATCTAGTCTCACAACTAGTGGAAAGCAATGACAAGAACAGTTTTACCATTAAGTTTTTGTTTTTTACATAGTAAATTGTTGTCATTTCTTATGGTGTACCTATACCAAAATTATACAAATACTGCCTTCCAAAATGAAAAGGACTTCACATGCCATTCCCCACAAAATTAAATATATAGATTTTGTCATATAAATATCTCAAATACAGTAAAATTCCATGATTACACTCCGTATTATTATGCTATCCCATTAATTACACTATCTGGAAACCTTGGACATTTCATACCATTGCTGTATCCATATACTGCTATTAACAAGTTTTTGGGATAAAAATGAATATGTTTTGTATATAGGTGTATACATACATAATTCACAAAATATATTATCATTTAAAACTATTACGAAAAAATAGTTTGTGCAACTACAGAGCAGTCATAGCTGGAGTGTTTTACCTGAAAAACCCTTTTGGTTCCCAAAATCGGGTGTTTAACAATACCTTTTCATGAAAAGAACTTACACTTTGAAAAAGTGTGCTGCATGTTATAGTACAGGCACAATATGGCAAAGCATAAATGTTTCTCTGTAAGTGAGAAATTACAAGTTCTGCAGAAGTATGAAGGAATTTACATCCCAAATCAAAATGTTTTTCCCTCATCTAGTCTATAAACAGTAAGAAATAGGGATGCCATACCTATGCAGTTTGGAAATCGAAGAAAATAAGTGTCAAGTATGAGGATGTTGAAGAAATTCTTAATGAATGGATTCACCAGTCTCTTGTTAGGTGGCCCAATCATACAAGGAAAAGCATGAGAAATTGCAGGCAAATTGGATATGGACTTTTCTGCTTCTAATGGTTTGATTGATATTGAAACAAAGACATGAATGGCATAAGGTATCCACAAATCAGTGGTGAATCAGAATCGAATAGCTGATGTGAATAAAAATGCAATAATTCACTGTACGGGTACACAGCAGTCAACAACTGAAGAAATTTTCCCATAAGAAACAATTTCCTCCTTTTCATATGTACTAACCCCAAATCTTAAGCAATAAAATTGATTATACTGCATTTTCTATTAAGTTGTGTAAAAATTGCTTTCCCATACCTAATAAATTACCTTGTATGTAATTCTGTACCGATTATTAAACATTTAGACCATGTCCTGTGCAGGGTATAGTTATAGTTTGCTGTACATGGTATTTTAATCAAAATAATTAGAGTTTTGTAAGTACTTATTTAGCAATTTTGGAAAATACTGAACTTTAACTACTTCGGCCATGCCGTGGTCAAGATGTTAGACTACTTGACTGTCATCAAGGTGGCCCTGGTTCGATCCCAGGCGACCTAATATGGGATTTGTGATGGATAACATAGCTTAGCGATAGGTTTTCTCCAGGAACTTTCCCTACTATCATTTCACCAGTGGCTCCATTATCACCTTTCCTATCATCCATCATCGGCCTATAGTATTCTTAAACCTGAATTAGGGTTGGGCATTTTAAAAGCAAAAGAGCACTAATTTGACAGTAAAAAGGTTAAAAGTATACAGTATTAAATGTAATAAGCATAAATTATTATATAAACAAGACAAACGTGTACTCTTCTCTTATACATACCTTTTTCAGGCTGAAAAGAGGCTTAAGATTTAAATTATGTCATAATTTGTACATGGAAAATTGGATATGAAAGACAAGACTCCAGGCAATTACGAAAGTCACTGGGCACATTATGACTTGGCACCATACAAAGGAATGTCTATGTGAATTTAACATGAAAATGTTAAATTACCTGTGTGGTGAACAGGTGGGAAAGCATGTATAAGTACACAAAGAATGATAAATTACAGAAGTTTAGGAAAAAGCTTAAAACTAGTACAGCTAATTTACAGTCACTTAATGAGTGACTTAATCTTTCAGAGAAATCAACTACATAAAACTGTGTATATGTTAAATTAACTTTAAAGAGAGTCGATTAAAGACACTAGACAACACTTACTTTTAAATTTTTCCGGAACATGTTTCTGAGGCTTTGCCTCTATCATCAGCCGGCTCTCGACTGGTTCTCATTGGTGTAGCTGACGATATTTTGTCACAGGTCTCCTCTGGTGGCGGTTCAAGCAACTTGCTAAACAAATCTTTCTGGGGGATGTCGAAATTGAATACTTTGTTCCTATTTTTTGAAATGAAGATTTGTTCCCATGTGGATAGTTCTTGTTTTCCTGATGTATGTTTTAGTAGTTTTGGTTCTGGATTTATGTTGTGGTTTTTTTCCCAAAAATATGTGGCAACTGCTGATTTTTCTAATTGTTTATATTTTATGTTTCTAAAGTGTTCCTTTGCTCTTGTTTCTAAATTTCTTTTGGTTTTTCCAATATAAATTTGATTACAGTCATTGCATTCAATTTGATATATACCAGATTTTTTGTTAGATGGAATGGCATCTTTGATGTTTGAGCAAATTAGGTTTTTTAAGGAGAAATGGTTGACTGGTGCTAGTTGAATGTTTTGTTTTTTGAAGACTTTTTTGAATTTATCATAGGCCCATGGATGGTAAGTGAATTTTTTGAAAATCATATTAGTTTCTGTAGCTGAGAGGGTTGTGGTTTCCTTTAGTAGCTTCTTCATTTTTGCTAAGTTCACTTTTTTGTCCACTAATGATTTGGGAAAGTTATTTTTTTTGTGCTATTTCAATTATTTTGTTGTATTCTGTTTTGTATTCTACTGCTGTGAGAGGGATGTTTACCAGTCTGTAGCAGAAGAATACAAAACAGAATACAACAAAATAATCTTTCCCAAATCATTAGTGGACAAAAAAGTGAACTTAGCAAAAATGAAGAAGCTACTAAAGGAAACCACAACCCTCTCAGCTACAGAAACTAATATGATTTTCAAAAAATTCACTTACCATCCATGGGCCTATGATAAATTCAAAAAAGTCTTCAAAAAACAAAACATTCAACTAGCACCAGTCAACCATTTCTCCTTAAAAAACCTAATTTGCTCAAACATCAAAGATGCCATTCCATCTAACAAAAAATCTGGTATATATCAAATTGAATGCAATGACTGTAATCAAATTTATATTGGAAAAACCAAAAGAAATTTAGAAAGAAGAGCAAAGGAACACTTTAGAAACATAAAATATAAACAATTAGAAAAATCAGCAGTTGCCACACATTTTTGGGAAAAAAACCACAACATAAATCCAGAACCAAAACTACTAAAACATACATCAGGAAAACAAGAGCTATCCACATGGGAACAAATCTTTATTTCAAAAAATAGGAACAAAGTATTCAATTTCGACATCCCCCAGAAAGATTTGTTCAGCAAGTTCCTTGAACCGCCACCAGAGGAGACCTGTGAAAAATATCGTCAGCTACACCAACGAGAACCAGTCGAGAGCCGGCCGATGATAGAGGCAAAGCCTCAGAAACATGTTCCGGAAAAATTTAAAAGTAAGTGTTGTCTAGTGTCTTTAATCGACTCTCTTTAAAGTTAATTTAACATAACACTGTTTTCAACACTTCCAAGAAAGGAACTGTGTATATGTGTTTGGAGAAATTTAGTAACAGTGACATCAAAATTAATCTCAAAACTATTTGTAGTTGGTTTATTGATACTCCTCACTTACTTTCATATATTAATGAGAGACTAGTTTCAAAGGCAATCTCCTCCATTTTCAATCTCTTTCCAACTGGCATCTGTTGTCTGTTCTCTCTCTGGTGGTAGAACTATGAACGTTTTTGTCAAATTATCTACTGGTGGGTTTTCAAAATTCATTACGAATCCTTATTTTTCCATATGAATATGTTCTCCTATGTCAATTTATTTTGGTTTATCACTCCTTTTAATAATTTTGGATTTGATCCAAATTCAAATTTGATCCAAAGGCAATTGCCTTTGAAGCTAGTCTCTCATTAATATAAAAAAGTAAGTGAGTATCAATAAACCAACTACAAATAGTTTTGAGAATAAAACTGTATTTTCTATGATGTCCTATAGGTGGAAGTAATTCATTAGTTTAAGTTTACAGGAGCTTGACAGTAATAAAATCTGTTGACTGATATGTTTATAAAGTGGAAGTGTGTGTTTGGCTGACAAAGTTGAAATGCTAAATAATATAATGGCACATATTCAGCATGATTATTTGAATGTTTCAATTAAGTGTATATATAGTGAATTAGTCACAACATTCTATCCATTAATACCTCTTTAAATTGATCAAGTAACCATAATATTCTACAGAGCTGTCATTTTGTTACCTGGCTGCAAAATAGCCACATGTATGCATGATATGCTTGCACTGTAAGACCTCGTTTTCTCTCAGCTCGTTAATAGTGAACAGTTTTTTATTTATGCTGTAAAGACTAAAGTTCATTCATTCTACATCTCAACGGTGAAAGCTTATTAAAACATCAATGCTGTGTGTGAATTACTTTTAGAGTTACTTATTATTGTTGCTGTTCTTGTCTTCTTATTGGTCCAGTGAAATGTTTACTAATTAATTCATGCTTGAATAAAAAAAAAATTATGTATGATATATGATATTTTTAATTAATTAGAGCCAAATGAAAAATTCAATGCCACAGCCAGGATTTGAACCACAGATTTCCTGGTTTCCATCCAGTCGCTCTAACCCTTTGAGCTACCATAGCCAACATGCCGACGGAACATTAAACTCTCCAATTGACTCATTATATTTTCCCGGTAAAATAAGTGGTTTTAATAAGGCCATCGGCATGTTGGCTATGGTAGCTCAAAGGGTTAGAGCGACTGGATGGAAACCAGGAGATCCATGGTTCAAATCCTGGCCGTGGCATTGAATTTTTCAGTTGGCTCTAATTAATTAAAGACATCCATATACCTGTGTAATGTATTTAAAAGGATTAATTCCTCAATATTAATTTACATTAAATATATATTTATCTGTACAGTTTCCATTACAATTTCATTAGAATAACTAACATCGAACACGAACTATTATACATCCTGTACAAATATATGAAATTGCTGACCCAAGATTTACTCGCTGACTCAGGTCCCCTGGTCACAAACCCAAGATTTACTTGCTGATTCAGATCCTCTGTCCATAAGACTTTGGTTTTCCTGAGCAGCTTTGTGTCATTTCTTCTTGACCTTCACTTCTTTTACAACTAATCCACTTTTCTCTTAACCTATATAAGAATTCTCCTATACATCTATTTTTCTTTTCACCCATCCCCATTAACATGCGTAATGCCACTACATCTGCTCACACTGTCCCATTTCTAATCCCATAATTTTCTCCTGCAATTTAACTCCTTACATTCTACCAGACAATGAACAGTGCTCTCTTCATCTCCACAAAATTCACATATCCCTACCTCATTACTTCTCAACCCTTTAGATATATATTCCTACTGTCATACATGCTATGCCTTCTCTTCCAGTTTTGTCACATTGATCTATATATTTTCCCCTACCCCAGTCTGTCTTTAATTGCTTATAAAATTTCAAAGATTTATTTTCTTCTATACTTTCCCATATCTCCTGCCTATCTGTCTTGTACTCTGGTTCTCCCTTCCTTCCAAAAACCGCTATGATTTGACTCCTCTGCTCTCCATAAATCTCCCATGCCTATCTTCGATACCATTCTTTCCAATTCCGACCACCAACTATTTGTGTTCTTAATGCTTTTCTGTTGCTTCACGCACAGATTCAATAATTCCCCATTCTGCCCTTTAATACACTTATACCAGAATTTTATTATTCTATTATTATTCCCCTCCTTTTAGTATTTCCCAACTCTAGTAATGTCACTTCTCCTGGTGCTGATTTTGGCAGCCCTTGTAGTTCTTTTCAAAAGAATCCATACATCTGGTCTAATTGTGTACCTTTCTCTGATGTGCCCCATACCTCCACTGAGTACATTGTTCTGGATTCGACAACCACTTCATACAGTCTTTCTAACCATCTAACTGACATCTCCAGTTTATGTTTACATATTCTTACCCCTGTCATTGCTGCCCTGCCATTAGCTATCATTTTTCTGGAATGTGGGCCCACCCTCCACTGCTACACATCCTTACACCTAAATAGTCATACTCCTTTACCACTTCTACCTTTTGATCTATAAACCACTCCTCTCCTTTCCTCAGTATTGATCCTCTTTTAATTACCATTATTTTTTATTTAATGCTGTTTATTCTTAATCCCCAGTCAGTGCAAAACCTATGGATTGCCTCAATTGATTTTTGTAGACCTATTACAGAAATTGCTCCTACCATTAAATCATCCGCATACAATAAACCAGGAATCTCTTTGTTCAATATTATTGGGCAATGGGCATTGCTTTCCTTAACCTTCCCTATTATGTCATCTATAAATAAATTGAATAGAATAGGACTCAATTTTCACCCGTCTCAAGCCTAACTTCTGTTCAGCCTCTTCCGATATATTCAGCCCACATCTTATTCTGAACTTCACCCCACTATAAATTTTATCAATTTCAAGTGTAAACATCTTGCTCACCCCTTTTCTTCTTAATTTCCATTTAGAGCCCCCCTGTTTTATCATATTGAAAGCTCTCTCAAAATCCATAATAAACATAATACAATCTCCCCCTTTTCCTGCTCAAGTATTTATCAATTAACGTCTTGATTATAAACGCTGTCTACAGTTTGCCTTTTTCTTCCTAAATCTGGCTTGAAATACTGATATTTTATTTTCTCTTTCCGCCCAATACATTAGTCTGTCCCCTAGTATGCCTGAATACATTTTCCCAATTATAGATAGTAAGCTTATCCTCCTGTAGTTCTCTGGCCTATTTACACTTCCCTTTCCTTTAAATATTGGTACAATCACACTTGTTTTCCAGCAGTCAGGTAATTTCCTACTGTCTCTCATCTTATTAAACACATTAGTTACATTCCTTAATCCATTTGGTGTTTCCCCATATCACTTCCAAAACTCCCCTGGGATTCCATCAATGCCCACCACTTTACCACCCTTTAAGCTTCTTATTTGTTGAAAAACTTCCGTTTGAGTAATTTCTCTGTATAGTATCTCGTCTATCCTCAGGTTGCCCAACTGTATACTATCTCTATTTATTCACTCCCTTTCTGCAACTAGGTCCCTAAAATAATTCAGCCATTCCTGTGATGTTATCCCATTTTTCAACCCCTTCTGGTAAGATATATAAATACAGAATCATGTAGACAATTTCAGAAAACATTTCCTGGTATTTCTGCTCCAAAAAGATTCTATCAGCAGTCTCATTGTTTATGCCAACAGAATTGCTAAATGCAAAATTTCAGAAGCAAAAAAGATATGTTCTAATATAGGGAAAAATTAAAAAAAGTGCATTATTCACTCACCAAAGAAGTCCCTAGGACTTATTGCATAGCAAGTGGTATTGCAGAAGCCTATATTCATACAGCTGCTAAACTTTAATGAAGCCCATAATCTGATTTTCAAGGAATTAAAAATATACATATGTGTCTTCTGATGAAAACTATGCAATTTTTATTGGGTCTTAAAAGTAATAGTTCTCACTTTTTCAGATATTTGATATTTATAATTATTTCTCTGATGAAGTAATATTCTGTTCATATTTTGGGGACTATTATTATAGTGTAGTCAGCAGTCATTAGAAATAAAATAAACCAACATGTCTGTATAAATGTTGCCAGCAGCACTGTCCACTTGTTTTTGAAGGTTCCTTTAGTACACAGCAAACATTTGTACTGATTGCTCAGGACAAGGAGGCAAGCTAGAGGAATGTGCAACGTAATCACTTTTACTGTCTCCTCGAGGTGTATGCTCGCCTTCCGAGAATGACAAAGATCGAAGGCTCGTTTAAAATACACAAGTGTTGTCACATAGTTCACCTTATACATAATACCTATCGCTGCAACAAACATTAGATCTGGCAGCATGGGTGACTCATATGCACTTTCATACACTCATTTCCTAGTAAACAGATCTGCTACTGTAGCAGATAAGCAATTCAAGCCCCTTTGCCCTTCTTGTCGTGGACATGCAGTACAGGTGGGCTTGAAGCAAAGTTCGAACATTCTGAGCCGGAATTTACCCTAGATGAATTAACTTACTTCAAGTATGCTCCTATAACCTCATGTGATGTGGAATGTAGTTTCTCCAATATAAGAACATTCTCATAATACAAGAGGCTTCCAGTTTGTTAACCTAAAAATGCACATTGTCAATGTAATTTGTTGCTTATAAAAACTATTCCAGGTATGAATACTTTATTTTGCTTAATTACTCTTTTAAGTTACAATGATTTTTCTTCTCTAATTAGAGCCTTTTAAACTTACAGGTTCCATAAGGTGCTGAATTAAGTACAGAAGATTTTTTATTTCCTGCAGAAACAATTATAATGTTCATGAATGAACAATTATTAACTTTTTAAGTTTGTCAATTAATATAATATGATTAATAAATTCATTAAGTTATAAAGGTCACTTTTTTCTTTTCAGGTCATATTTAAGCTATTTTTAGGTTATAAATGCATGCATTTCCATTTTTTAGGTCAGAAATCTGCCCCTTACTCATGAGCAATATAGTATTTTGGAATGGAAAGCCACTCATGTGGTAGACAGCATAAAGAGCATGCATACATGCAATATGGGCCAGGTTGGAGCATAAAATGATTGTTCTGTAGAAACTGATTAGGTATCATGTATTAAACTTAATATCTATATATTCAAAGTGTATACAAACCTCTTGGAATAGCCTTGATACTTCACAAACCAAACATCGACCAGGCTGATCACGAAACTGACAAAGGTGTTTATCCGCTAGAAAGAAATCACGTAGGAGAGGCGTGTGGGTTAAAGCTTGCACAATGCAATTCATAAAGCATGTGTTGCCAAGATTGATCAGGCCACGCAACCCTGCAACATAAGAGCTACTGATGAAACATAAGTAAATTCAGATAGAATATACATCCTGCTAATATATATCAAGGATTCTCAGCATTGTCAATATTCTTATATGACAACTTCTTTTTTAACACTGCCTCTTTTAATAATAACCGATTACATGTGTAGAATATTCTCTATTGCACATGAAGGCCTCTTCAATAGCAACAAATTTATAGATACATTAGTCACAGGCTTCCAAGCAGGATACAAGTATGTTTTTGAGATCTTGGTTGTTTATAAACTTTTATAACTTCAAGCTATGAATTAATTCCATTGTTTAGATCCTTCTGGGATAAATTTTTTGAATAAGATGATGTACAGTGCCTTAATTTTACAGAAAGGCTACAGACCATGTATGCATGGTTCACCAGTGCTTCAGTGAATAGAGCCTGCATTCATATGTTTTGTGGCCATCATGTAAAAAGAAGTTATTGCATAATTATGTACTATATTAACATTTAACAACAAAATAATATGCTTCTTAGTTTGCATCAAAACTGCACTTTCCTTAGAATCACTTTCCTTCCCTCCCCTTGCAGCAGTCAACCAATTTGTAGACTATAATAGTCTAACTCATTGCTTAATTCATAACAATGAATTCTGAATCTTCATTAACTGTTTTCTTAAATCTTCAGACAAGTATATATGGAGCTACAGAAAAATATTTTCATCGGCAACAATGATACTACTTCAGTAATTAATGAAAGAGAAATTATAAAATTTATACCATTTTTCAAGGACATTTGCATTCATCCACAGCCATAATCAACTGATTTAGGACTGACAGTCATGGACTGCAACATACTCATTTAAAAGACAAAACAAGCAAATAGAAGCTGTTACCATATGCACTAAAAAGGACTAAGTGGGCAAATATAATTAGAGAAGTTTTGGTGTGTAAGCAAAACTAAAATTATGAAGCATAGACCTAGCAATGGGTGTAACTTATGGTTGACATGTTGGGTCCACTACATTTGATATATAATTACATTTTGTTTTCTCTATTCAAGATGCAGTTTGCAGTATGGAAACATTTAGTAAGGTATGACAAATTAATGATTTTAGCACTGTTGTGAAAATTTATGAAAAGAGTGAAATAAGTATGACATATAAGGAAAAAAATAGAAGTAGAAATGAAATCCTTGATAAGAATGACTTAGAAGAGAAGTAAACTGATCAATGAAACAGGGATTTACCAAATAGCAGAGAAGTTAACATAAGGTACAGCCAGGGCCTGTTTACTCAGATAGGAAACCAGGAGACACATTAGAGTTCGCGAAACACGCCGGATTCAATGCTGCCAATATAATTATTTTGGCTGGCGTGTTGCATGCTAACTATTATATAAAATAACTTCTGCTTAGTTCAAAATTTAATAGTTATTGTATTATTTTACTATTTATGAAGTAATTTTCTTAATATTATTGGCCTATTATCGACCTTATTTGAGCTCAATGTACGATATGAATAAGACACTACATTGGCTAACCTGTAAATATTTGAATTAAAGCTTTAACGGCAAGGAGGCCAAGCCAAATTAAGTTCTGAATACAATTTTCATCGATTTGTGAAATTGTAAAAGTTTGAAAGAACTACGAGGTAATATGGGCAGCAGGAACAACGAGAATAGATTTTCACAAAGACCTATTGGTAAGTAAGATTTAGCATGTAGCTAAATACCGACAATTAATATGACAACCTGAAATGTGCCTTAATACATATTCATGCACAGTTAAATTCTCTAGATTAATGTAGCACCTTATAATGGAAAAAGTGTGTTGTTTTACATACAAAAGTGTTAGTTTCATTAACCTTGTTACTTTATTACTGCAATAATGGGATTTTCTGTTTTTTGTCTTTCAGGGGTCATCCATCATCTCAGGCTACCAGGAATACGATGGCAGAAATTATTGGATTATTGGATTGCAGGATTATTGGATATTGTGTATGTTTCTTGTTTTGGTGATGTGCAGTGATCTTCAGGAACTTTAGTAATGTAGCACAAAGCATTCTTTCCCGCGTATACAGCAATTTAATGTGGCATATCAAATATTTCTGAAAGTTTGACTTTCATTTCGTATCAGTGGAAAATTTAACAAAAACTTTGAGGAATTCTGTGGCCAAAAAGGAAAAGTGAAAAGTGAAGTTATTTTAGACAGTTGATTGGGTGTATTAGTTTTTGTGTTTGTACTTGCAGTTTTAAATTTAAAATATATGTAATATATAAGTCCATGTAAGGTAAGTAATATGCAGTTTAAATTACTGAAAAAATAGCTGTGAATTTTCAGATATACCAAAATTAGCATCATCTGTGTTTACGTATAATCTAAGTGGCTTAAATTAAAATATTTGGGCGAGATGCTTTATATGAATTTTATAAACTTTTTCTTTAAATGGCAATGATAAGTATTTTGAAGAATTAAGTTCTCTTAATCTTACTCATCAGTGTATATCGACATCATTGATCAAGAATGTCACAGCTTTTAACAGCAATTAAAAGTATGATCTGAGATTCCATAAACCTAATTTGTTCTACATTGTTTAATGCAGTAGTCACTATGCAATATTATTGTACATACTACACTAAATTATTTACCTGAATAACCATCTTTGAAGAGATCTGATGGGATTAGAATTTATTTGAAAAAGCTTTACAAGTTTTTAGGTGTAATTCTGCATTGCAAGAAATGATTAAAATGTCATTGTGTCATCATCATTATATGCCACTTTTAATTTTATTTCTAATATTCCAGTTATTCGTAACACATGCACAATGTCAGCGAGCTAGGATCTAAACACAGTGTGGCTTGATCTCAAATTAGTAAAACTTCACAATAAATAATAGGTTATAAATCTTCTTCCTTGTTAACACACACACACACACACACACACACACACACACACACACACACACACACACACACACACACACACACACACACACACACACACACACACACACACACACACAAAAATGGGTGCAGAAAAATAACAAGTTAAAGTGATATTTGCACAGCATTTATGTATTCTGTGGTACATCTGTTCTCAACATGTACTTGCCACCATTTATGACTAATATTGGTACACAATTTCTGTAATGCTAACCATTTTAAGGGTGATTTTACATTTCTAGCGTGACCCACAGAAATGTTACATTTCACATGAAACTACACTGTTAAACATCCTCTCATTGTTCTAAGTTGGAACGAAAATCTCAATCTTTGGCATGAGAAAAAGTTGTTTAGCCTAATATATGAGCCATTCGTTACATGCAGTGATGCGAAGCCACATAATAATTTTGAAAAGTAGATAAAACTGCACATTATTTTGCTATATAATGCACTTCTTGTTTCTTTGTAGTGAACACATAAGGGAATTATGGACTGTCAAAAGAAATAATGGTTAGATGTGTGAGCAAATAAATTACATTACTAAATTATTTTTTATTAACTACTCAAACACACAGTTCCATCACTTTCACTTCTTAACTAAAACTACAAACAGCATTAATAGTTCATAGTGTAATCTTTCATTGAGTTATTTATTTAACACACATTCAGTTGTATGTCATGGACTGAGAGGTTTACGCTATGCAGAGGGCTCCATTTGCCATCTTAGTCATAAAGTACATTGCTTAAAGTCTTATCAAGTTAAAGCAAGCCATTTATCCAAACAATTGCTCTGCACATTAAGCAAATTATACTTCACAGTCAGATAACTACATGAAATAATCTCTTATTGGAAGATACACTGTGCATTAAATTTTATTTTTAAAACTGCACATTTTCTTCTTCAGCATTCATTACTGTGCATATGCATGCCATTGAAGCATTTAAAAATTCAATGCTGTAATATTCTTGTGTTGTGAAGACAGAGTTAAGCTTAGAAAAATTTTAAATGAATGATACAGCTTTAATGTAATTATTATTTTTCATAATTTATTCTGCACTTGTGAATGTTAATTCAACCAAAGTGATTAGAAGTATATAAAATAGTGCCATTTATGAAATTTATATCACCAGTTGCTAATACTGACTTCTGTACTAATTTGACATTATTAATCTTATATGAATCGATCACAAATTTCAGGTTTTTCTCTGAATATACTTTAGTATACTTGTGCTGAAAATAATGTATGTACTATTGAGCTTTTAAAATTCTTATTAAATATAACCATTAACAGAGCTGCTTTGTTGTCATTTTAAAGAAATAGTGCTATTTTTTGTACATAGTTGTTGTTATCATTTCAAATTTTTATACATATTTCTTTAGTTTTTTTTCTCACTGTTATTCCAGGGAATATTTCAACATTCTGTGTACAAAGAAATTGCATTACATATAACATTATGGTATCCTTACCTGCTTTCCTGTATCTACAGAATCATTATTTTAGTGTTAAGTTATGTTTATTTTAAGTATTACACTAAGAAGCTTGAGGGAAAGGGTATACAGATGTCTTGTATAATCTCAACAGCATCTTAAGTGATCTCACTCTCTCGGTTTTAAAATTTTAATTGTTTTTAAAGACAAAATTATCAATTTGCAACAGGAATAAAGATATAATGCTTTGTGGAAGTCAATTATTCATATTTAACAGGAAAAGTTCAAGTGGATTCCTCCAATATTTTTCACAAATTGGACAACTTCTTTCGAAGTCACCTTTCGCACACTGATGAATAGTTTATGGCACATTTCCTCAGCGTATTTGACGCGTATTATCCTAATATGAAATAGTTGACATGTGCCGTAAACTATTCATGTGTGACGAGAAGCGATTTCGAAAGAAGTTGGATTCTATCAGTCAGTGAAAATGGGAGCCAAAGGGAAGGGGAACTAAATGCACCATAGCTCGGTCGCAATAGAAGCTTACTACATCACCGGCCGCACTGGCCGTAGTTTCCAAGGTCGCCGGGGTCTAAAGATTTAGGAAAGAGCGCCCTATGCGTCTTCAGATTTTAACACGGAGTTGAGCATCTGGTATTAATCTGTGGGTACAGCTGATAGAATTGCTGTACACAGATATTGACATTCTTAATAAGGACTTGCAAAGCACATTTGAAGAAATATATCTTTCCTAAAAATTAAAATAGTTATTTAAGGGTTAAGCTAATGCATGTGAGTCATAACTGCAGAACTTGATAAGATCAGCAAAATAAAAAAGTAAAGACAAGGCAGCAAACTGTCGCCAACCAACCATGTGGAATAACAACATGCAAACTACAAGATGGATGAAATCACCTTCCAAGATGGCAGCAAGTGCAGTGGTGACGAGAAGGCGCAAAAAATAGGTAAAACAAACGAACAAAATGAGGAAATCTACAGAACTGAAAGTGATATTGTAAAAATAGTGACAATTACTATGGAAGAAATGAAGATGGCTTTTGACTTCGTATAAAGCTGAGAAATATGCCAGGACAAACAATGGAGCTGCGTCAGTACTCAAAACACGTGGAGAAGAAATGGTAGCGGCGCTGCATACGGTGATAAAAATACTAAACAAGGACCTTAAAAAAGCTGCTGAAGAAGTACAGCAGTTAAGACTAGAAAAATAGGAACTTCAAATAAAGATTGTTATGTGTTTGGAGGAATTTAGTAACAGTGACGTCAAAATTAATCTCAGAAACTATTTGTAGTTGGTTTATTAATACTCGTCACTTACTTGTTTGAAATAGTTTCTGAGATTAAAGATTCAGTTATTACAGGAGGATAAATCGTACTCCACAGTAGCAAAAAGGATGCCAAGCACCAAGTGTGTAAGTACACAAAGTATTGCAACATCAGATTGCTTTGAGATATTAAAGCAGTCAAAAAGATGAAGCCAAAACAGAAGCTAAAACTGGTACTGAGATGCAAAGACTACACAAATAATGATGTAAGATAAATGAACAAAGAAAAAAAGACGAATCCATACCAAAAGGAAAGAACAAAATGATGATAATGCTGCTGAAAGCTTAACGGAAGCTAAAGAAGGTGATGCAAAAGCGAACAAATCATTTGTGCATGCTGAATTCGTAAATGGACAAAGTCAAGAAAAGAAGAAAGAAGAAATGGCCAGTCCTACCCTTAACAGTGCTATGAGTGAAAAAAGTGTGCTCAAGATTGGTGACTCAATGATTACGAATTTAACTGAAAAATGGTGACAAGAGAGAGTTCAGGGGCATGAAATGATTTACCTACTACTCACAATGCAAGTATAATCTCTTATGCAGATGATACAACTGTCATCTGCTCTGCTGTAAATAACAAGAATTTAATTCAGGATATGAGCTCTCTGGGAGAACGTTTGTTAAATTATTTTGACAAAAACAACCTCAAATGCAACATGGAAAAAACCACATCAATGCAAATTAGCCTGACAAATAAGACTCACTTTAACATCAATCTACAGATAGATAATTCTAGCGTAAAGGATATGGCTGGTTGGTTGCTAATGCTCATGGAGTTGGAGAATTTCCATTTTCCTTCTGGCCTCCCAATAACGTGTGACTAGTTGTGCTGTCAGTTCTCCATCTGTTTTTGTCAGGGCACTACACTGGAGCAGATGATCTCCGTCCATCAATGAGTTCGGGTCCCTACACAGTGTGCAGGTTGGGGATTCAAAAATATTAATCCTGTGTAGATGAGCGGCCAAACAGTCGTGACCAGTAATCAGTCAGAAGATGGCAACAGTACTGCTTCTTGGGTAGTCTGGGATGGGATTTTTACTTCCTTGTAGAATTTTCCATTGCTTGTTGGTACTTTTTTCTTTGCATTCTTCTTTCCAAAATAAGTTGGATTCTATTGTTTATATGTAGTTTTGATGTGTGGAATGAGGTTTTCTGTTGGCAGCTTTGTTTTATTTGTGTTCCTTTTTTTGCCAAGGAATCTGCTATTTCATTGCCTGTAATTCCACAGTGGGATGGAATCCACTGGAAGTGTATTTCTTTTTTTAGACCTTGTAGTATTCGTAATGAACTGTAAATTTTAAGTATTCTATTGTTATTAAGACATCTAAAATTTAATAATTTTTCGCTTCACTGTGGTGTTCCAATACAGTTAAATCTCGATATATTCTCTTGTTGTTTGGGTACAGTGAGGATAGGGCTTGAAGTGCTGATTTAGAATCACTTAGAATCACTGCTTTAGAGAAAGAGTTCACATGGTTGAAGAGTTGTTTCAGCGAGGTGTTGACTGCTTCTAATTCTCCATCATAGTGGGTTGCTAGTGTGCCCAAACAGATGTAAAAATTGAATATTTTACTATGTATTCCTGCTCCAGCATTACTTTCTTTGTCAAATAGGGAGCCGTCGCATTTTTGTTAAAAATAAAGCATACTGGTGCTAATAAAGAAGTGTGCATTGTTGTGATACTCCTACAAATCTAGGCTTTTATTTAAGCTATAAGCTTAGTTGAAGTTAGGTTAATTTAGGTATTTTAATATAAGCTTCCATAATTTCCTTGTTTGCCAAAGGTTTGGGTGGTTTTTCCTCAAAGTTGGCAACGTCATTACACACTAAATGGCACTAAGTGCCATCTTAAGTGGCAACATGGACTCCTGGTTATAAGATATGAAAGTTCACGTCTTCACATTTTCACATTGATTTCATAGAATTAAAAATAGATGAATGATTATATTTTATGTTATAAACTTTCATACAGTGAAACTGTTTTTCTGCTCATTCATGCATACATATACATTCATTCTTTCTAAATCTCTGAAACTTCTACAAAGTTCATTCTGTGGCCTTATTTGCTTTACAACATTTGTCCTCAGTTAATGTGAATTACAAATAATATAAAGAAAAACAAATGTATATTCCCTGATCATCTCTTTATGAGTATTTAACTCATTATTACATCAAATATCAAAGAAATTTATCAAATAATGAGCCAATTACTGTATGAATGCTTTAGGTACACCTTAGAGATGATCTATGTATTTAGCTTACCTAAGGTGGAATTTGCTACCAATTTTTTTCTTCGAGGATTCTTTCTTAGAAGGTCTGTTTCTCCACAAAAGTCCCATACATGATGAAAGCTTGGAAGTCCCATTGACTTTGCCGCTTTTATTTGATGTTCGTATGCAATTGTTGCTATTTCCTTCTCGTAGACGTAGTCTCCACACTGGAAACATAATACTACTCCATACGTTAAATCTACAGCTGAAAAAAAGAGAATTCTGATATGTGATACATGTGTATTATCTCTTCTGTATATATTCCTACAAAATTGTTTACCTAATTCATTTAAATCTAAATAAATGTTTAGAAGTGCTTCCTATGAGTAAGGATTGATACAATGAAGCACAAAATTACATTAGTCAAGAAGTGATTTTGTTGTACTTTTTAGTTGCAGGTAGAAGAGGATTCAGGTGGCTGAAGCAATAATCAAATTTTTAAAAAACAGATAACTATATGTGGGCTTTGAAATTGTAGCATACTCTGCATATCACCAGAAATAAAAGATGGGAGATTTATAAATTAAAAAATATAATGGAAAATTCAAATCAAGAGCAATAAATGCCTTGAAAATGGTTAAACCTCCACCTTTCAAGGAAAAATAAGATTGTTAAACCATATGTGTTAATGAAATCTAAGCTATAATCTTCTATGTTTTACTGTTAATAACAATTATATAAAATTAATTTAAAATAAAAGGGCTTTATAGGTATTTACACATAATTCAAGGTATACATTTAGCTTGCCATATTCATGTCAAAAATGTCTATCTTTTAACGTTAAGTTTTACATTTGATTTAATTATTTCCTCTTCCTGGATGATTTAGGTCTTGCCTGTTCTGGCCTAATGGTTGCTGGATCCTATTGGTCAATTCCTTTTTGCTTGATTTTAGTTAGGTACTCACCTTACCTTCTAACTTCTTTACTCAAGAGTTTAATACAGGCTAGCTTTCTATAGATTTTTATTAGGCATAACAATATTTCAAACAATGTATTTTAATAAAAATTGCTAAGGATAACTTTTATGGGAATCTGAAAAACAAAATTTTCCTTGTAAAGCAAGTTTCTCAAAAATTATCTTTGGAAAATTCTGGATTTAAATACAAAATTTGTAAACATTCTACATTCATTTTTTAGTTATAATGGTCTGCCTTTCATAAAGACATATTAATAAAAATGCTTATTTTTAAATACATGAGATCTCAAAACACATTTTTGAGTGAAATACTATACTTCCTTCAAATATAGAAGCTACTTAAAAAAGCAAGAATATGATCTCTCAATAGATGTGCATTTCAAAATATTGAGGATAAAAATGCTCACAATCATGTTTAATTCAATTCAGTTTATTAGCCAAGGAAATCGTATAATATTATAGATATCATCAAAATATTTAGAAGATTAGTTAATATTTTCAACCTATTTTAGTTAATTGATGGAAATTAATCATTTATCCACACTACCCGTACATAGGCTAAGGTTTATGACGGATAGAGTCAACATGAAAAATTCAATGCCATGGCCGGGATTTGAACCACAGAACTCCTGGTTTCCGTCCAGTCGCTCTAACCCATTGAGCTATCATGGTCAATGTGCTGTCCTGACATTAAACCTTCCATTTGACTCATATATTTCCCCGGTAGACCACTAGGCGCTCTCGCATCTGAGATGGTTTTAACCATCAAAAACCTTAGCCTATGTATGGCTAGTGAGGAGAAATGATTAATTTCCATCAATTAACTAAAATAATAAAAGTTAAATGATGAAGCCTGGGACTCAAGTACTTGCGAGAGAGAGAGAGAGAGAGTGTGTGTGTGTGTGTGTGTGTGTGTGTGTGTGTGTGTGTGTGTGTGTGTGTGTGTGTGTGTGTGTGTGTGTGTGTGTGTGTGTGTGTGTGTGTGTGTGTGTGTGTGTGTGTGTGTGTGTGTGTGTGTGTGTGTGTGTGTGTGTGTGTGTGTGTGTGTGTGTGTGTGTGTGTGTGTGTGTGTGTGTGTGTGTGTGTGTGTGTGTGTGTGTGTGTGTGTGTGTGTGTGTGTGTGTGTGTGTGTGTGTGTGTGTGTGTGTGTGTGTGTGTGTGTGTGTGTGTGTGTGTGTGTGTGTGTGTGTGTGTGTGTGTGTGTGTGTGTGTGTGTGTGTGTGTGTGTGTGTGTGTGTGTGTGTGTGTGTGTGTGTGTGTGTGTGTGTGTGTGTGTGTGTGTGTGTGTGTGTGTGTGTGTGTGTGTGTGTGTGTGTGTGTGTGTGTGTGTGTGTGTGTGTGTGTGTGTGTGTGTGTGTGTGTGTGTGTGTGTGTGTGTGTGTGTGTGTGTGTGTGTGTGTGTGTGTGTGTGTGTGTGTGTGTGTGTGTGTGTGTGTGTGTGTGTGTGTGTGTGTGTGTGTGTGTGTGTGTGTGTGTGTGTGTGTGTGTGTGTGTGTGTGTGTGTGTGTGTGTGTGTGTGTGTGTGTGTGTGTGTGTGTGTGTGTGTGTGTGTGTGTGTGTGTGTGTGTGTGTGTGTGTGTGTGTGTGTGTGTGTGTGTGTGTGTGTGTGTGTGTGTGTGTGTGTGTGTGTGTGTGTGTGTGTGTGTGTGTGTGTGTGTGTGTGTGTGTGTGTGTGTGTGTGTGTGTGTGTGTGTGTGTGTGTGTGTGTGTGTGTGTGTGTGTGTGTGTGTGTGTGTGTGTGTGTGTGTGTGTGTGTGTGTGTGTGTGTGTGTGTGTGTGTGTGTGTGTGTGTGTGTGTGTGTGTGTGTGTGTGTGTGTGTGTGTGTGTGTGTGTGTGTGTGTGTGTGTGTGTGTGTGTGTGTGTGTGTGTGTGTGTGTGTGTGTGTGTGTGTGTGTGTGTGTGTGTGTGTGTGTGTGTGTGTGTGTGTGTGTGTGTGTGTGTGTGTGTGTGTGTGTGTGTGTGTGTGTGTGTGTGTGTGTGTGTGTGTGTGTGTGTGTGTGTGTGTGTGTTATTGTGTGTGTGTGTGTGTGTGTTATTGTGTGTGTGTGTGTGTGTGTTATTGTGTGTGTGTGTGTGTGTGTGTGTGTTATTGTGTGTGTGTGTGTGTGTGTGTGTGTTATTGTGTGTGTGTGTGTGTGTGTGTGTGTTATTGTGTGTGTGTGTGTGTGTGTGTGTGTTATTGTGTGTGTGTGTGTGTTATTGTGTGTGTGTGTGTGTGTGTTATTGTGTGTGTGTGTGTTATTGTGTGTGTGTGTGTGTGTGTGTGTGGTTTTTTTGTACAGCCTTTCTATTCATTCACATGTTTTAAACTGCGATATATATGCAATTTTCTTCTTTCTTCTACAATTTTTATTCACCATTTTTATTTTTTTCCCAGTTTTAAATATATTTTATAAGGATCACTGAATTCCACATATCTAGTGGCTGATTTCATAAGGAACTCCATAAAAACAGCATAGGTTTGTTAGCCTTTGAGATATTATTTCAGTCTGTATAAAGTTTAAGCAGTAAAGTCAAGACTTCGCTTGAAGGTTAACCTGCTCCCCTATAATTCTATACAGTATTTTTGTCAAGTTAGCAAAGGAGTTGGAATCTGCAAAACATAGCTTTCAATCTGTTTACTGTTTAGAGCATTTATTCTATATGAATACTACAAGGGTAAGTTCATGCTCATCAGAAATGAAGTAACTGCCATTTTGTAGCTTGTAAATGGTAATGTTTGTTTAAAAGACAGTTGGATTTGCCCTTGGTCCAGACATTACACATATAGAAATAATGTAAATACAAAATTTACAAATAATTTGCATAATCGCATATTTCATTAAGTTTCTCCATTTTTCCTCTGATTTTCATACTGGGCGTGGTACTTCTATTTGTGCCAATCATTTGGAGTTTATTTTAGTGATGCTGAGTTTTGAAAAGGGAGGATTTTAATGTTTGTTTGTAATTATTTTGCACATGTAATAAAGCATATTTGTATCTTAATGGCTAGGAGATACTAGGAAGAGATACTAAAACGTCTCAGAAGTCATTCTTTCCATTATTAAAATTTTCCAAATAGGATTATTTTTATCTGTCAATTGGTTTAGTTATTGTATTTTAAACTGGTACTGCTGCTCTAGTTATTAAATAATTTACTATTAATAATTGCTTTGCAAGCAAAGACAACTTGAGATTGGCAAATTCAGGAAACAGAATGCACCTACCTATTACTCTGTATTCTTGTGTAAGGACACCATAATAAATAAATGGTTCATACCTAGATAGTGTTTCTTGAGTTTTGCATGTTCTTGGATGTGACCCCCACCATAACAGCCAAAGAAAATGCAATGGAGACATGAATGCAGACGTGGTCCAAAGCATTTGCACATGTGGCAATAACATGCAAAAGCCTGGGGAAAAAAAAGTTCAAGATAATCCTTTTTGTACTAATGAATATAACAATTATTACAATCACCTGACACACTGCAATGCCACAGTTTTAGAGAGAAATTATATTCATGATTACAGCTGATAGGCATGTTTCAATTAGCCTTTTTTTTTGTTACATATGTTTGCAGATATTTAGAACCGAGTTCGATTTTTAAAATGTAAAAGTAACTGAAATTAAAATTCATGTACTGTGTACTCATATAATTCCATTACTTAGGTGAAAAATGTAATTGAGATCTACATCTAACAAAGATGCAGCCTTTTCTCTCCTACCCCACAATTACATTTTAGCATTAATTCGTCAAGATTCTTTGCTTTTTCAGTTTTCTTAGCTGCTTTTTTTTTTTTAAATTTCTTTAGCATATTATCTTGCCCTTTCAGAAAGCTACAAATTGGCACTCACAGCTGTTGATCACAGATTAAGTGCTTTTCAACTTAACTTCCACATTTTATGGGTTACCAATGCAAGATCTTTTTTAAACCAGGAAATTAAAAGGTGCTTGTGTTTCCTCTAAATCTCACCAGAAATTTTCAAAAAGATGTTATAAATAACTTAAAATTCATCTAACACTCAGTATTTAAACAGGAAGTGTTAAAGACTAAATAATTATTTTCAACAGTGAAACCATTATATAATTGAATCACAGAATTGTAACTCTAACTTCGCAAAAAGTCCCAATAAAAATTATAAAGTGTATGTAAAATTTGGTTTGCAATGCAAGAGAATTAATTTATTTTTAACTCAAACATATTCCAATATTAGTTTTTATATTATTACTCACTCTCTGAAACCATTGTCCTACACCAAAATTATAGAGCCATGTCCCTTATCTTATTTCGTTTTTTTTTTCTTTTAACCAATTAATTCTGACTGGGAACTAAATTACACAAATTAAGTTACAACTTTAAGAGAATGAAAAATAAAGCCTTTAAAAGACTATGACAAGTGACGTACGTAGTCGTAACATACGGCAAGGTCAATTAACCTTCGCGAAACATAGTATTTAAAAACAGCTCGCTCTTTATCGACTTACTCTGTGCATTTTACAATTATTAGCTTTGAAATTATTTTTTCTTAACCTAAAAGTACATATTCAACACTCGGCATATTGAACAGTCAAGTACAACTTTGCTACTGCTTAAAAAAGAAATGGGAGAACTTACATAGGCAAATTAACCCATTTACCACTTTTTTTTTTTTCTCGAAACTATTCAACCAACTACAACCTCAATTACCTTCTTCCTTCTAGCGTCTGCTGAAGTACACGCTACGAAATACGCGTGGATAATGCGATATGGTTGTACTCCCTTTACAGCTTTAAAATTATTCAGATGAATGCAGCCATTATCGTTCATCTCAGTTTCAGACAGCGGCAGGGGAAAAAATAATTTTAAAAAAAAATTGTATCACGAATAATATCTTCCGTGCTCTAATTTCCACCCTCTCCTAAGCCGAAAGCCGGCGAAGTGTACATCTCTTCACCCCTCGTCCTCAACGTCAAAGAACTGCAAGCTTCACTTGTTAATATCGAGGCACCTTTAACAAAACCTTTCGTTATTTCATACACCTCCTTAGGCATGTAGCTTACAAGATCTTAACAACACATTTCAAACCTTATCCTTTCAAGGATCTCTATCAGAAATATGACGTCCACCAACGTGTTTTACCAAGTACATTATCCTTTGCTACGGTAGTTAGCAGTTATGGGTACAACTTGGAAATAACCAATCGCGTCCAAGCACATACGCTAAATGTATGGACCACAGACTAATGCGTATGGGTCATGGTTTTAGCCATTTTAGCTGCGTATAGCTAGTTTGGCCAACTTCAAGCCATGAGAATCCGCTAAACAAGCTTACATGTTACAATTGGAGGGCTATTCCAAATTTTGATCACAACGACTTGCAATGGAATTTAATATATTGTAGTTTGGGCCATGGATATAATAAAGGATAGATAGAGATGGCTGGAGCGTTGCCAAACGAAAAGCACGCGCTGAAAATACCAACATTACGTAACCAAATCGGTAACTACATGCAGTAGTAGATAATACGGAGTTGTAATAATCATCTGGTAGAAAACATCCCATATTTTGCTTCCACTCTCTTCTTCGATGTAGCTTTTACTTTCTCAAATCGAATTGGTTTTTGGTTCTTTTCTTATAAACAGCTTTCATTCTTCAATATAAGTCTCGGTCGTTATCAAGAGACGTTCACAGATTATTTATATTGTATATATCATGATAGACGATAGATATTTTGATACGGAATAGTTGGCCTCATATTTATCTAGAGTTCAGCTGCACGGTTGGCAACAGCCACTTAAGCCAGGCACTGACCGCTGTTCTACAGAATTACTGGTAATCTTTGTATTCAAGTGAAACTCCCAACCAAAATTCATTAAAAGAAAAATATGCGCAACACGTGCTCTATAGTTTTTCTTTGGAAGCTAACAAATACAGTTTATCTTATAGGATTTGACAGAGATGCCATAGAAGGCAAAATTTTATGTAACGTCCGAGCCTATAAATACATTTTCACGGTCTAACGCTCAAAGGCTCAGGGCACCCTTGTTGTCGATAGTTATACATTAATTACAGACCAGTGAGCGTGCGAGCCTCAAGGGTCCATCGATAACTAGATCATTTGGTACCTAATTGTAAACGATCTAGCCTCCAGTCCTTTATACTTAACAGGTCCAGATACGCTTCGCCTCAGGAATACTCTGGAGGTTAGATTTGCATATATTGCACTCGGAACTTATTTGACGAAATAAATGTCTCTGTTCGACCTATTTTAAAACAAATAAGAGCGTTATTCGCACATCCTGTAATTCCCCAAAGCTATTCTGCTAGAGCATCTTGAGCTTTAACCTGTGATGTTCATTCTCCAATAGCTCACCTCTGTGGCTCACCCACAGATTAATACTGGCTCTGGCTGAGAGATGGCAGCACAGGATGATGTGGTGTAAGAGTTCTTTCCAGACAATTTATAAATATGAAAAATATATCCAGGAAACCAATTGCTGAACATGAATCTATGTTTTTTTAAACCAAGGCTAATGACTCCTTAACAAGTTTTAAATAAAGGTTTAATTTTTATCTGAAATTTAATCGTATATTAATAAAAAAATGGATCTTTTTTTTTTTTTTTAAAAAAAGGAAGACATTGTTTACATACATATAAAAATAAATTATCAAGGGGAAAAAATACACACACATTTCTTAATGTATTTAATGTTTCATTTATGCTGGAAATGTTATAAATTATGGACATTAAAAGAACAGAAAAAAAAAAAAACATAGTGAAACTTGGAATTTCTGGGAACCCTTAAAAAGTAAATTTTACCTAATTGAATATTTTATCATTCAGATAAGTAGCATTGCTTACCTACAAATTCTTACCTAAACAAACTACCGCATGGAGAACTTTATACATATTTAATAAAATAAGCTGAAATAATTATTTAAATAGAGTAAAACAAAGAGTGAGTGAGTATGTGGCGTTTAAGGGCCCGTCGACAACAAGGTCATTTGGGCCCCAGTAAAACAAAGAAAATTTCCTTAAAAGGACAATAAACATAATACCTTCTTAAATGTAAGAATTGCTTAAAATAGTGGAAAATTTTCCAAAAAATGTGTAGATTTGTACTGATGATTCAAAGGCCCCAGAAAAGAGTTGGAGCAGCCATTTATATTCTTAATATTGTTGAGAGCATAAAAATCAAATTTAGTAAGTTTTCTATCTATCCCAATGAGCTTATTAGGTGTTATTGTAACTTCTATCTCATGTATCACAACACAAAATTTTAATGCAAGTATTGCATTTTCTGATTCTTATAGTATTTTGTATAAATTAAACTATAAAAATTGTTACAGAATAGAAATGAAGGTAAAAAACAAATCTATGTTAAAGATTTATCAACTGCCAGAATCATATTAGTGCTGCTGGTGTGTTGGAATTTTGACCTGCAGGAGCTCTTTTGCATGCCAGTAAACCTACTGACATATGGCTGTCACTTTTAAGCACACTTGGACCATTGGTCTGGGCCAGATTTGAAACCATGACCTTGGGATTGTATGAGCCACCCAGACTAACTGGAGATAAAACAGAAAATGTATGTGGTCTATCAGGAAAGGTTATAAATTAAATTTATTTTGATTCTGTACACTGTAATATTGTCGGAAATTGCAAAGAAGAAAGAAACATGATACATTAAACATGATAAAAGTATGGATATTCAACTATGTGTGATTGGAGTAATTTAGTAACGGTGACATCAACAATGAAAAAAACCATTTGTAGTCGGTTTTTTGACACTTTCTCACTTACATTTTTGTATTATTGAGGAACTAGTTCCGGAAGCTGTCACAAAGGTTGAAAATGAAGGCAACGGCTTCCAAAACTAGTCACTCGATAATATAAAAATGTAAGTGACGTAGTGCCAAAAAAACAGACTACAGTTTTTTCAATGGGTATTGAACTTACTTTTAAAGGTAAAGGAAATCCAGTAAGAGGATAGTTGTCTTATTTAAGGATTTATTAACAAGACAGGGCTTGCTAATAAACCTAAAGAAAGACAATTTTAAATTAAAGAAACAAGTAACAAAAAAGGAATAATCATGCTGAACATTGGTGGATAAATGAAGTAAATAAACTTCAGAAATTAATTATTCCTAAGAAAGATTCATTAACCAAAATTAAATATTATATACAGCTTTAATCCCCAATTACCAAATAAAATGAAAAAATGGAATATTCTATATTGTTGCTGTAGTGAGATGGGAAATTTAAAACACGATACTTGCATACATTAACAAGGAAGAAAATGATGCTTTTCTGCATGAAGATTTACATTGACCTATTAAACTTATTAGTAGACTTTGGATATTTAGATTGTTATCAATTGTTTTCCTTCAGTCTATTGAGTCTAACAGATTTTACACATACAATTGACCTAAAAGGGCTATTAAACTACTTTTTAGTGCCTATGGGCCCCTATTTCAACATAAATGGCTATTTCCGCCTTTTGGTGCCTATAAATGCCTTTTTTTAATTTTCCAAACAATTTATTCATTACACTGTTATGCACAATAATTATTAAGTCAACAACAAACCTTTCATTTACTGGATACTTACTCTATTTCTGTTAAAATGCTGCATGGTGTCATTTTTAAAAAGGCTTAGCACAACAACAAATAAAGAAATTAGTGAAATCTTAAGGTGCTACATGCAAAATCCTTCTGTTTGATAAAATATAGGTATGACGTGGTATTATTTTTAAAAGGCTTAGTGCAATAAAGCAATTAGTGAAACCTTAAAGTGCCGCATGCAAAATCAGAACTTCTATTTGATAAAATGTAGTGTGGTGTCATGTTCAAAAGGCTTAGCACAACAATAAAGTAATAAGTGGAATCTTAAGATGCTGTATGTGAAAACAGACCTTCCGCAATGGAGTACAATTTCAAATTACAATTGCAAACAACAACTGGCCCATGTCTGGTTCTCAGAAAAAGTTTTTGAAACTAAGGCTAAGTGTCACTTCGTGTTCGTGTATCTATATTAAAGTCTTTGGTTCCTGTGATCATTTTTAAGCTAGTACTGCAAGATGCCTAAGAACAAATCTACCAAAAATGCATCAATAAGAACATGGATTTCGGATTTCCAATCTTACACAACGCATGAAAAAATAATCTTCTGTAAGGTCTGCAATAAAGAGCTAAGCTTTTTACATTTTCTGTGATGTTTATTATTCACATGACACCATATATATTAACTATTGTGATTAATTGTACCATTTTACTTTTTCTTCTGTCTAAAAATAATCTCATATTTGTTTGGTGCATTTTATTAAGTTTAATACTGAGTACAAAAGATTAGAACTGTACTCATTTTCTAAAATATATATTTTTGAAGTTATACTAATTTTTATGTATAATTATATTGGTTATTCGTTTAAAATGTTAATTATTATTTTAGTATATGATAACCGGATTTAAAAAATATTTATATATTATATATTTCTATATACGTTTCTGACGAGAAACGGAGTCATTTGGCACAACAGAATAAAACTTCAATGCATCATGCAAATTCTAAAAAGAAAGATTCTCAGAAGCAAATTTTACTTACATTGCCAATGACCTCAAAAATAAAATCCCAGTTCTATTTTGATATGTGTAAAGCATTCGCTGCAGCCAAATTCCCTGGAATGTAGTTGAAAATACAACAATAAAGTCACTTTTAGAAAAGTAATGCAAAGGAACAATATCCAACTAATCGACACTGTATATCAGATTTAATTGTAGGGAAATTATGTGAAGAAAATTAGGGAAATTAGCATTTGATTTGTTCGAGGATGTTGGAGAAAACTAATGCTCAATCAGTTGTCTACTTTGTAAACTCCAAACTAAAAGTATTGTTTCCAGATGGTGTAAAGGACGTAAGGATGTTCTTACTGTACACTGATGCAGCACCATATATGATAGCAGCTGGGAAACTTTTGAAGGTATTCTTCCAGAATTTAACACACACTACTCATCTGGCTTGTGCACTTCACCGAGTAGCAGAGGAGGTTTGAAGCCAGTTCTCCAAAATCAATGATTTAATATCCTCTATAAAAAAAAGTATTTTGAAAGTCAAGTTCTAGAGTTGTAGCTTACAAAAAAAAGATGCCCCAATCTGTCTTTGCCACCAAGCCTATTTTGACAAGATGGGGTAAATAGCTGCAGGCTATGAAGTGTTACAGAGAAAACATTGACAATGTTGAAGTTGTAAATAATTTTTCTGAAGAAGAATCACAGTGTATTAAGGTTCTCCAGAATGTCCTACGAGAGAAAAGTTGGAGACAGGTTGTCATATATTAGCATTAATTTCACATTTTTAGCAGATACTATAGAGCAATTAAATCATCAAAGCTCAGCCTTATTGAATCAATCACTTTCTTACAAAAGCAGGAAGTCAATTGAAGAATGCTGTTGGTGAGGTTGGAAAAAGTTTCTAACAACTATAAATGGTGCTCACCTAAAATCCTGGATATATAGTTCTGAAAGGAGTATTAGATATTTTAAGTGGACGTGAGGCACATCTCCATGGAGGATTTAATCTGCATATGGTTTTCTGTTGAAATATGTTTCAGTCACCACTGCAGATGTTGAAAAATCTTTTATAACATTTAAGCTAATTCTGACTAACAAAAGACATGAACTTAATCCACAACTTCTGGAAATGCTTTTTGTTATTTATTATGAACTAAAGTAAAATGGAAGAATCTGTCATTTAAAAAATAACAATGCTACATTAGTCTTTAAAATTCATATAAGACAATCTTATACTTTATATTTTAATTAACTGACAGAGACATCTTTTATAGAATGTCTTTTTAATTACTAAATTTTGCATGGCAAGATGCATACAATTTATTTACTGTGCCTATTTAAGACCTATTTTCCTACTTATAGAACCTTTTTAGGCACCTAAGATCACATTTTTTAGGACCCAAAGATCTGAAGTGTTATTACAATTATAAACCAATTAAAACTAGGTTTTATAAAAATTAAAAACACTTACAAAATAGCAATTTAATTCACAATTCCTTGGATAATTATTTAGAATAAGGGTAATTAATATAATCCAAAGTTTCATCATTAAAATAATTATTAGGAACAAATGCAATCTTCAGAAGCATCTTGAAGGAAAAGAAGAGGAAGGACAAAAGGAAGAGGAATAGGAGAAGAGGAGAGGAAGGGTACTTCATGGAAATCACAAGATGTTTTGTGATTGATAATAATTTGTAATCCTGGCTATTATCATTACTAGGGAATCTGCAACAGATTATATTACAAGCATTTAATCTGGAGCTCTCTCTCACTAAACTTCACTGTAGGTACTACATACATTTTATGAAGTGGTAATACAGCTCTATGCATGATAAAACTGAAGTGTTTACAACAGTGGGGCATGTTAATTAAATGTTAAAAACTTTGTTAAAAACTTGCCACATTTAAAAACACTTTTGTTCCACTTAAGAATATAATAGGGTTAATGGAAATTAATTGTTCTTTCACACTAGCCGTGTGTACCTAATAGTGGTCCGAACTATAAGCCCGGGCCTTAAAGTACTTACAGCATAGTAAGTCGCCATTAAGGTAGTTGTCTCATGTGTTAATGAGAACTCCTAGTGGTTTACTGGGAGAAACACGAGTCAGTTGGAGAATTTAATGTCATGTTGGCACGTTGGCCATAGTAGCTCAAATGGTTAGAGCGGCTGGACGGAAACCAGAAGATCCGTGGTTCAAATCCCAGCTATGGCATTGAATTTTTCATTCTGGCTCTACCCTTTCATAATAGGGTTAATTTAGAAGTGATAACATCTTCATTCTCAACTCGTTAGGGGACTGATGCCACATCTTCCTGTAGGCCAGAATGCCTTAAAAGGGCAGGGGATGGACAAGGGTGACACATATTGGGAGTTGCATGGATGATCCAGGCAGTCCTACACCCAGACAATAAAATATCAGAAGTGAATGGCTTGTGTAAAATATGAGTCTCCCAATCCTGAAGCAAAAATGAGCAATAGCAGTGATCAACCCATTTGCATAATAAGAAACATGGTGGTCAGAGTGCCACCTGCTGTGACTGTCAAGCACAATGCTGTATATGTGACTGCTCTGACACTTCTAGTACCTTGCTCCCCCACCATTTCTTTTATCTCCTTTCTTGTGTATATGGAGCTTCACAACATTTTACACTAGCTCTACATAATATGTAATTTTGCCATGACACCACTTTATGTTGCTCTATTCTGTCTGACTTTTCCTACTAGTATTCAAATTATGTTGAACTGTGACTTTGAGAAGAATGGAGGATCCTATACCTTGGCTTGGGAAACAAGTTAGGAGTAGGGCCGTATTCCATATATGTAGTGGCTCTACTTAAATGGAGGTGGTCTTCAGAAACCTGGAGCACAGCACGGCAAGTAAGCCACAACAGCCCTTTCCCACTTCCAACATGAACTGTGCATGGAAGAGTGATGGGGAGGCATATAAATGACCAGATTTGGACCACAATTTGCACTAACAACAGGGTCCCTACCCCAATTCCAGATGGAGCAAATATTGGCACCAAATAGCCATGTTAGTCTTGGTTAAAGGGAGCTGTGTTATCCTCAGGAAGAAAGCCCTAAGCAGCCCACCAAACACCAAATGTCAGGGAGAAGCCTTTCAAAAAAGCACAATCTACCATCCTGCAGCAATACACCATAAGGTATTGCTTGGTCTTTCAACCCTGAAACATATGAAAGGAAATGCTGAATAGGAAATTGGCGGTAAAAGAAGTCATCCCAAAAGCCCAGGGATGTGGAACCCTGGTCTCACAAATCTTGCTCGGTTGATCCTGCAGCACCATAGACACATGCAGCGCGGTTACTGGTACAGTACAAATAGGATATGATATTGTGCTATAGCGTCTTGCAGAGCTGATTTACAGCCGGAGATTAACAGGCTTTCACTTTCTGAAATATGCCAACAGAGCTTTTTGGAAGTTGCTAAACAGTAACCTTGTCTTATTCTTTAGGTGTCATTCCTTTGTTGCCATTTTATGAGGTTCAAAATGTCATTGCATCCATCAAGTTTCAAATACAGTACTTAAACAATCAGACTTAAAATGAAAGAGTCAAATTAGCTTACATTCACCTCTATTCTAAATGAAGTTGTTTATAATATTTTTATAACTTAGTTTTAGTTACTTGTT
Source organism: Mantis religiosa (assembly GCA_030765055.1). Classification (NCBI taxonomy): domain Eukaryota; kingdom Metazoa; phylum Arthropoda; class Insecta; order Mantodea; family Mantidae; genus Mantis; species Mantis religiosa. The sequence continues at coordinate 83,503,373 of CM060957.1, forward strand.
TTAGGCTTCATGTTTCTAACATTAAGTTACATATAGTTACATGATATATGGAGGAATTTAGTAAGAGAAATGTCCAAATTAATTCATAAAACTATTTAAAATGAAAGAGTAGCTCCCAGAAGTAGTACTTCAAAAATTAAAGTGTAAGTGATGTAAATAATAATAATAATAATAATAATAATAATAATAATAATAATAATAATAATAATAATAATAATAATAATAATAATAATAATAATAATAAAAGGTGACTACAAATAGTTTTACGAATTACACATAGTTGCCTATGAAGAAATAATTACAGCAGCCTAAAGCTTAATAGAAACACATAACAGCAATTTAGACGATCAGTTGAGAAATTAAATTATTTTAAGATTTTCTAATACAGGTTTCAAAAAACTGAAGAGAATTAAAAATAAATTACACATGAGAGGTGAATTATAAAATTACCCTAGAAAACATAAAAAATTGTTAAATTAGGGTCATTTCACTTTACAAACACTGGAGAAAGGTAACTTTCAAAACTGAGGATTAAAAATAAAATAATTTTTCTGGTATGTAAAATACTAAGACCAGATCATTTCTCTGTATGCTGTTATGCAAAAAATCCACATTTAATGGAATTCAAGTTCTGAAATTCTACCTAGTTTAGAAGTGTATCTTATTTAAAATCCCTCTTGGCTATCTCAAAAATTAGATTTAGATCTTTGTAGAGATGCCCAAGTGCACTGTGAAGTTTACAAATTCTTATACAATCAAATAGTAACATTTTTTTTTATTCAAATTTTGCATATGTGATAATGGTTCAATGGTTCAATTTTGATGGCATAATATATTGGGCATGGCAGATCTCAAAACAGTTCAAATGAGAAGTAACAGAACACTTTACATTGCCAAGCTTTGCTCTATTTTTCACTCTAATGTAGCACATAATGCAACTTTGTGTTCCATTTTCTTCTCCTTTTTCTGTAAATAGAACATACATTGGAAAAGGAGTGCAGTGTTAGCTTGCTGTTCCAGTGGTGTGTATCCAGCTGAAAATAGACTCTTAACATTTAACTCTGGTAGCTTTACAATGTTGAAGCAGCTGATGAGCAATGGTAATGCTGATTCTGAAGTACATGTAGTAGTCTTTCTTTTGTTTTTAGCAGTCCTATGTAAAACACAATGAAATAACTGAGAATTTTATGAGTCACATTACTGGAAACAAATCTGAGACCTGATACCTTCCTTTACTTCTGGGAACACTATGGTTTATCCTTCTCTATAGGTGTATTCTTCTCAGTTTGGTTGTTGCTATGTCAGCAGCTCTATGTTTCATCAACAGGAAATAAATATCTTCATTATCATATTGTTTTACACCTAGCATATTCATAATTGGTCATGATTCGTGTTTCACTTCATTATGAGACTGGCTTCATGGCTGTTAGGGGTATAAGTGTAGATAATTTTATAACTGGTATCTTAAGTGTATCTACTTCATTGTATCAGTTGTTTTTCTTTTCATCTTAACAGTTTTTCCACAAACCCATTACATAATTTATTAACTAAAGTTTTCTGCACATTTCTGCAATATAAAATGAATGCCTGTCAGTAAAGACTACTTACTTTATATCAAAATTTAACTGTACTGGAACATCACAGTGAAGCGAAATAATTATTAAATTATAGATGAGTCGTATTTATTACACATCAGTTTCACTTACGCAAGTGAAGCTGATGTGTAATAAATATGACTCATCTATAATTTAATAGCTACTTACTTTACTTCCATTGGTTCAAAACTTCAATACCTGACCTGCTGCCTATTTAGTCTTAGTCTTGCTGAAAGCTCGCTTTCCTTTCCTTCTAAACAACAATGTGCACCAAGCTCTCAGGGAAAATAACACACATGGACCAGCGCGTAGCTAGTAGCTTATCTGCCTCACGTTCAAGAGGTACCGAGTTCAAATCTCAGTCACAGTGAGTTATCTGGATAAGGTTTTTTTTTCAGAGTTTTCCCATTATCCTGGAAGATAAATGTCAGTAACTTTAAGCTCTGTGGACTCTGGGCTCATTCAAGCATCATTTAACATATTTCATTCACCATCCAATATGACTTAGGTTGGACGACATAAATTGAGAGAGAGAGAGAGAGAGAGAGAGAGAGAGAGAGAGAGAGAGAGAGAGAGAGAGAGAGAGAGAGAAACACATACATTGTGTATGCCATGCACCTTTGAGCTACAAACCAAGTGGAAAAGTATTACTCTTATTAACTAATATTACTGGTCTGCAAATAAAGTAAGTATTGATGTGATGCTGTGTATTAAACCTGCCTGGAATTATCAATACAAATTATGCAATTACACCCCTAACATTATCTCCTTATTTACTCAATGACATGTTTATTAGCTATCTAAAGAGATGCAGAAATACATATTTTGGATGTCATCAATTAGTTGCAAATGCATATATATATAGTGCTGTTGGTCAGTGCACACTTGCGAGCTGCACTCATCATGTAATTTAAATTACACTACTAATATATATGAGCACACCTTGTCATATGATGCAAATAGGTTAAGGTTTTAAAACTGCAGTTTATCCTCTCTACAAAGAAATTTAAGTTGCAATTTTAAGGATTATCTTACTGAAATATGATCATATACTTGGAATCTTATGCTTTCTTAGAAACTGAATGTTGGTGAATGCTGATTTTCATTTAGTTTCACCTGTCTTACAATAACTCATGCTTAATAATGTGAAGTACTCAAAACATTAAAATGGAAAGGTGGAATCAGATAGGGTAAATGATCTCAAATTTTTTACTTGTTTGTGGTCTGCCAGGAAAATGTGAATCAGTTAGAAAATTTAATGTTGTACCAGGATGCTGCCATGTGAGCTCATTGGTAGAGCATCGCACATAGAGGGGAGATCCATGGTTGAAATCCTGGCTATAGCATTGAATTCTTCGGTTCTGATTCTACCTTTCTAAGTTAACCTGCACACTGTTGGGGTTTCTTAGAACAACCACTTATCATTCATTGCCTTTATAAATGGAAACTGCAGAGCAGATTACTGATTACTTTATACATGAAACAAACAGGTGTTCATTTGCCTTTTCTGTATAGCTTTTATTGCGAAGTCAATGTTGTGGCAATATGATTCTTGCACACCTAGAAAACAGAATTTCCAGCAGAAGAACTGCTAAATTCAGCTGCAAAATATTACAAGTTTGTTTTGAACTTGTAATTACATTAAGGGTACACAGAGATGAAAATTGAGCAAACTCCTTCAAAAGAGTTTGATTACTTGCTTATAGATGTATTATTAAGAATGAATAATCTAGTTTCATAATCTATATTTGACGTCTATTACTGATTAAATATATTACTCATGCTTTTAAATGTGCCTGAGCACAAAAACTGATAGCCTTTTAGAATTTCAAAACAGTTTTTCTCCCATTCAACAGTTTCATATGATGCAACTTTGTTCAATTTTCTACAAATTTTGTAGAGAAACAGGCAAAACTATATATTAAAGAGTTGGAAGTTTTTTTTTTTTTTAATCAGTTTATCTCTGAGTTCAACATTAATTAGAATTAATATAACTTTGAGTCAAACTAGTACTTAATGCTCCATATATTGCTAGTATTTACGGATCATTGAGTACTAGTTTGACTCAAAATTATATTAATTTTGTGCTTCTTAGTATCATAGTCCTTACAGGAATATGAATACTTAATAAATGTGCTAAAATTGGTTAAACACATTGTTTTTCATAAGTTGATAAATTTCTTCTTCCAAAATGAAAACGTAAGTAAAAATTCTGTCTCCAACATTTTTTTATTACATATTTGCTAACCACTGATATAATTAAACCATTACCTGAAAACTACTGGAACTATTCAATGAAGTTTGGTGTGTTACACTGTATTAAAAAACATATTCATAAATAAAGGATTTAGAAATGTCACCTATGTGTACCCTTAAATATTCTCTCTAAAATGATATATTAATTAATCTTAATCATAAGCAAGACATGGCTCAAACTGGATGCTGCTTAGATATTGTTTCTGAAATATAAATCTGAAATGCACTCAAATCCTTCCAAAATTTGATAAAACAGTTCCACCTGGAATTTTCATTGAAAAAAATATGGAAAATAAAATAAATCTAACATTTGATAAGAATGTCACAAGTATTCAGTTTTAACCTTCTGCTGCTTGAGAATGATAAGAGTAGCATAGTTTCTGTTAGTTGACAAGTTGTCAAAGACCAGTTAAACACAGCAGTACACTACTAAGTGGTATTTCAAAATTTAAGTCAAATTTCAAATCGACACTGAATTGTATGCATATTATATAATATCTTACCAAAGATAACAGTACAAAGGGTATATGATCCTATGTTTCCTAAAAGGGTTGAAAAAATTCTAACCAACTGTTACTTTATGAAACATACTAAAATATTTATTACATACAAAGTCTCTCATGGACAGCTTTTAGTGATTAAAAAAAAAAAACTTTTTTTATCATAAATTACAAAAGAATTTTTATTTGCACTTTTCTTTAATTACTTAGAGGAAGTGATGCTTTTACATTCTTCATTCAATTTATGCTAATGTACAATTACTCACTGCTGTCCAGTGATGTCTGATAAAACAGTTCAAAACTGAAAACAATATAAAAATCTTGACAATAATGTCAAAATATTGTTAAAAAAATTAAGATAAAACTGTAAGAGGAAAATATAATGCAGTCACTTTTTTATAGGAAATATCTTTACAGCATTCATTAAAAAGCGCACACAATGGACATTCACTCATACATACACAGCACATTAAAATCAACCATCACCTTTAAGTCCCAAAGTATTCTTCGTCTCTTCTCTCTTAAATTTATGTTCTGCAGTTCATGGCATTTACAGAAGTAAAAACTTTATGTAGCAAATGTATTTACCACAAAAAATGGCAACAACTGGGTAATAAGTCAATCTGATATAAAATGTCATTTCAACTGCACAAATAAAATCTATACATTAAAAAAAATATATATACCATCATTGCTAAATACACAAAAAATACTGCTTCTCATTTTTTTATTACAAAGTGATATGCTGCCTGTATTACGTGGGCACAGCAAAACAGGGGGCACAGCAAAACAAGAGCACTTATTTGGTGGATACTGATTCAATATATTATCACTCTGAATGACTTATGTTTATGTTCCTTCAATAGACTTTTATACATTAGTTTGTTTCTTCTTAATTATAATATATATATACATACACACAATTGGTCTCATACATTCAATAAATGTTTACTTCTTTAAATTTTTTATATATTAACAATTATAAACCCATTTTAGTTCAACTACTGTATAAATTTTTTTAACTGTTATTTATCCAAATTATCATACACAATTCAGGGGACTCAGTAAAATGTTCTTTTTCACATTGATAAATGATTGTACACCATTTATCTCTTAAATCACATTGTATTTTATGCTCAGTTATGTATTTTATGCTCAAAATTTCAGCTTATAAACACATTGTAAAAATAGAGCAAGTTTAGCAGAAAATGGAAATTGCAATTATTGTAAAGCAATCTATTTAGATGAGCAATGTTTGAGCTTCCCTTAAGATGGAACATGTTGTAGGAAGACATTCTGGCAAACAATGTCAGTGTAAAGTTTCATTAAATAGGAAGCAATAAAGGGAGGGAAGAAAACAGATAACTGTTAACAGTACTTTTATTACTAATTTCATCAATGTAAAATTTTACTGAATTTTTTATCTGTACTTACTCTGAAGTACAGACAAACATTTTTTAATGCTTTTGTAGACTCAGTAAATCACATGAATATTTTAAATTCCCTTCTCCTTCCAGAGAAAATAACACAAGGCTTGGAAGAACTTATTAACTTACTGTAGTATAACTAATTACTGGTTTTGCTTCACTGTGCCCCCATTTTCCCTATCTAATTCCCTTCCCTACCTCTAGAAAGCTCTTGGTTTCAAATTAGCGGGGCCAGCCAGCTTAGAAAATTAACTTAGGTCACAGAGAAAGCTGCACTAGAACATATTAAAGGAATAAAGTGAACCTGACAAAAGAAGGATGGAATGTTTACTGTTATGCTTTTATCTGAAGCAATGACAAAGGGTGCATATAAAGGAAGATCTTGCTCCATCATCGTCATATGTCGGCTCCAACAGCTGTCACCGGTGCTTCCAATTCCATTTCCTCCATTTTGGCGAGAGGGGCTTTACGTGTGTTAATCTGGAACAAAATTAATGTCCCAATAATTCCCTTGAAAATCAGATTTGCTCATTACAATGATGCAGAAGTTTCAACTTAAGTTTCTTTAGTTTAATTTTTTAAATTTTACTTACTTAAGCCTGATCCTCATAGTAAAACATGTACAGAAACCAGAAGTGACTGACCAAAATCTCATACATTTTAGTTCACGATATCCCAGAAATGAGAATGGAAAATGCACGTCAATAGCTAAGTGGAAAGTTAATTTTATACACTGATATGTCATTTGTTTGTAACTAAGTCATGATATTTTTCACCTGCTTCCAATTCAGCTAAGATAATCATTATCAAATTTCTATAGTACATACATTTCAAAACACAGAACTCATTTTGAATTCCTCTAGTTATACCACAGGACATACAAGTGACTTTCCTTTATTAATACATTCTGGTCCGGGCTTTATTTTGACAATTCTGCCCTCCTGACTAAGTGTTTTAAGTCTTTTTTAATGGTAACTCCTGAACTGTTTGAGATAATTACTGCTATTTTTTATTAATGAATTTTAAACTAAATAATGAATGTGAACACAATATCTTTAGCTGTCATATAAAATTTCAAAGAATTAAACTAAAGAAAACTATAATGAAAGACTGAAGTAATAAGTCAGAATAGAAATGAATGATAAATCACTATTTTGCAACCCAAAAAGAAAGAGCTTTTGTTTTCATTCTTCATGTTGAGCTACATTGTCATTAGCATGGTTTTCACTATGTTTTCTCCATTAGTTTGGCATTCTTCTTCTGTTAATGGAAATATTGAAAAATATATGACATATTTTCTTGAACAGAAAATAATGGCACTAAGAAAACACATGAAAACATTACATCTACAATTTACTAGTAATAGTCTCACATTATCAATAAATTACAATGTAGAAAATTCAATAAAACACAACTACCTTTAGCATCATTATCACTCTCAAAAAATGCACTAATACTCCTTCAGATCCTGAATCATTGAAATAAATGTCGAGCACTTCTTCTTTGATAAGATTACACTTGCTTGAACTAGTCATTTTGAACTATGTATGCAGTAGGATGTGTAGAGGTGCAGGCTTTCAAACAAAACATACCTTCATTTGTTTTGTTCATCTTATCTACCATCTAATAGATTCTTTTGTTAACTAAAACATCCGACTACATAATACAACATAATGAAACTGTAGTAAATTTTTTATGAGCACAGCACACAGTTAGATCGGTAAGTGTAATAGCATACATTAAAACATTGTCATTTGTTAATTTGTACTAGATTTTGCTGATGTTTCTTGAGGCAATGGCCAGTTCATATTGTCATGGTGGCAGCACAGAGAGATTAAGTGTGTCACTCCATCCTATTGCTTTTGTTAAGAATCTGCCTGAGAAGTGCAATAATGGGTAATGACAGCTATGGCTGTCATGAACCAGGAAATGTGTAGCCTTTTAGTTCTAACGCTTTGGCTTTGAAAAAGTTGTACAGACTTCAGCTTCGGTGAAAGTGTCGAAAACATTAGTATATGGCAGGATGATATGCTCTGAGGTAAACTACATCCACCTCCGGTAGGTGGTTACCAGTCTCCGCTGCTCTGCTGGGATCATTTCGGGACTGTCAACCAGGGACCTATGGGGCTCGACTGCTAGGCTCATTGCCATCCCACAGTAGGGGAGCATATCTGTTATCCTGGCCTGTTCGTGGAAGTCTCTAAACTGCATGGACCCTGCCCTCTGCACTGTTGTGGCTCCTTAGGACAGCTGCCCTCTGTCTCCTCTCGCCTCTTCCTTCCTCCTGGGTGCCCCACTTGGGGGCATAGGCACAATGGGCCCATCATGGTGGCCTACGTACCAAATCCCCTCCATAGTGAAATCCTAATCCTATCAGCAAGCAGTGAGTTTACTGAGTGCTGAGGAACTACGAGCAATGCGAATTGGTGTGTGCAGTAGACAGAAGAAACAACAATGTTTTGAAAACAGCTGTGTTCACTTCTGTGCTTAGGAAACCGATGAAGTGTAAGTTGGCACTGTGCTAACAATTACAGTGAGAAATAAAGTGAGTTTAGCATAAATCTGTCTTGTCACAATATAAACAAATTACAGAAGACAATTGTTAGAAGAGTCAATGCTCAACAGACCTGAAGGATCAGGATGCACATTTGCCAGAATATCTTATTCAATTTCATTTTTCCAGCTAGCGATTACAGAGGAGGCTGTTTCAGCCGCAGCTGCCTTGAATAATTTTTACAGTGAGTAGATTAATGCCCAGAATATGGATGCAAAATGATTTTTCCCTACGAATAAGAAAGTTAAATGATCAAGTCTTCTTTCCCATTCCTGGGATGCAGGAAAGCTTCAGTTAATTATGCAGACTCATATTACAAGATGTGTATTTAACTTTGTTCTTGATATATACTTCCTTTCTTGTTAACTGTGAACCAGTCTTTAATGAGCCCTATGTAATGGTACGTGCTATAGAATCTTGAAACCAACAAAGTGAATTCCCAAAGAAAGGACAAAAGAGAGATGTTATGGATTCTGCTTTCACAGCCTAAATGCCAGCTACATTATTGTTTACTATGAATTGAAAGAGTGAGTGAGAGTGGTGTTAGGCCTGATGTCTAGTTTAAAAGCTCAAAATCAAGACTAAAATATTAAAGAGTACAACTTAAAAATTACACAATAAATCTTAACAATCTAAAATGCCCCTAAAATGAAAATACTAAGTTAGACTTTTGCATTAAAACCATAGAGAAAAATGGACAATCTTTATTTTCTTTTTCTGCTTGTGGACTTTGGACAGATGAATAAAACTGCGAACCTCCTGCAATCCCTCTGATCTCTGGGAGTCAGAAGTTCACCTGTAACTCGTGGAGTAATAATAGGACTGACTTCAAAGAGGATGTACAAATGTACAATCCATTACATAGAAAATGAAGCTAGCTACAGTGAAGCAATAAATATTACACAAATAAACATATTTGCCACTAAGGCTTCACTTATCTTACGAAATTGGTGTTGATACTTCTTTTCAAATGCAAATCGATTTCGCAAACAAATCGCTTGCGTCCTCAGTCCACAGATAAACTCCGTTGTCAAGGATAATGGTTACCATACCTATGTTTTTTTAGTATTACCAAAATCTGAAAACGAAACAAACCTAAAAAGAGAATCAACTGCTAGTATTTCAAAAATCATTACACAATGTTTATTTTTTAAAATAAATATATTTTCCCACACTATTAAATCTATCGGACCATTTAATTGTTTTAATAATTTCACTACAGGATTTATTTCATGGTTAATTGACCAAAAATGATCTGCTACGGCTGATTTATCAGTTTGTTTATACTTAATGTTACGAAAATGTTCTATCGTTCTGGTTTCCAAATTACGTTTCGTCTTTCCAATATAAACCTGATCACAATCTAAACAATTAAATTGATAAATACCAGATTTTTTATTATTAGGAATTTTATCTTTTTTAGAAAAATGTAGTAAATTTTTAATACTACATTTATTTTGAGGAACTTAAGTTATACCAACTTCTTTAAAAAAAATTTGAAAATGTTTACTAACCCAAGGATAAGTAAATTTTTTAAAAATATAATCGTCTTATTTTTTTAAGGGTAGAAATATAACAGTTTTTTGATATTTAATTTTTCAATCTTCTTTTGTATAAAATCTTTATTAAAAACATTAATTAATGAAGTATTAATAATATGTTTATATTCTTTATTAAATTCTTCTTTTTCAGGGGTATATTTATTAAATATACATAATTATAAATTATATTTATATCATAAATATAATTTATGATAATTACATAGAAAATAAGTTTTAACCCTTTTTCACATAAATTTGCTGTTTTAATAGTTTGATTTATAGATTAATTATTATACCCCTGAATAAAGAAGAACTTAATAAAGAATATAAACATATTATTAATAATGCGATTTGTTTGGAAAATCAATTTCCATTTGAAAAGAAGTATCAACACCAATTTCTTAAGATAAGTGAAGCCTTAGTGGCAAGCATGTTTTTTTGTGTAATAGTACAATCCATTACTTTCTTGGAAGTGTTGAAAACAGTGTTGTTATGATAAATTAACTTTAAAGAGAGTCGATTAAAGACACTAGACAACACTTACTTTTAAATTTAGTAAGTGTTGTCTAGTGTCTTTAATCGACTCTCTTTAAAGTTAATTAAAGTACAATCCATGTTTATTTATGCCTGAAACAATTTTTAAGGGCAACACAGATTTGCTACTTTTTGTTGCTGGCTTGGGAGCGAGAGTCTCTACAGCTGAAGTTTAGAACTATAAGATGAATTACAAACTTGTTGAATGACTCATCCCTCATTGCAATGATAATGCCAGAAACCTTAAACTCCAGCATGCAAAGCCATTCATTTATGGCTATTGTACACATTTTTCTATGTTGGAAATGTTACAAAAGATATATCCTATAAATCTTCCGGTTAGAATTTCTTGTTAATGTACACTATTTAAATAAGTATATGCTACCATTAAAACTTGAAATTCTTCAAAATCAGTCAAAAACATACAAAAATACACCAATTATTTTGAACTTATGACAAATCCTTTATAAAAATATTCAAGTGATATTAAAAAAAAACATACAAACAGAACACAAGTAATTAACAAAGCAACTGTTGTGAGAAGAAATACATTACAAAAGGATAATTTATTTAAATGTACATACACAGCAAATACTGAAAAAATGTAAATTTTTACAGAATTAATAATAGCATTTTAAATGGCTGCAGAGCATGAGACTGAACCAAAAGAGACACAAATGCCATTTTTCCTGTTAGGTACTCAAGTAATACAAGCTTCAGTTAACAATAAAGCAATAGAATTAGTTATGAAGGTTCAAAACTATTAAAATATAAAGTCATTTATAAATTGTGTATTGCACATGCTGTTAGTCATATATAGAAGTATAGTTTGCTATTAGATTCAAGAATAAAATGCACAATAATGAAAAGTACAAAAATACATGAAATGATTTGAACTTAAGTGTTTAAGGTCAATTTCTGGGCATCTGCCCAAGATTTGCCAATTATGAGAATTGAGGAGGGGGTAAAGAGGCTTCTCATTCGCAAATCTGTAACATCAATTACTAACTCCCTTCTTAATGTCAACATTAGGGGCAGCAGTGAATATGATACTTCTCCCCAGAATATAATTATCACTTTGATGATGTGAAAATTTTTGGCAGCCCAATTTTACATGTGATCCACTTTGCCAGGGCCTACAGTTTTTCCAAAAATATTAATTTTATGAGAATATTTTTACTTCAGGAATATACTTATGTGTCATTACTTAAGAACTGCTTCTTTTAACCCGTTATTGCATGAATTCTTTTGCAACGTGAACCACTCTTTCTCTAATTCATTACTATATTTTATATCAATCTCGCAGGTAGGGGATGCAATGAAAACAAAACAGCTGAAATTCTTAAGATGAAATGATCTGGCCATTTAAGTATGAATATTGGTAATTAAATCCCAGTGACTGCAGTCAAATGTGCCTATGGTAAATAATAGGAAGGATCCATACAAAATAGTGGGCATGATGGCATGAATGGATGACGGTTACATTTGACAACTTAGTATTTTTATAACATCAAATAGCTACAAATACTTGTTCCTTATTATTAAAAATTAGTTTAATATGACAAATTACAAAAATAATTAAAATATGCTAAAATCTTAGATGAAATGTTTTTGCCAATATACAATAAATGCAATTTAAAATAAGTTTTGGAAACATGTTTTTTATAATAGAAGTTATAACAGAAGTACAAAATAACATTTCCATCAGAAAATACTTCATTTGTCTATAACATCTTCCTATATAGCCTGCACTTATTTCCTTAATTCTTTCCTTAGCATGATTTCATATTATAAATGCCATTGCTGCCTGGCATTCTCATAGACAACTCCCCCCCCCCCCCACAATAAATGTATTACAGACAGCAAGAATGTTGTTTCTTGATTAAGAGATGTAAATATGCATATGATAGAAATAACTGCAATCCAAATACATTACAATCATACAACTGGAGAATTGTAAATAATTTCAAAATACATACTCAACACCAGAAAATTACTGCATTTGTTTCAACATAAAATTGCTGATGTCATGGAAAAGGATTAAAATCTTCAAAGCATTCTTGTATTTTGCTTTATACATTTTTCAACCTGACTGCTGGACTGTCTTCCAACCAGAGTTAATCCTAGGCACTCAATTACCTAGCAAAGGTTTAATAACAATGTACAGCACAGATTTCTTCCCTTTTCCTGAACGAAATACAGGAGAGAACATTTTTCTATGATGCAACCAAAAATTTTTGATTAATGTATCAAAAAGCTGTCAAAGCTAGAGAGACACATTTTTCATTTCATGCTATTGGTATTTCAAATATGCAGAGATTGGTGTTCAATTAATAAATAGTTCATTAGAAAAGTATTAATACATGAACAGATATTTTTGCAGATATTCTTCCACATTTGCACAAACTATGCACTTAAACTTTTAAATGGTTCTTCTATCCTGATGATGATGATGATGATGATGATGATGATGATGATATTTACTAAACCAGTATATGAAATACATATTGATTTTGGACACGTCAAGATTTGTTTAACATTTTTTTACAATATAAAAAAAATTAAAAACCTATTTGATTACAATTCATTTAAAAACTACACATGCATTTACAGTTCATTTATATTATATATGGATTTACTTAATAGAAACTGCTAATTCCCTTTTCAATCTAATTTTTGAGATGTTAACCAATGCTTTGAGTTTGGCAGCCTGATGTTGTGAAATACTTTGTATTAGTTTCAAAATCCAGTGCTGAAGATCAGATATAAAACAGCCTTAAGACCGTGATTTTAAGTAGAAACCGCTAAAAATTGTTAATATTTCAATTTTGTTATTTTAAATTTATTAAGAAACAATCAAAGGTAAACGTGTGATTGAGTGGATAGTAAAACAAGGAAAATTAATAATGTTAATGTGTTTAACAATAATAGAAACCTAATATGAAGAAATGTTATTTGAGCCTAAGTTGTTTAAATGTGAGTTTTAATGAAAAAATTAAGTAAATTAATATGGTGTGAACACGTTGGTCACTGAAGATGATATGGATCAATGAACAATTTTTGAATTGCCATAGCAACAGCTAAATCACTAAACTTAGATTAACTGAAGTAGGTCACTTTCTGCCGGAATGTCAACGGAACTTCAAAGATGGAGATAAAAACTTGGTGTCAAACTGCATTAGCAGTAAGACGTAAATTCTTTATAATGAAATGTAGAGGAAGGAAGTTGATGTAAAAATTATTGATTAGGAGAAATTGTAAAACTCTTATTGAGAGATTTCGAGTATTCAACTGAATTAATCTAATGATTGTAACTCTATGTTTAGGCATGTAATTGTAAATTTGTTGCAACAGAATAAAAGTATGAAAAATTATTTATTTCATCTTCGAATACAAATTTAGTTCCTACAGATAAGATTCATATGCATCCACCAGAGCTCCAGAGTTCTTCTCGAGGCTTCGCAATATTTGAGTGCCAGATCTGAGCTAAAGCTCAGAAGGAGACTTCGCAACCTGTAACTTCAACTCCATCCCAAAGGACAGGATGTAGCAGCTCATCTGCATGGTGACAGCAGCCTCCCAACCCAAGATACTGTTCCATATGTCACCTCAATGTGGTGCAGAATCATATCATCTCCATCGGAATCCTGTTCCAGCCTTCATGGTTTGTATCTACATCAGGTATCTGCCTTTTTGTTGACAACCATGACTGAAAAGATGGTGAGAGAGATAGGCATGTTTGGAACTGTAGCCGTTCTTTAGACTGCTGCTGGGACAAAAGCTTCTTTTATGGTCAAAGCTAGTGCTTTCTTCAACTTGCATTTCAACTCTCAAATACACAGTTGTGGTAAGTCTTTTGTTATCTGCAGTATATGGCATTGGCATTATGTTAATCAGTATAGGATAGGAGGAGATATATTGGATTGTGTCCTCATTTGCAGCTGATAGTCCCTTTTTAATATAACACAAAGTGCACTAATAATTGTACTGGGATATGCTCATAAACATTATAACTTTTATACTTGGCCTACTACAGACCAACATTTCACAACTTAACGGTACTTACAACTTTCCCAAATTAAAATTAAGCTGAGTATTGAGTATTATATAGTTGCCAAGCAATGCTGCACTATCCTTTTGACCAGCAATTTTTCACAGAAAATATTTAGTTTTTAATATCTCCATATTATCATTGGACATGTAATAAGATAAAATTAAAAAATCGACATTATTCTTTATAGCTTATACAGGAGAAGCAAAATACAAGCAACTTTATTTGTTAGTTGCAATTTGGGCAAATAGAACTTCAATTAAGTTAATTTATGGATTTTTTTTGTTGGTGTAATTTTACGTCCTCCAATGTTAAGTCATGTTGGACGGTGAATGAAATGGGTTAAATGATGCTCAAATGTGCCCAGGGTTCATGGAGCTTAGAGCTATCCGACATTCATCTTTAAGGATAAGGGAAAAACCTGGAAAAAACCTTATCCAGGTAACTCACCCTAACCGAAATTCAAACTCAAGACATGAGGCTGACACGCTATCATCTACGCCACCGAGGTGGACATTAATTTATGGAAATTAATTATTCTTTCACACTAGCCGTGTATAGACTAAAGTTTCTTCAATTCTCTTCTTAGTTGTATTCTGGATTCTTTCAGGCATAAAAATTCTTAGCATGGCTTCCTTTGGAAGGGGTTCAAAGCTGGTGGTCCTGTGACATAGATTTATGGCAATTAAAATAATCTCGTCTGATAAAGAGACCTCTGGGCAAAATTAAGCATCTTTCAGGCAAATATAAAATGAGATACTGGCAATCACAGCGGTTACACAAATAAAAAAAAACTCAATTATAGTTCTCTGCTTAAGTTACAATCAAAATTATACCGTTATTGGTTTGATGCAAAATGAGTACTTTACATGTTTCCTTTAAAATGCAGATGGTTAAATGTCAAGAGTAACTGAATTTACATCTAGTGGAAAAACTGCTAGTTGAAAACCTAGTTTTATCAAAGTATTTTATACATTTAATGACACCTTAGAACATTCATAATCTTTTATTAATTGAACATCAGTTATATTTACAGTACCTCACTTACTTTTGTAAAATCTTTTAGGAACGTTCACTCGCATCCTCAGTTGACAATTGACTAGCTGAATATAGTAATATAATGAATAATCAAAATATTCTAAAAACATTGTCAATTACACATAATTGCAAACATGATCATTGTGTAACTATATTTGAGGAACAATAAAACTGGCTTTAATATTAAGTTAAAATGGAAGTACTTTGGGAACTGTTAAACCACAAAGTTACATTTCACAAAATATAAGTTGGAAATGACAGATCAAGTTCTAACATAATTTATAACATGGTAATGCTTTTGTTCTTATGCTAATTTATTATTCTACACAAAAACAGCTATGGCTTTCATTTTGAAGTATAGTTTCACATGCAAATACTTTGCATACATACATTCACTCAATACCACAGATTTCTTATAGAGTATAGTTAAGCAAGCATGTTTTAATACTTACTCACTGCAACTGCTACTTGCACATCAAATTGTTGATGCAAGCATGAAAAAAGAAAACATTGCAATGCCAACATGAAGCTCTCAAATTAAGCAAAATCATAAAACATTCTACTACGTATGTTAGCACATATGCACCAAATAATGATATTTTTTATCCTTAAACTCATGTAAAAATGGCTTGCATAACACTAAATTTAATATATTATGTCTGAGAACATAAGAAACAAATTGAAATCTATACTGTTGTAATGAAAGGTTGACTTAGTATATCATAAAAAATAAATTATTCTTTATGATTGATGAATAACATATGGGGAACTGGTATATCTATTCTGATTTTCTTAAAAATTGCTAGGAAAATTAAAATAAAAGGTTTAGAAATTGTTTAGATTTTACTATAATATGGCAAACCTAAGTAAATATAATTGGTATAAAGGGATGAATGTCAGGGGCTAGTTCATAAAAATGGCAGTGAGAAGTGAACAATTTGTGAATTTGAAATTGTTATATTAATTTATGGATTTATTCATGGGGGATAATAATTTATCACAATGTATGTTTCAAACATCAATCATATTTATAAATTATCATTTAAAAGATCATAAAATTACTATAATGTAAAAACTGTTTAAGTATCATTACATTCTGCATTAATTTAAATGTGAAAGAGAAAAAGGAAAAGTCTAGTATTTTACACAGCAACATAAAAGTACTGAGACAAATGTTAGGGCAGATTCATACTCTAAACCCACCCATATATGAAAGATAAAAAAGAATAAAGGAGGAATATCATTAAAATGCACAGAACTGCTTAATTTTAGCTATTATTGAAGGTAGTGTATTTTGGAAAACAATACAGTAACTTTAGGGTTGTAACAAATTCCTTCTGTCAAATAACTGAATAACGGTATCCGCTGATGCACTTACTATATTCTAATATTACTTCTTACCATGAGGACTTATTTACATTTTTGAACATAAGTGTTACTTGTGCACAGTTCTTTTTATTGAATCATGACTATTCATTTCATTAATTGACCTAACAGTTGATTCAAACTATGAAGCCCAGGACCTGAAGTACTTAGGCATTGAAAGTTGTTGTTGTTGTTGTTTTGTTGACTAATGGCACTGGGGATTAGTTGATTTGCATAATTTTCCCCCTAGCTTGCCAATATTGTGACTTTGTGGGTTCATGAAATGATAAAACGAGGTTATAAAACACAAAAACTACACTTTATTCTCCTAGCAAATACATTCGTCCATCACAATTTGCTAGCTAATCTCAAACTGTTTATTTTCTCTCACTCTCCCTCAACTGTCTCTCACTTCCAGTAACGATCGGCCATCATTTTTCATCGGCTTTGCGAGCCTACCACCAGGGTGACACTGCTCCCTCCTCAAGGCTGGTCGTCCCGAACAGCGCCTTCGTAGCGGGCCAGGCGATCCAGGTGTACCACCAACATCTTTCCTCGCAATGTTCCGAGGTGAAGTCGTACTCCTGCTGCCTCTGAACCCCACCTGCTGTTTGGCCATCCGGTCGCGCCTGCGCCGTCAATATCACTTCGCTCCTCGCGGGGACAACCACGTCCTCGCTCAAGACGACCCTGCCAATTCCAAGGCGCTCTTCTGGTTGACGGAGTATAACCTCTTCTCCGTTGAGCCTCAGGACCTTCCTGTCGACGTCGAACGTCGCCTCGTGGCTCCTGAGGGCATTCAGTCCCAGAATCACCTCCTCAGCCACCTTCGCGACGAACACCCACAGACGCACGGCACTCCGTCCCAAGTTCAGCTCCAGCAGGGCCTCCTTCTGCACAGGCATGGTGTCGCCCGATGCCGTCATAAGCTGGTATGGTCGGCTCGGTTTCCTCGTCGGCAAACCCTTCGCCACGTCAGGTCTGATGATGGTCACGGCCGCCCCGGTGTCCACCAGCACGCGGCACGGCTTCCCTCTTACCCAGCCTTCCGCGATGAGGTTGTCATCCATCCGCCGGCTGTGGGCGCGGATTGTCACTCGAGGGGATGGTGGTAATGGCGCCGACGTGCCCCTCTCCACGCCGGGCCTTACTCGTTCTTCCCGCTGCCCTTCCTGGTGTGGTCAGTCTCTCTGCAGGTGTCCGGGCTGTCCACACCCCCAACACAGGCCACTAGGTGTTCGCCGGCGTCCCTCAGCTGGTCTTCTGTCTCCGGCGTAGCGGACACTCCTCGTTCTCGACGTCGGGATAGATGCTACCTTGGCCGCCTCCATCCTTAATGCCGTTGTCAGCGCCTCGTGGATGTTTTTATAATCGCCGAGCATTAGGCGCTGACGAATCTCCGTGTCCCGTACCCCGTCGACAAAATTGTAGGCGGCTTCCCGGGATACGAACTCCAGTGGCAGGTCAACCAAGGCCTTGCTAGCCAGCTGCTCGATCGCTATGGCGAACTCCTGCAGCGTCTCCCCCGGCTGCTGCTACCTTGCCTTTAGCTGGCTGCGGTATGCTGCGGCTAAGCGGTGGTTCCCGAAGCGATTCTCCAGGGCCTCCCAGATGTCCTTGGGCGCCCCGTCGTCTGCACCGCGTTTAGGATTTCCGCGGCCCGTCTCTGGAGGCTGGCTATTAACTGTGTGGCCTCCTCCTCCGGTGACCATCTGTTGTGCTTGGCCACTGTGTCGAACTGGCGGCGGAAGACCTCGAATGTTGACGCGCCGTCATATTTCGGAGGTTTGACGCGCGCCGATGTTGTGTCGCGTCCCGGTGCGTCAGCCTTCAAATCCTTCAGTCTCCTGCCGACGATGTCCTCCACCATGGCGTTCAGGGACTTGACGCTACTGTCGGCCTTTTCCTCTAGATCATTGAAGCGGTTCGCCAGGTCCTCGACGCGCTCGTCCACTTGGCCCATCCGCTTGCCCAGCTCCGTCACGTCATCCCTCACGCCGGCCAACTGTTCCTCAAATTTGGCGGCGAGGACCTCGTTCGCCTCCTTCATTTCCTTGGCCAGACTGTCGTTAGCTGCCCTCATTTCTGTGGTCAATTCGGTCTTTATTTCTTTCAACTCTGCGGCCAGGTTGTTATTTGCCGCTTCTGTTTTTGTTGTTAACTCGTTCATCTTCGCGGCCAAGTTGTTATTTGCCGCTTCCGACTTCGCTGTTAATTCGTTCATCTTCTGCAAAAGCATTTCCAATGCCGATTCCATGGCCATAATGTTCGGTGATGTAGTTATCCCGCTTCCTGACACCAGTTGTGACTTTGTGGGTTCGTGAAATGATAAAATGAGGTTATAAAACACAAAAACTACACTTTATTCTCCTAGCAAATACATTCGTCCATCACAATTTGCTAGCTAACCTCAAACTGTTTATTTTCTCTCACTCTCCCTCAACTGTCTCTCACTTCCGGTAACGATCGGCCATCATTTTTCATCAGCTTCGCGAGCCTACCACCAGGGTGACACTATAAAGCCTGTAGGTTCCCACTTTTGAGAACATTACATTTGTCCAAATGATGTTTGTTCATGATATCCTCTTTACAGATAGTAGGTACATTTGGGTGTAGGTATGCAGTGTATTTAGGCATTGAAAGTTGCCATCAAGGTATGTTGTCTCATGTAATACAAGATCACCTTGTGGTTTACCAGAAAAAATATGAGTCGTTTGGAGAATTTAATGTCATACTGGCATGTTGCCATGGTAATTCAGTGGCTAGAGAAACCAGACAGAGACTGGGAGGTTTGTGATTGATACTCTGGCTATGGCATTGCATTTTTTAGTCTATATATATATATATATTGCTTATATTGGCATCCTTGGGAACTGGAATGTTAAAATTTGGCCAAGTCTTCTTTCTCATTTCCCTGATGTCAGAAAGGTTTGTTAATTGTGAATGCTCATATTATGTGTATGTTAACATTCTTATTCTGATTTTTGTTCTTGGCCACTATGAAACAGCTGTTATTGCTATTGTTTCTGGATTACAGAATATGTCCACTTCCTTGTTATTCTAAGCAATCATAAAGAGATTTTATAACCACTTTGTGTACACAGAACAGAAAAAGTCTGCTTTTCTATGCTACAAGCATTGCTTATGGATCTTCACAATAGCCTTGCTCTATTTCATTCAAGTAAAGTTTTCTGATGAGTGATGATTCTTGCTCAAACTTAGACCTGCCATTTTCAGCAGCTGACTGTGAAAAGTCTAAATTGCCATTAGAGCAGTCAGAAAACTAAGTGAAATGGACAAAAACTAGACCATCAAAAACTCTATGCATATGACCTTTAAACCCTCCCTATGTAAGTATGAAGCATTCAGACACTTGTTCAAATTTCTCATTTAAAAAAAATAAAGAGCAGAAGTAGTGACAGCAGAGTAAGTTATCAATACATTAAAGTCTCGATTATCAGAACTAAACTGCCCTGGACAAGGTCGGATAACCAAAAATGTTGGATAATACAAGTTGGAAAATGTAGCAAAACATTGTAGATTTACTGGATTATTAAAACAATTGTTGGTTTTGCGGTATTTACTCAATAATCAAACCAATTCTACATGCAATATTGAACAAAAAGAAGCTCCAAATGTCTTCAGAAAAGAAGCTTTACAATGAAGACTGCTTACCTACTGAATGACGTTTCCTTGCTGTGAGATTTCGCCATCGACGAAACATCAATACCTCAGTTGCACTTGCCTTCGTCTGTTGCTCTACGTATCTTAATGCTATCTGTAAAGCATTTAAACCTTCAGCATAACTCTTCTCGTTTTGTTCTCTAACTTCCCATTCTGCTTCATTCTCATCATTACCATTCACGAAATCAACAATATCTGAGTCTGTGATTTCAAACTGTTGATTTTCTGCACACCAGCTACTCACATCTTGAGCATCCTCACAGCTAGGAATGCAGTTCAGAAAGGGAACAATGTCACCCATGTCTTCTTGTACTATCTCTACTTTATTTTCATCATCCCCTAACAGTATCGTCCAAGACTTTGCTAATGTTTCGATTTTTCCCAACCCTGAGCCACCCAGTATGCAATGTCTTTCATGTTGCTAGATCTTAACTTTTCCATCATGTCCTTGCCACTGTCCATTTCCTCTATCAGGACAAAAGGAGTTGTTGCCAATATTTTCTTTTCAATGTCTCCAGCATATCTTGGTCCATTGGCTGGCACAATGACATCACCTTAGGTGGGAGAAACAAGACCTTGATATCACCACTTCTAAGTGCTTCTACATTTGGGTGTGATGGGGCACTGTCTAGTAGAAGGTGAGCTTTTCTTGGGAAGTCGTTGGAAGCTAGAAACTTCTCTATAGATGGCACAAACTGTGTAAAGAACTAGTCTTTAAAGATGGGAGCAGACATCCAGGCAGAACTCTGGTTAGTGTAATGCACTGGTAGAGCATTAACAGAAATGTTTTTAAATGCTGTAAGTTTTTTAGATTTACCAATCATTAGCAATAAAATTTAGCTTTAGAAGTTCCCTGTAACATTACTGCAGGGAAGAATAGTAATCCTTTCCTTACTACGATTGTAGCCAGGGGCAGACACCTTTCCTCAGGCTGCAAGAGTTTTACATGGCAGATCTTGAAATTTAGTCCAGTTTCGACACAATTAAAAATCTGATCACCAGTTAGTCCTTCAGCAAGAATCAATTCTTGGAATTCCATTTTAAATTTGAAAACACTGTTAGATTTAGCAGACAATTTTTCACCATAGGTATTAAGCTGCGCAACACCGTACCGTTTCTTCCAACGATCAAACAACCCAACGCTAGCATTAAAATTAGGATCTCCTTCATTGAATGCTTTCCGGAAATAGAGCATGGCCTGTTACTGGTAGACCCTTTCCTCATTTTTGACTGAACCGAAGAAACAGTGCTTTGCTAACTTTTTCATATTCACTGTTTCATTGTTTTCCTGTGTTTTAGTGCATCACTTGTTGCTCTAATAGCACACCACTTTTTAATTTCTTCTCTCTTTTTCTCCAGTGCCCCACTGTAACACACCCAACACTATAATCTGAAGCCACTTTTTAAAGAGTTTCCCCCTTGTCCAGTCTCTTTAATGTTGTCAACTTGTCTAACATGGAAACAACTACTTTCTTCTTTTACTTGACATATTGCACTAACAGAAGATTAAAAAGTCAATTCTTCACCATATTTGTAGGAGTTAATTTAACCTTTTTCCCATGAAAACAATATTGTCTGCAACCAAGCTAAACAATATTGTCTGCAACCAAGCTATACCTGCACACTCACTGAAGGTTCGATGATGCACATCCTGCTGGCCAAGCACAGGTGAGAGCCAGATAATACGAATGTCAGATTACCGAAGGACGGATAGCCGAGACTCTATTGCATATGGAAAATCATATTCCAAATTACAGAACAAGAGACAATAAGTTTCCAATTAATCATTTAACATTCTCTTAATACTTTCAATTTTAATGACTAATACTCTCTGCAAGAATAAGTACTAATAATCAAGAGAATTCTATAACCTTGTAATAAATGACTGATGCCTATTTGTCAGACTGGCCTGGACTGCACTACAGAAGGGATTCAGCATGGAGGTCCAAACTGGGTCTATTGCACCTATGCCCCTAAAAGGGGCACCCTCGGGAGGAAGGATGAGGTGAGACGAGAAACAGGATAGCCATCCCAAGGTGCCATGACAGTGCAGAGGGCAGGGTCCCTACACTTTACCAGTTGGAAACTCCCTGCTAGGCCAGAACAACTGACATTCCACCCTACTGCTGTACAGAAACAGCCCCACAAGACCGGGTTTGAAGATGGTCTACTGGAGAAGTTTACCAAGAGCATATTATCCTGTCATGCAACGCCACGACACTTGCTGACACTTTTACCCCGAAAGAGACCAAGATGAGAGATGATGTGAAATGATAATGGAGATAAAATGGAGGGACAGGAAATTCGGGGATGTAATTAAACTACTCAGCATTCACCTGGGAAAAACCCCAAAAGAACCCAAGGGTCAAGTAGGTTGCCATGGGAATTGAACCTGGACCTTCCAAATGTGGGCCACGGACAAAACCTTCTGAACCTCCTGAAGTGTGCGCCAGGTTCTGAGGGAGTGAAACTCCTTCCAGAATTGAATTAATAGGAACTGCATAAGCAGTTTTATGCTGATACGAATTTGCATCACCCTAGTAGGTTAAATAGCAATCTGCTACTTATCAGTCTCCTCTTTTACAGTGAAAGGTTGGCACATCTTGCACTATCTACTCACAAGACCATATGCATGTGCACCACAAACTTATACATTACTTCATAGCAACAGTAAAACCAGTTTATCAGATGTTGCAAAGTGATCCTCATCGCTGACTGCACTTCTAAATGTACAACTACAATAAAAACACCTTGGAAACCCTGGGACTTAAGTACTTACATATTGTAAGCCGCCATTGGGGTAAGTGATCTGGAACTGAGATTCCCTTGCTGGTCTACAGTAAGATGTGAATTAGCCAGAGAATTTCAAATCATATCAGCATGTTGCAAGGGTACCCTCACTGGTAGACTAGATGTGCATAGAGTGGAAGAACCGTGGTTCAAATCCCAGCTACTGATAATAACTTTCAAAAGGATGTCTTTACTGATCTTCATATAGCACTTTTTGGCATAGATTCCTTCACTTTGGCTCTGTTGTTGCTATTTATACAGCCATTAAGTTATTAAATTTTAGATGAGTCGTATTTTTTACACATCTGCTTCACTTTCGTACCTATTTTGAGGACATGTTTCGCAAATCTTCGTTTGCATCTACGGCTCTTGTGCGACTGAAGCTAGATCCAGCGGTGTGGGTAATTCTGGGGTAATTACCCACACCGCTGGATCTAGCTTCAGTCGCACAAGAGCCGTAGATGCAAACGAAGATTTGCGAAACATGTCCTCAAAATAGGTACGAAAGTGAAGCAGATGTGTAAAAAATACGACTCATGTAAAATTTAATAATTTTTCGCTTCACTGTGGTGTTCCAATACAGTTAAATCTCGAGCCATTAAGTTATTTATTTGGTTTATAAATTTTAAGTAGCTTCTTTGGACGAAGATAAAATATGAGGTTCACTATTTGTTTACACTATGAAGTACATAAAAGTCCGAGTAAGTTCAAACTGCATGCTAATGCATAAAGCATTCAGCATAGCAGAAACAAGCTCAGTGTCTGAAAAAGGCCAAGAGTAATGTGAAGATGACAGGGTGAGTGACAGATTCCAAATAGACATGTCTAAAATTTCATTATTATATCGTTACAACCTCCTGAAAAAATTGTACACACCAATAGATAATTCATTTACAAGCTTCAGCTTTACATAAATAAGCAAATCTCAAAATGAATCTCTGCAGATTTTTGGCATACCACTACTACATACACTGCAAATTTAGTTCCTGACAATAATTTACACTGTGTACACTGATTCAAAGAAAGAGGGAAGAAAATCATAAGCATAGTTCATAAACACGCATTTAACCACTATTGAACAACACAATAGTTAAAATGACTCTGTTCAAATACATTCCATGTTAATGTAATAATACTATAGAGTTATGTGTTAGATGTTCCTACATTTTATGTGCAGCAAGTCAGTAACTATGCTAAGGGAGGAAAGAGAGAAGCTGGAGTTAGCTAGGTATTTTACAAGCCACATGTAGGTAAGAAAGTGTCTTCTAACCTCATTTAGAATGCGTGTAGCAGGCGGCCCATCTGCCAGGAGAGAGGACTCAACAACGGCTACTACTGGATCAAGACAACATAAATACATCAGCAGGCAAGATCACAGCTACTGTACACACACAAACTAAACATACACGATCACATTCACAATTCACAACTACTAGGAGTACTTAATGCAGCAAAATGATGTTAAAAGGTTTAATGAAAGGGGATGGAATATAAGGGAAAGAAAACATTATTTCTAAATTTCCCTGTACAGTGCTGCCACTTGATTTGGAAAGATATTAGATATACATGTTTTATTAAAATACTTTGGATAGCTTTAACCATTCCATGGATAATAATATATCTCATGGAGCTGGGTACTTTCCTGTAAGTGTTACCCGCAAATAACTTGTTTCTTCCCTTATGATGCTACATGCTCTGGGAGTACTCCATTCTCTTGAGCTATCACATGGGAATTGCTCTTTGCTTTTTATTGAGTATAGTTACCCGCAAATAAGTTAACTTGTTTCTTCCCTTATGATGCTACATGCTCTGGGAGTACTCCATCCTCTTGAGCTATCACATGGGAATTGCTCTTTGCTTTTTATTGAGTATAGTTACCCGCAAATAAGTTAACTTGTTTCTTCCCTTATGATGCTACATGCTCTGGGAGTACTCCATCCTCTTGAGCTTATCACTTGGGAATTGCTCTTTGTTTTTTATTGAGTATATGGATGCAGTTTTTATATGCTAGCTTTAATATTTTAAGGTCATACCTGCAAATAAGTTAACTTGTTTCTTCCCTTATGATGCTACATGCTCTGGGAGTACTCCATCCTATTGAGCTTATCACTTGGGAATTGCTCTTTGTTTTTTATTGAGTATATGGATGCAGTTTTTATATGCCAGCTTTAATATTTTAAGGTCATATCAGCAGCTTTGCCTGTGATAATCAGCAATGATGTTCACTCATTTTATTGTTGTGTTACTCTTTGTGTTTGACTTCAAATAAATTCGTACACAATTACTCTCTCAACGATACTCCCAGATTCTAGGGAAGATGAGGTACAATGCTGGCTTAAAAAAAAAAAAAAATCCATCTTCCAGCTAGTAATTGAATCTGGAATCCCTGGATTTGGAAGCTAACATGCTAACCATCAGACCACAAAAGCAGTGTTAAAATGCAATATTTACACAATAAAGTGTCTTTGTTTACATGCAGTTTATAAATTTATTACTAGCTCTGCTAAATACTAATATAACTACCAGATTTCTCTGAATACATGTGGGCACAATCTATATATCAACTAAGAACTGAACTGTACTCTTGCCATGCTGTATGCTTCTTGTTTTTATTTCCTTTTCTACTTTAGACTTTAGTTGGATCCTGTATCTGTTACAGTTTTTAGTCTTATGTAACTTTTATACTTATCTTTGTATCTTGAACTGACGTGTCCTGTAACGTATGTATTATGTTCCAAAGGATGAAATAAATACAACACAATACAATATAATTGTTGTTATAACAAGTTATGTAACAGCAGTGAATGGCTAAATGAGACAACCAAACAGAGAAATTAAATTTTCCATCAATGCTGTACAACACCTTCACTCCTTTAACAATCTGTTCTCTTCAACTTAACTGTTACTCCTCATCTTTGCTTTTGGTTCCTTTTGGTAACAATGTTCTTTGATTAGTATCATTAACTCCCAATTTTGGGAAAATATGTGAAGTTCATTTCCAAATAAAACATGAGACATTGCTCTACAGAAATAGGACAATATATACTCTAGTCCAAAATGAGACTATTTAACAATATACAGGCAATAACCTACTTGAATGACAATGCCCAAGTCATATTCATTTTGTGTTTCTTCCTTCTAATTAAAACTGTTACTGGTTTATGAATTACTTTGGTTTATGATACGTACTGAGGGCTTTTGCACCATCCAAACAGGTGTCAATGTCAATCCGAAGGGTGTGTTCTTTAACTCTTGTGATTTTCTATGGTACAAACACATCTTTGATAGATTTACACAGAACTTAATAGAATACCCATTGCAGATAAAGAGGATCTTTATCTTTTGCTGAATGGTTGTGTTATATGATCATATGTAAAGTTTTTACTTTATATTTACATGTGATCTGCATTTCTTCCTAGAATAAAAAGAAGTATTTCAGAAAGTGGAGTGCCATTGTTACTAAAATTAGGCAAGTGAGTCAACCTTGTATATACTTTTCTCCACTTACAAGTTTTTTATGAAGACTAGTTTCTGGGGACTTCTCCCCTATCGTCAGTTCTGTGGTTGACTGATGATAAATCCGGTGTCTGCATCTGGCTTGGTGTCGTGCTGCCATCTAATGTCCTGGTAAGTTTGATGACGTCATCTACCGCGGGAATTTAAAAATTCATCAAGAGGTCCTGTTTCTTCGTAATAAATATGTTTTCCCAAATCTGTAGTTCCAGAGGCTTCTTTGCCCGTTTGATCAGTTCTATTTCTTGTTTTATGTTATGATTCTCACACCAAAAGTGATGTGCTACGGCCGACTTGTCCATTTGTTTGAATTTAATATTTCTGAAGTGTTCTTTCATTCTTGTTCCTAGATTCCTTTTGGTCTTACCAATGTATATCTTGTGACAATCCTGGCGACTCATTTGGTAAATGCCTGATAATTGAGTTTTCGGTGTGCTATTCTTTAGAGGGTGGTTTAGTAAGTTGCGGATGTTGTGTTTGTTCTCAGGGGCTAATTTTATGTTGAAGCTCTTAAATATCTTTTCAAATTTTTTGAAGTATTTTGGATGAAATGTAAATTTTCCATATCTGGTGTTTGGGTTTTCTAGTTTTTTTTTAATGTAGTAATGTCCCTTAAGTTTTTGTTTCTTTTGTGTCTGTAGATCAGTTTTTTGATGAAATTTGTGTTATAGTTGTTCAGTTCAGCAACCTGGTGTATGTGATTGTACTCCTGTTCATATTCTGTTTTTGTTAGCGGAATGTTGATTAATCTGTGAACTAAACTATGGTATGAATATACCGAAAAGCAACACATGTTGACAATTACATTAAATGCAACCCATTCAACCCAGTACAACATCAATATGCAGTATTCCATAGTTTAGTTCACAGATTAATCAACATTCCGCTAAGAAAAACAGAATATGAACAGGAGTACACTCACATACACCAGGTTGCCGAACTGAACAGCTATAACACAAATTTCATCAAAAAACTGATCTACAGACACAAAAGAAACAAAAACTTAAGGGACATTACTACATTAAAAAAAAACTAGAAAACCCAAACACCAGATATGGAAAATTTACATTTCATCCAAAATACTTCAAAAAATTTGAAAAGATATTTAAGAGCTTCAACATAAAATTAGCCCCTCAAAACAAACACAACATCCGCAACTTACTAAACCACCCTCTAAAAAATAGCACATCGAAAACTCAATTATCAGGCATTTACCAAATGAGTTGCCATGATTGTGGCAAGATATACATTGGTAAGACCAAAAGGAATCTAGGAACAAGAATGAAAGAACACTTCAGAAATATTAAATTCAAACAAATGGACAAGTCGGCCGTAGCACATCACTTTTGGTGTGAGAATCATAACATAAAACAAGAAATAGAACTGATCAAACGGGCAAAGAAGCCTCTGGAACTGCAGATTTGGGAAAACATATTTATTACGAAGAAACAGGACCTCTTGATGAATTTTTAAATTCCCGCGGTAGATGACGTCATCAAACTTACCAGGACATTAGATGGCAGCACGACACCAAGCCAGATGCAGACACCGGATTTATCATCAGTCAACCACAGAACTGACGATAGGGGAGAAGTCCCCAGAAACTAGTCTTCATAAAAAACTTGTAAGTGGAGAAAAGTATATACAAGGTTGACTCACTTGCCTAATTTTAGTAAAAATTTGTAATAATTTGTGATAAAATGTTTTGGTGAATGTGTAGCTTAATTCTAACATACAGGCGGCCACAGACTGGTAAGGTTTAGTAATCCATGCATTATATCTTGAAAAGCTACGGACACTGATTTCAACTTTGATCCAAGAACTGTATTGGGACAAGTTTTATATACATTAAAATATGTGTCCATATCACTACGAACAGGACTTACATCATGCACAATAATTCTACTGTACACATTAGAGCAGGTTGTTTGTAGCACTGTTTGGTGGCATTTGACTAATGATGGCAGCCATTTTAATCACAATGATTTTAGTAAGATGAACATTAAGCTACATCTTCACCAATAATGAGCATTGTATTTCAATTTAATACCAAGTTATTAATGATAAAACAAGGTATATGTTTCTGGACCTCATTTGTTAGTATTCTTGGGTTAGCTTCAAACCATATAAATTTGTTTGTAATGAGCCTTACTATAAATAACAAGAAATGAATTAAATAATAGGGTTTTTACCTTGTTTCTCATTAAATTAGTCTGTTGTTAAACCAGAGTTAAAAGAAACATTTTAGAAACAATGAATACAGCAGACTCTCGATTATCCTTAGGCAAATTGTGTTTTGAATTACTTGTGGCTATTTTAGGATTTCTTCTTGAATTCCATTACCACCTTACAGAGTTTGCATTAAAAAACGATTTCTGTATTTTTTGGAATGTTTCAAAGGCCTGTGATTTGCTAAGGATTGTACAGTAGCTCTTGGCAAATAAATTTTCACAATAAGCTCTCATGCAAAATGGATTAACAATATGATGCTTGCTAAAAAAAATTACACCAAAAGAGATTTCTTCTATAATATGAAATAAATTGTAATTTGTACATTATCTTAATGTGTATACATCTATTTTAGATTAGTGTATATTACAGGGGTTATGACAATTTTTGGATTAACACCATTTTGCTGTATTACTTTCCATTAACATAGATATTTGAAATCTACTGTATAAAGATATAAATCAGCTATAGCAGAATAATTCTGACCAACTAACTATGACACAAACCCAAAGTTTCCTTAAACAATTCAATTAACCTGATAGAATTGAAGTACAAAAACTTTATTAGAAACAAGAGGTGATGTTATGAATTTTGAAATATCCCAGTGATTCTCTAATTTCCATTTTTGGCAGATGTATCTCATACTATTTGATTATTGGTCTTCAAACAGCATGACTGAATAGAATGGCTTGTTGCTTTCCTGTCCTACACGCCTGCACTCTTGACAAATTAGCCAGGGCAGAAAGTTCTAATAATTGTAGAAAAATACAGAAAATACTATAATGTAACACATCTTTATCAAGCAAGTTACTCGAAACCAATTTTATATTCTTATCTTTGGTTATAAACTCACTCAATTACACTGCCTTCTGTTACCTAACAAACAAAAACTGTTTTGCATATCACTTCTCAATACAAATAGGTTTGATGTCAGCCTGGAATTTGCTGCCAAATTCCTGCATGTATGCTCATGTGCATTTTCAGATGAATATGTAGGCTATGTAGGAGAGGAGAGCAATGTGTTGTATTCCAATTAACCATGCCAGCAGTGACAATTTCTAATGATAATAACACATATAGGAACTTATTTACTTTCAAGTTATCAAAACACAAAGTATTTATCAATGCAAAAGAAAAGCAAAAAGCAAGGTTCTATCACAGACAAGTTAAAACTGGTCAAGTGCTGTCTGCAAATCTTTAAAGGGATAGGGGGGTGGTTTATTATGTGTCCCCTCTGCTTATAGTTCAGCAACAATTAAATCTTCTGTTTTTTTATCTTGGATTTAATATTTTAATATTTCCAATCCTTGGATATACTATGACAACACAAATCAACAGAGTAAAGAAGAAAAGAGTGAATATATAGAACAGTTAACAAAACACAAGCTCAGTTAAAGTATCTAAAAAAATGATTCTGTTCATTTTTAGGGGGGGGGGGGGGAAACTATGTGAGATCCATTCTATTTCATTTTGTTTTGCTAAACATCTGTAAATTGCAGTTTCAATCAAAATTATAGGACAATTTTACAATAACAGGAAATAAAGGGCAAGTAGCAGCACTGCATCTATATGTATATGATATGAACTTTTTACTTTAAGTCTTTAAAACTTTTAAACAAAGTGGATTTATTTCCAGAAACTTCTACTTTGAAAATTAGTAGCATGCACAACTGAAATTACAGATTTAAATTGTCAGATAGTGCTACTAATTCTCAAATACTATTCCATAATATTCATGCAAGTAATATTTCCAGCTTTAGGAATGTATCTTGCAAATTAAAATGTTTAAGTTTTATTATTTGTGCTCTCACTTAGGAGTTCCATGATGCCATCTTTACTGTTTAACTTCCAATGTGTGCGGTAGGTACAGTGATCACTGAAAAATCTGAAAATGATCAATTGTAGAAAATCCAAACAACGATTTACAACAGTTTATGATTATGGATAAATGATTACCTTCAATTGATTTTGAAGTATTAGGCCCTAAGTATACAAGATTTTCTTAAGTTTTGTGCAGCAAACTTAGTTTTTGCATTCCTGCTTTTGAAATGTAAGACAAGTTTATCTTCCATTACTATTGTTTTTGGATAAATATGTCAAGGGAACAGACAATGATTTTTAAGATGCAAACACTGAAGTTGTGAAACAAAGATTATGTTGCTCTATAGCTTTCCCTGTCATGGTGGTAATATATTAACAGATAATGGAAAACTGTTGAAAGTGGTAGATGGCATTAACCAAATAATGCCTCCCAAACCCTAAAAAAAAAAAAAAAAAAAAAAAAAAAAAGAATAAAAAAAAAGAATAAAAAAAAAAGAATAAAAAAAAAAGATCAACTTGGAGATCAAAATGGATGTAAGTAATGAAATGGTTGGCAAGTCATCACCCACTACAAAACTCAGTGAGATGTGTAAATTGTGGTATGATAAGTTGCTTGCAGGCATATATGTACCAACATGAAGTTGTGGGTTCTGCAGATGGAACACATTCTATATTAAAAAATAGCATATTCACATTAAAGAAGATTATGCTCTTGTCACAGAGCTGAGTGTCAACAGAATCAGTGAACCGATGAGATGAGGTTAGGTTAGGTCATTATTACTATGGAACTCTCCATAGGACATGAACATTTCTGTAAGTTCAATGTGAGTGGCATAAATTTTCCTCGTACAGCTTGAACATCTAGTGATGTAATGTGTATTTAGAATTACTTTTAGCATAATTAGATGCTGGAGAATACTTTTTAACATAACCTTAAGGTTTAAAATTCCTTATTTACTTTTTGTACATGCAGCCATAATGAGGAATGCTATGCAACCAAATTCTCAGAACAATGTGGCCAACAGTATTTTTTATAACTTGAAAGACTTGATGAATCATCTCCCTTATTTAATTTCAAATTCGGAACATGTTTCTGAAGCTATTGCTTCCAACATGTAGCTATTGCTTCTGACCAGCTAATTTTGCAAATTATTTATTCCTAAACTGCTTTGTACACTAAACATGAGTACCCAGATTTTTACGTCACTATTCACAAGCTCTATAATTTGTAGAGTACATTTCCATCCCTATTGTTATTAGGTTATATAATCTGCATCTCACTCATTTCTAAATCTAACATTTCAAGTATCCATCATCATTTGTCATTTTGAAGGGGACTACTTATTTAATGTTTTGCAATATATTTAGTTATTAGGGACAGGCACAACCTACAGAAACTGAACCAGTCAAATACCATCCACTAGCTACCCAGATTTTCCACAAAATGTTAATTTATACAATAAACTCCCGGAGTCTATCAAAGTTCCACAGCGCAAAGCATTTAAGAATTTTAAACATTTTTTTAAATGTTTTATTCTGTTAATAAATTCGAATACATCACTTTATCTTATGTATAGTAAAAATACAAAACTATACTACTTGCTTATTTTGAAAAGGATTTTTATCAATTTGTAAATGAATTTGCCCGAATCACTACCCTCCGTTGATTTTGTAACATTGAATCATAGTTCCCCATTTGAGAATACTACCCTTGTAAATTTGTTCGTTTTTTCACCTGTTCATCTGACGAATACACTTTGGTCACAAGGAAGCTTGACAACTGCCTTCAAGACCAAGAGTGCACTGTGTCAACTGCATTTAATATTTTGATAACTTAGTAAAATAGAGTGTACACAGAAGTGTAATCAACTTACTACAATATGCATTATTTTCTTTCTGATAAAGCCATGAATTCATTGTATTTCTTAAGGTGAATAAATTCAGTTCTATTCTATTATTCCTCTATCCAACACTCCATTAATTTTGTGTGTATTACTGCTTGCATGGAATACGTTTTGTCCGACCAAAACCCTTTCCAATCCATCTTCATTTGCACATAACCAAGCAACTTTCCAAAAATAAGTGGCTGCTAATTGATTCAACACGTTACAAACCACACAATTAATGTGCATATGTCTGGAGATATTATTTAAAAAATGTACGATCGTTAGAAATGTGCATGTTGCAAAATGGTGCAGTACAAGAAGCAATAGGGATAACCAACTGTCCTTTTAGTCTGCTTGCACATGCACACTGTGAATCTTTGGACTTCCTAAAATGTTTCCCTCACATGTTGGAAAATTTCTCTTTTTCATTGTTTTAAGAAATTAAAGGTTTGAGAAATATAAAGTAAATTAATTATTATAGTTAATATTATATGTATTTCAATTCAAATGAAACAAATTCATATGATCCCCACAGAAAACCAAATTTAACTTTATTATAATTGCTGGAAATTAATTGTTCTTCCACACTAGCTGTCTGTAGGTTTGTATAAGTAGAGTCAAGACTGAAAAATTTAATGCCATTGCCACACGGAGTACTCGAGATCTGTGTTTCAAATCCCGGTTATGACATTTAATTTTTCAGTCTTTCTTAATTTTATTATTATTACTATTAAACTGTATCTATCTCAGTACAAAACAAAGCACATGCACTTTTTCCTATAGAAACCAAACATCATTACATGTGTGTTATATGAACATAATTTGAAACTATGAGGATGGATTGGAAAGTCAAATACAACAACTTTTCTTTTTTGGTATTGCAGCTTTATGTTGACATTTCAGCAAGGCATAATTTGAAGTTTTCATCACAAATGCCATTTGTTTTCCATATGCAGCTCTAACGAGAGAAGCACAAACAATGGAACACAGACGGCATGCATGGTACTCTCATCAACCTGTGAAGAGCAGCATAGTAGTGTGATTTTGTGAGATAAAGGGTATAGCTCGAGTGAAATTCTCTGAGACATGTGGCATATATAGGTACAACTGTATGGGCAGTAGCAAAAGTTGCCAGGTGGTATGCAATCTTCAAAGATGACTGATGACAACCTTTCTGATTTACCACTTTCAGACAGTCATATATTTATTACAACTATTGAGGCGGCAATTTTAAACAATTGACAGCTTCAACTGCAAACCTCATCTCAGCATTTCATTTGGGCAGTGCATCATATTGTGCATGACACATTGACATTGTGTCAAGTTAGTACTTGCTGGATTACTTTTGAATATAAGATGACACAAGAGCCAACGAATGATGACAAATATGGATCACTTATGTTATGCTGCAAAGGCAATGATTTTCTGAAAGAAAACAATACTAGTTATGAATGTTGGGCATACCACTACATGCCCCAAACAAAGAGACCGCTTGGAGTGGAAACATGCTGCATCCTGAAGTAAGAAAAGATTCTAAGCAACTCAATCTGCTTAGAAGTTACTTGTGACAGTATTCTTGGATATGAATGATGTTTTATTAACAGAATTTGCAACACAGTAAACCACTGTGAATGTTGTAGCCTACATTTACTTTGATAAAAATTGTAACTTGCCCATCTGGTGTGCAGTCATTCTTTAGCTTTACTGAGTTGCTAAAATATGTAAGTCATTTAAACATCCTTCTCTGTGTAAATTTATATAGAAAATGAATTCTGCTTTGCTAAATGGATAAAGAATACTAATTTTATTTTTATATTTCATTCATCAATCTTTTATTGGGTCTCTCTTCCACCAACACACACATGTTTAATCTTTTTCTGCTTGTTTCTCTACATCTTAGGTCTAAAGTCTCTTTATACTTCAAACAAGCATATCTAATTTCTACCCCAACTAACCCTTATATTTTCTAATTAGCAGCTACTGTGACATATCGGACTAACCTAAAGGGATATGCTACACTTCAGCTTTTACCATTATTCATGAGCATAATTAGCTAAAGCAGTGTTTCACTGAAGTATGCCAGAACTAAAATTACATTACTCTAATGATTTCAAATGTTGTTTCTTTTAACAAAATATTAATTTTGAGGTTTGCAAATCAAAAATAGTATTCTTGATGTGTGTTTGGAGGAATTTAGTAACAGTGACGTCAAAATTAATATAAAAATTATTTGTGGTTGGTTTATTGACACTCGTCACTTTTTCATATATTTATGAGAGACTAGTTTCAAAGGCCCTGGCCTACATTTTCAATCTCTTCCCAACTGGCATCTGTTGTTATCTGCTCTCTCTGGTGGTGGAACTATGAACTTTTTTGTCAAATTATCTGCTGGCAGGATTTCAAAGTTCATTACGCGATCCTTATTTTTCCAGATGAATATGTTCTCCCATGTTGTCAATCTATTTTGGTTTATCACTCCTTTTAATAATTTTGGATTTGGATCAATGTCATGGTTTTCATTCCAAAAATGAAATGCTACTGCTGACTTGTCTTCTTGTTTCAATCTGATGTTTCTAAAGTGTTCTTTGACTCTGGTTTTTAAATTTTTTTTTTTTTTTTTTTTTTTTTTTGAATTACTAAATTCAAAAACAAAAGATGAAATTCCTTCAGGTAACAAATCTGGAATATACCAAATAAATTGCAAGAATTGTGAAAAATGCTACATAGGTCAAACAAAAAGAAATTTAAAAACCAGAGTCAAAGAACACTTTAGAAACATCAGGTTGAAACAAGAAGACAAGTCAGCAGTAGCATTTCATTTTTGGAATGAAAACCATGACATTGATCCAAATCCAAAATTATTAAAAGGAGTGATAAACCAAAATAGATTGACAACATGGGAGAACATATTCATCTGGAAAAATAAGGATCGCGTAATGAACTTTGAAATCCTGCCAGCAGATAATTTGACAAAAAAGTTCATAGTTCCACCACCAGAGAGAGCAGATAACAACAGATGCCAGTTGGGAAGAGATTGAAAATGGAGGCCAGGGCCTTTGAAACTAGTCTCTCATAAATATATGAAAAAGTAAGTGACGAGTGTCAATAAACCAACCACAAATAATTTTTATAATAGTATTCTTATTGTTTATGTTCCCATAGGGGAAAAGAGCAAGGCCCCATTTCACATAAAAAATAGATTCTAGATTCTGCTTCTGGGATGGTGCATCCACACCAAGATTTTAAACTTTCTTTCTAACAAGATATATTCATATTTTTCAATATTTATATTTAAAAAAGAACTGTTTATAGATTTTCCCTGAACATGTTTTAAAAAACATACACTTTCCAAAATAGTGCACAGAAGTGAGCTTCAAAGTTCAGGGTTTGGCTTTACAGAAGTGAGATTACTATAAGATCATTATATCAATTTCTGTGTGTTTTAAATGATATAACAAGCAACATAGCAAGTTTCAGATAATATATGAGGTATATAAAGATTGCTAAATAAACAAAAACTTTATTTTCAGTCAAAGTAAAAATTCAGAATTTATTTCATTTTAATCTGCAGTTTGGTAGCCAATAGTAATGCAGAAAAAGAAAATTATACAAAAAAAAAATATATATATATATCTCCCCAGTCCACTTCATACTTTTGCATGCTAAAAGAACTAGATTTTTTTTGGCGGGGTAGTTTACGTCCTCCAATGTTAAGTCATATTGGACGATGAATGGAATTGGCGAAATGATGCTCAAATGAGCCCAGGGTCCATAGAGCTTAGAGTTACCCAACATTCCTCTTTCAGGATAAGGAAAAACCCCTGAAGAACCTTATCCAGGTAACTCACACTGACCGAGATTCGAACTCAGGACATCTTGAACGTGAGGCAGACACGCTACCACCACGCTAACTGAGCTAGGCGAACTAGAATGTGTTATCCACTAAATCTGAATAATTAAAATGTAGTAATTGGCTTCTTAACGCATGTTAAAAAAGAATAATATCCATCAGTATCCCTCTCTTCTGATAACTTAGAATAATTACTTTCTTGGAAGTGTTGAAAACAGTGTTGTTATGATAAATTAACTTTAAAGAGAGTCGATTAAAGACACTAGACAACACTTACTTTTAAATTTTTCCGGAACTAGTTTCAGAGGCTTTGCCTCTATCATCGGCCGGCTCTCGACTCGAGAGCCGGCCGATGATAGAGGCAAAGCCTCTGAAACTAGTTCCGGAAAAATTTAAAAGTAAGTGTTGTCTAGTGTCTTTAATCGACTCTCTTTAAAGTTAACTTAGAATAAGTTTGTGTAAAAATAGAAAGGAACTAATCAGTGATACTGAATGAGTTAAACTTATGACTTGATGAAGATTTTAGTATTACTGTGCACCAAAGATTGTCTGCAAACTTATTATCACTTTAACTGTTGCAACCATCATTGTCATTGGATCACCTCAACTTGTCTCAACTAAAAGTGTGTCCAATTCTGTTTAACATTTCATAAATTAAGCATCATTTTCCCATTTGGTGTTTTAAGAACCATTTCAACTGGTTATATATAAAATCTTACACACACCATAATTCCCTCTAACTACAGTTTTACTTCACTTCTGCTAAATTGGCTTTTCACATCACCTCTCACTTTCTGACTTTTAAACATACCCAGCAATAGGTGGGTACCTAACAATTTAGTACCAGATAAATATTAAAAACAGAGGTGCCATTAACAGCAGAGTATTCTATAATTTCCTTTCATGGAAGTGTTGAAAACAGTGTTGTAATAAATTAAATTTAAAGGTGAGTCAGTTAATGACACTAAAAAACACAAACTTTTAAATTTTCTAGAACATGTTTCAGAGGCTACTTTCCTTCATTGTCAACCAGACATCAACTTACCCGGTTGACAATGGAGGAAAGTAGCTCTGAAACATGTTCCGGGAAATGTTAAAAGTAAGTGTTGTTTAGTGTCATTAATCGACTCATCTTTAAATTTGATTTAAGCAAAGTATTCATTTGTTGGACAGTTTGTTGTTTATAGTTTCACCTAATTTCATACCTTTATTACTATTTTAATTGTTTGTTTGGATTTTCTTTGTTAATATGAAAACTATAATGATGTTATTGAATTTTTTTTTTTAATATGTAATCTTCATTAACTTCTGTGGCATTAGCATCAATGAATCTCTCATAAATCTCTGCTAGCATATAAATAATTGCTCTCAGCATAAAATTTGATACATCACTGCAGTGGTTAAATTATTAATGGAATTTTATTACAGACTTTTCTGCATTACATAAACAAAATCTATAATCTACAACTAAATTATTATAATTCTATTCCAAGCTTTTTCCATTTCAATGGTCATGCATAAAAATATTAAAACTCTTAAATGAAGAGGAATACAGTATGACTGATAACTTACTGTCTGGTACATGACTACTTGAATTGCTGGTTGCAGTACTACTACTGCTGATCACAGTGGTGGTAGTTTTCACAACAACGGACTGCTGTTGCTGCTGTTTTTCTGTCATAACTGTTGTACTCGAGGAAGATGTTTTTATTTCTGAGATCCGATTTTCCTCTGCCACAGATCTAAAAACAAAATGCATTTTCTTTCAGTAATTTAACCCTAAACAACTAATGATATTCAACTATCTATACCCATTGTCATTTATTTTTAAATAACTTCTACATACCACTCCTATGAAACTTAATTTTTTCTTTCACATTAATTGATGTAAATCTTTGCAGAAATATTGTGGCATACAGAGCTGTACTTAGGGGTCCTCTATTATGTTTTGGTATATCATTTTATTAGAATGGCTGCATTTGATTGTCACACAGCATGTGGAGAAAAGAGAAACTATGATTTAAAATTTGTAACTTGTAACCACTTCCTCTATTGCGTAACTTCAATTCAGGCCAGATGGCATTTGCTCATCCAGCCCGGGGTGCCGAAATCAATTTTATTTCTAACTTATATGATTTATAAGTTATATAAAATTACACCAAATTAATTCTAAATGAATACCTTACTATTCCAGAAAGTTCAAGATACACCTTTTATAAGTTATGCCAATATTCTAAACTTATAGCATTTTAATAAAAATCATTAGTCAGTTTTGAGAAAATAAGGAATTTAAAAAATCCTATGAAATTCATTTGGAAGGGGGACTTAGTTAAAAATCTTCATTTTGTGTCCTTGGGAAATATTAAACTTATATACTTAGTGTAACATATATTTTATATGTTATGTGCCCGCAGAGTGGGCTGAATACTTTACAAAGTTGATCGGCCAGCAGCCCAAAGTTAGCTTTAAAAAATGGATTTGGAATGGGGGGGGGGGGGGGGTGGTGCAACATAATAGATTAGATGGGGAAATCACAGTAGACAAAGTGAATTTACAAGTGAAAAGGTTAAAAAAGAACAAGGCTGGGGGCTTTGATGGACTACCAGAAGAGTTCCGGAAAGAATATGGCAAACAAATGAAAGTGTAAGAGTTATGACGAAATTTCTAGAAAAAATAAGGCAAGTGAATAGATTTCCGGAAAATTGGAAACTGAGTATTATTGCCCCAATTTACAAAGACAAAGGAGAAATTGGTAAACCGCAAAATTATAGGGGGATCAGTTTACTAGCAATATTAGGGAAAATTTACGCAAGAATAATGGCAGAAAGATTGCAAAAATGGGCGGAGACAGAAAAGAAGCTATTGGAATTTCAATCAGGATTCAGGAAAGGGAGGACAATAGATGATGTACTAATTATTAGAACATTAGTAGATAAGTACACAAGTAGGAAAGGAGGGAGAGTGTATATGTTTTTTATAGATTTTTAAAAAGCCTTTGATACAATAGTGAGAGAAGCACTATGGTGGAAATTACAAAAGAAAGGAGTCAGCAAGAAATTTATTATAGGGCTACAAAAAATTAATGAGCGAATAAAGGTTGGAACTAGAATAGATAAGAATAGGATAATGGAATTAGTGGAGCAGAAAATGGGATTACGACAAGGCTGTAAACTTAGCCCTATTTTGTTCAACTTGTTCATTGATGATATAATTGAGAGGTATAGAATAAAAAGAAGTATTTCAGAAAGTGGAGTGCCATTGTTACTAAAATTAGGCAAGTGAGTCAACCTTGTATATACTCTGTTGTTTAAGGACTAGATACAATGAAGCACAAAATTAATACAATTTTGAGTCGAACTAATACTCAATGCTCCATTTATTGCTAGTATTTACCTAAAATACTAGCAATAAATGGAGCATTGAGTATTAGTTCGACTCAAAATTGTATTAACTTGTATATACTTTTCTCCACTTACAACTTGTAAGTGGAGAAAAGTATATACAAGGTTGACTCACTTGCCTAATTTTAGTAATAATTGAGAGGGTTGAAAAAAGTAACAACCATTGCCGAATTATTAGGAATAAGGTAATACCAGGGTTACTATTTGCAGATGATTTGGTAATAGCATCTGTAACAGTGATAGGATTACAGAGAGCAATAAATGAAATTAACAGCTACTGTAAGGAATGGGGGATAAGAATCAATATGTCAAAAATAGTGTTTAAGAAGGGTGATAAGAAAAGATGAAAAGTAGTATCTAAATGACCAAAAAGTGGAGGTGGTAAAGGAGTTTGACTATTTAGGGATGAGACTATGCTATAATGGAGGCTGGGGAGCACATGGGAGAAAGATAAGGGTGAAAGGGAAGATAGCAATGTCTGGGGTAAGGAGCTGTAAATAAAAATTACCAGATATGTCAGTAAAGTGGCATGAAAGAATGTATGTAGCAATAGTAGAATCAAAAATGACATGGTGTGGAGTTGTGGGGGACAAATGAGATAAGAAATCATGTTAAACACACATATGAACAGTTCTGTAAAGGGATACTGGGTTTGAATAAGTCAATGCCAAATGGAGTAACTAGAGTGGAACTTGGAAGACCTTGCAGAAGTGCGGTAATTATAGAAAGATGTTTAAAATATTGGTATAGTTGTATAAAAAAGGATGATAACACATTAAAGATCTGTTTAGAACAGAAGAATTCAACATGTACAGACAGCTGCTGGGCAGAGCTAGAGAGAACGCTGGTCAAAATAGGGATGGGGGATATCTGGCATGAGAGAGAAAGAAATGTAAAAGGTTTTAGGACAATTATTAAGAATAGGATAGAGGACATTGACAGACAAGTGACATGGGGAAATATAATAAGTAAGAAATCACTAACTGTATACCTGAAAATAAAGACAGAATGGGGAAGGGAAACATATATAGACATATGTGATAGATATGAGAGGGAGGGTTTAGCTTGGTTAAGGACAGGAGCCATATTGAGAGGGGGTTCACTAAAGGAGTGCATTCTATGTGGAAAGAAAATAAGCTTAGAACATTATGTAGTGTAAAGAAATTGAAAACGGGAGGAAATTAATATGGGATAAGAATGGTCTTACGTAGTAACAAGAAAAATGCTTTTGAAAGTAATGAGTCGGTAACATCAATTAAATTAGCCTTACTTGGACAAGTTTCAGAGAACGGTTTGTCCCCATCACAGAGTCGGATAACTGCTGACGATGGGGACAAACCATTCTCCGAAACATGTCCAAGTAAGGATAATTTAAGTGATGTTTGTGTTTGAATTACCAACTCATTACTTTCAAATGTTAAATACATCACTGTTTCTAACCTTTTGCTTCAAATAATAAAAATGTTTACGTTGAAAAGAGAGAAAAGAATAAGGGAAGTGGGGAAATTTGCTGACAAATCAAAGACAAATGGTTGAGAAGCAAGAGGTAGAGAAATAGAAGACACAATCAGAAAATTAGGTCAAGGTTGTATAAGGGCTAGGATAGAGGTAAACGGCCAGGGAGCCAATACCACTATCAGCCCGTAATATAAGCAGCAGACAAATTTGTACCTAGATTAGAATTGTAAAACTTGTAATTGAGATTGTAAGATATGGAAGCACAAAAATAAAATATGTTTTGTGTTCATCGGAAATGAAATTGTCAAACTGTCTTAAATGAAAGTAAAATCACCAGAGAATGGCTTTTATAGCTCAGTTTCCAGAAATATGGAGTACAAAGATAATTTATGTGAGCACTTCGTGTTTGATTATATGGCTTTACCTCGGTTGATGATGCTTATACTTTGAAGTAGCTCGACAAGATTATTAAAGCTTAACATATTCAAATGACTACATTTACAAGTTGATTGTGAAGAGTACAAATAAAGTCCTAGGATGCTCAATTATAGAAAAAACAATTTATTCCTCTTGTTATCATTACTTAAAAATACATTGATTTCTCCATCTAAGTTTACCTATATTACCATATTTTCCCAAATATAATAAATAAATTTTTTAGAATATCCTTATCCACAGGTCTTCTTGCATGAACGATTTACCAAAGAGGTTTTGGACAATATTTGAGGGATAACACATCTTTACCTGGGAGAAAAGTATTTTTATAAGGTCCAAATAAAAATTAATAGATCCCTTGCTATAATAAAGTTTTCCTGCAATGAATGTAAATCAAGAGGCAAACATTGCCCTATGTACTCTTATCATTTCATATTTCCTGCTAATTTGGAAAAATACATCTTTTATATCTGCACTGTGGTTACTAGTGTCCTAATGTATTTTAGAAAAACACCATCTATGACTAAGATAACTTAGAACAAGTTTGTAAACATAGAGAAAGGTAACAATCTAACTATATTACATAAGTGATCTGAAAAGTTTCCAACCTAATAAAGATACAAGACATTGTTTCAGATTTTTTTTTTTCAACATACTCTCTTTGTAACTCTACACATTTCCCCCAGCGATGCTCCCAGCTCTGTAACCCATCCAAATAATACTCGGCATTTTTCTCTGAAAAATAATTGTTCACGAAGGTGACTGCCTCTTCATTTGATGAAAATCTCTGTTCTCCAAGCACGATTTTCAGATGAGGAAACAAAAAGAAATTGCTTGGGGCTAGATCTGGTGAGTAAGGTGGATGGTCAAGCAGTTCAAACCATAATTTGTGGATTTTCACCATTGCAACCGCTAAGGTGTGTGACGGTGCATTTTCTTGTAAAATAGGATTTTCTTTAAGTTAATTGGGAGTCGATTAATAACACAAAACAACACTCACTTTTAAATTTTCCCGGAACCGGTTTCTGAGGCCTTCCCTCTATCTTCAGCCGGACATCGACTAGTTCTCATTGGTGTAGCTGGCAATATTTTGTCTTCGGTCTCCTCTGGTGGCGGTTCGAGGAACTTGCTGAACAAATCTTTCTGGGGGATGTCGAAATTGAATACTTTGTTCCTATTTTTTGAAATAAAGATTTGTTCCCATGTGGCCAATTCTTCTTTTCCTGTTGTATGTTTTAGTAATTTTGGTTCTGGATTTATGTTGTGGTTTTTTTCCCAAAAATGTGTGGCAACTGCTGATTTTTCTAATTGTTTGTATTTTATGTTCCTAAAGTGTTCCTTTGCTCTTGTTTCTAAATTTCTTTTGGTTTTTCCAATATAAATTTGACTACAGTCACAGCATTCAATTTGATATATACCAGATTTTTTGTTAGATGGAATGGCATCTTTGATGTTTGAGCAAATTAGGTTTTTTAAGGAGTAATGGTTCACTGGAGCTAGTTGAATGTTTTGTTTTTTGAAGACTTTTTTGAATTTATCAAAGGCCCATGGATGGTAAGTGAATTTTTTGAAGATCATTTTAGTTTCTGTGGCTGAGAGGGTTGTGGTTTCCTTTAGTAGTTTCTTCTTTTTTGCTAAGTTCACTTTTTTGTCTACTAGTGATTTGGGAAAGTCATTTTTCTGTGCTATTTCAATAATTTTGTTGTATTCTATTTTGTATTCTTCTGCTGTGAGAGGGATGTTGACCAGTCTGTGTGCTAAACTATTAAAGATTGCCTGTTTGTGGGATCTTGGATTGTAGCCATTAGCTTTTATGTAGTTGTCTGTCTGTGTTGGTTTTCTGTAAATGCCAAAGTTTATTCTATTTTTATTTCTGATTATTTTTAGATCTAAAAATGGTAAATACTCGTCTTTTTCAACTTCTACAGTGAACTTGATGCTTTTTTCTTGAATATTTAAAAGTTTTAGTGCATCACTGATGTGTTTTTTTGGCACTATGGCAAATATGTCATCTACATATCTTTGCCAGAGTTTGAACATCCATGGGAAACCTTTAGTGATCCTTATTTCTAGTGCACTCATGTACAGATCGGCCAGGAAGGGTGATAAGGGGTTGCCCATTGC
Organism: Mantis religiosa; assembly: GCA_030765055.1. Classification (NCBI taxonomy): domain Eukaryota; kingdom Metazoa; phylum Arthropoda; class Insecta; order Mantodea; family Mantidae; genus Mantis; species Mantis religiosa. The sequence goes on from CM060957.1 coordinate 83,547,425, forward strand.
TAAACCAGAAGTTTGATGGAAATATTTTGTTTGAAACTGGAAGAAATTCTGTTCTATGCATAATTTGGTAAGTTCGATGTAATCTGAAATTTCAAGTGATGACATTCCAAGTGATTTGAGCCATTTTTCTATCAATGTTGGGAGTTGTTTAACTGGTATGCTGGGAAACAGTGATTTAACGTCAAATGAGACTAGTGTGTCTTCTTCATTTAGTTCAGTATCCTTAATGTGTTCTATAAGTTCATAGGTGTTTTTGATGCTTAGGCTATCGAATTTTGGAAATGAGTTGAATTTGTTTGTTAGCCATTTTGCAAGTTTGTATGTTGGTGAATTTATACTGCTAACTATAGGTCTCATTGTTATGGATGGTTTGTGTATTTTGGGTAAGCCATAAAGTCTAGGTAAGGTTGGGTTATCTGGTTTAACTGCATATTTGTTTGATATTATACTTGATTTTGCTATTGTTTTTTCAAATGATTTTATGCAAGCTGTTAATGGATTTTTGTTAATGGTTTCATATTCACTGTTAGTTGGCATTTCTTCCATTTTTTCAAGGTAATCAGATTTATCCATTATGACTATTTTGTTACCTTTGTCTGCCTTGGTGTATATGACGTTTTTTTGTTTCAATGAACGGATAATATTTTGTTTGCTCTTCTGAACGGATCTGGTTTTTATTTCTTCCAAAATATTTTCACATTGGCTTTTAAGTGGGTTTTGTTTTGATACTGGTAGACACTGTGCCGAAATGTTTATATCTGCAATGTAGTCCTCAATTTCGTTTGAAAAACTTACGCAAGTTTTTAATCCTTTGTTTAGAAGACCTAATTCTTTTGTGGAGAAATTTTGATTTGATAGATTTACAACGTTTTCAAAGTTTTGCGTGTTTGTTTTTTCGTTTACGCCACTTGTTGCTGTTTTGCATTTAGCGTGTGGACTAATTGCTGCAGGACTCCAGTTTCTATTTCCGATGTGTCTCTTATTCTTAAACTTTTTTTCGGTATGGTTTCGATGATTGTTCAGCAAGTTCCTCGAACCGCCACCAGAGGAGACCGAAGACAAAATATTGCCAGCTACACCAATGAGAACTAGTCGATGTCCGGCTGAAGATAGAGGGAAGGCCTCAGAAACCGGTTCCGGGAAAATTTAAAAGTGAGTGTTGTTTTGTGTTATTAATCGACTCCCAATTAACTTAATTTATACAACAACACTGTTTTCAACACTTCCATGAAAGGATTTTCTTTTTCTGCAAATGTGGCTGTTTTTCCGCAAGTTCTGCCTTCAGCTTGTCAAGTAATGATGCATAGTATGCTCCTGTAATGGTTTTTCCTCTCTGAAGATTATCAATTAAAATAACTTCATGACTATCCCAAAAAACAGTCACCTCACTTTCCCAGCTAAAAAAACAGCTTTTGCTTTTTTTGGAGCCGGTTCCCCCTTTGCAGTCCACTATTTGGACTGTATTTTTGTTTCGGGCATATAATGGTGTATCCAAGTTTCATCTAAAGTAATTAATCAGCACCAAAACTCAGATTTATTGCGCCTAAACTGCGCCAAGAGCGTTGGAAATGTTCATTCAAACACGTTTTTGGTCTAACATGAGCAAACATGGCACACAATGCGCAGACGGCGTTCTCATGTTTAATGTTGATTCAATATGTGACAAACACGTTCTTTTGACATATTCAAGGCCTCTGCAATCTCTCTCACTTTAATTCAGCGGTAGTCTAGCACCATTTGGTGAACTTTGGCTATGTTTCCATCGGTAGTTGCAGTTTTTGGACGTCCCAAACGTTTGTCTCCCAAGCTCTTACGGCCACGTTTAAATTCAGCTGCTCAAAATTTCACTGTGGTAAATGATGATGCAGAGTCCTCATACACAGAATCCAACTCATCTTTGATTTGCGTAAGCTTATTGCCTTTCAAAAACAAATATTTAATGGCAGCTCAATACTCAATTTTGTCCATTTTCATAAAAACACTCACATCAACTCACTCAAAAACTGTTACATAACTGAGCATCCAAAATGGCTCAAACTTTGATGAGTAACTATCAGCAGATGAACAACGAAATTCACTAGCTTATATTTACGAGTGCTTGTCATCTTCATGTTGAGGTTGGAAACTTTTCAGACCACCCTCATACATGGGTCAAACTTCGGATAGGGTCAGAAAATTCTAGGGTTGTTAATATTGTCAATTTGGAACCAAAATCATTGACAAACTATTGAAATGTCATATACATCATTTCAATTTATTAAAAAACAGTATATAATACTTTCTTAAAAGTTGTTTTTGCAATTCTTTTTTCATATAATGTGCTAATATGTTATTAGATTCAAGAAAAAATGAAACTGACTTACATTTGTGTGACACAGTATAAAATTCTACAACTTTTGACATGTGTGTTTGGAGGAATTTAGTAACAGTGACGTCAAAATTAATATAAAATTATTTGTGGTTGGTTTATTGACACTCGTCACTTACTTTTTCATATATTTATGAGAGACTAGTTTCAAAGGCCCTGGCCTCCATTTTCAATCTCTTCCCAACTGGCAACTGTTGTTATCTGCTCTCTCTGGTGGTGGAACTATGAACTTTTTTGTCAAATTATCTGCTGGCGGGATTTCAAAGTTCATTACGCGATCCTTATTTTTCCAGATGAATATGTTCTCCCATGTTGTCAATCTATTTTGGTTTATCACTCCTTTTAATAATTTTGGATTTGGATCAATGTCATGGTTTTCATTCCAAAAATGAAATGCTACTGCTGACTTGTCTTCTTGTTTCAATCTGATGTTTCTAAAGTGTTCTTTGACTCTGGTTTTTAAATTTCTTTTTGTTTGACCTATGTAGCATTTTTCACAATTCTTGCAATTTATTTGGTATATTCCAGATTTGTTACCTGAAGGAATTTCATCTTTTGTTTTTGAATTTAGTAATTTTAAAATTGAGTATCTATTAGTAGGTGCCAAGATGATATTTTGTTCCTTGAATATCTTTTTAAATTTATTAAATGTTTTTGGATGATATGTGAATGAACTGAATATGCTGTTGCTTTCTTTTTCTTTAATAAATGTGGTTGTTTCCTTAATGGTTTTCTTTAGTTTAGATTTTCTAATTTTCTTCAACACCAAACTTTTGTTGTATCCGTTTTCTTCTGCTATGTGTATTATTGCTTTTTGTTCCTTGAAATATTCTTCTTTTTCCATGGGTATGTTGACTAGTCTGTGTGTAAGGCTGTTTATTATTGCATGTTTATGTGTAATTGGGTTGTGGCTATTATTTTTTATATAATTTTCTGAATGTGTTGGCTTCCTGTAAATTCCAAATTTTATTTTTGTATCATTCCTGATGATATTTAGATCCAAGAAAGGTAGTTGTCCATTGATTTCCTTTTCTATTGTGAATTTGATAGTCCTTTCTTGCAGATTGAGTAATTTTAATGCATCATCTAAATGTTTACTTGGTACAATTGCAAAGATGTCGTCAACATATCTATACCAAATCTTGAAGATCAATGGGAAGGACTTTTTAATTTGTGTTTCAAATGCACTCATAAATAAGTTAGCCAAAAAAGGTGAAAGTGGATTGCCCATTGATAGTCCTGATTTCTGCTTGTAGTGTTTTCCATTAAAGCTAAAGAAGTTTTGTTCAATGCATATTTTTGTTAGAGAAATATATTCTTCTGCTTCTATTGCTTCCATATCAATTGTAGCTAGCCATTTTTTTAACACAGTCTGCAATTTTTCTGTTGGTATGCTTGGAAATAAAGATGTGACATCAAATGAAACCAGTCTGTCATTTTTGTCCAAATTTATATCTTTGATTTTTTCTACTAAATCTAAAGAGTTTCTTAAATTTGCACTTTCAAATTTTGGAAAACTATTAAATTTACTTAGTAACCATTTGGCCAAATTATATGTGGGGGCATTTATGCTACTAGTAATAGGTCTCATGCCTTTCCCTGGTAGGTCTTGGCACCTACTAATAGATACTCAATTTTAAAATTACTAAATTCAAAAACAAAAGATGAAATTCCTTCAGGTAACAAATCTGGAATATACCAAATAAATTGCAAGAATTGTGAAAAATGCTACATAGGTCAAACAAAAAGAAATTTAAAAACCAGAGTCAAAGAACACTTTAGAAACATCAGATTGAAACAAGAAGACAAGTCAGCAGTAGCATTTCATTTTTGGAATGAAAACCATGACATTGATCCAAATCCAAAATTATTAAAAGGAGTGATAAACCAAAATAGATTGACAACATGGGAGAACATATTCATCTGGAAAAATAAGGATCGCGTAATGAACTTTGAAATCCCGCCAGCAGATAATTTGACAAAAAAGTTCATAGTTCCACCACCAGAGAGAGCAGATAACAACAGTTGCCAGTTGGGAAGAGATTGAAAATGGAGGCCAGGGCCTTTGAAACTAGTCTCTCATAAATATATGAAAAAGTAAGTGACGAGTGTCAATAAACCAACCACAAATAATTTTATATTAACTTTTGACATCCTGTATTTTGCTCAAGGATGATTTTAGTATGGGGACAAATATCTTTCAATTTTTCTCTGACTTAAGATTATGCATTTATTTACTGACCAACAAATAGTGTTACAATTTTATACTTATAAAAATAATGGAACTGTATAATTTTGGGGTGTCTGAAAATTTTCATTTAAGATAGCAGGTTCCTGCAGTCACAGGCACATTTAAATGCAATCATTGCTAGATAATTACAATAAAATGTAATTATTTGTCACAAACTTCACTTATCTTTTTAAGAGCAATGATGAACTTTCCACAGAATTCTAGAAACTGTTGTTGTTTTCTAATGCCTTGCATCTGACAATGAAGCCATTAGCATTCGTGCTTTCCAATACTTTTGAACTGTAGTTTCTTCTGATCTTAATGCTTCGCAGGTCTTCAAGTGGTCTTCATTCATTTCTTCTGGTTCGTTACACAGGACACATTGGTGAAGCTGAGATACCTATTCTGTAGAGATAACTTGCCAGACAGTCGTGATTTGTCAATAGTCTGCTGTTTTCCTTGGTCTCTGGGGGATTATATCTGTGTTGGAAAGTAGTGTGATCCATTTTTTGTCTTTGGCATTTGTTTCTATTTCTTATAGGTATGAGTGAGAAAATTTTGTAGTGATCAAGCGTTTTATTGAGGAATATGAGAAATTAAATTTAGACTTTTGCTTTATTGTTGTGCCTTTCTTTGCAAGTGTATCTGCAGTTTCATTCCCCATGACGCCACAGTAGGCTGGAATCCATTGGAGATGGACAATCCTATTAACTTTTTGGAGTTGTGTTAACATTTTGTAGCATTCTCTCATTTTTGTTGACTTCTTTGTAGCATTTGAACATATTCCTTGAATTGCAGCTTTAGAATCTGAGAGAATTACTGCCTTCAAAGTATAAACTTGAAAGAAGCGTAGGGACAGTGAAGCACAAATTAGTACAAAAGTGAATCGAGAATATATTGACACATTGCTTCACTCACACTGTTTATTCACAGGACATGTTTCAAGAGCCTTGTTAAATTTATTTAAGGGAAGTTTTAGTAATTGTCGGAGAGCAATGTGTATAACCTCTTCCATCATAATTTGTTGTGTCTCTGCCAACAGAATGATAAAAGGAAAAATGTGTACATGTAACTCCAGCTCCAGTAAGGTTTTCTTTGGTGGATCCATCAGTATATATGTGTAGCCATTCTTCTGTGGGCTATCTGGTATTGATTGTTTCCAGTGCTAAAAGATTTTGTATTTCTTTAGGTGTGACTGATTTACTTGTTTTCTCTGTTAATTCCAAACTGAAGGTAGGTTGCAATAATTCCAATGGATTCTCTCTTATAAGTAGATTTTCTCTGGTGTTAGGAATGTTTAATTTAGATTTAATCTGTGTTACCTTTTCTAGGAAACTACTATGAGTTTTAAGAACTGGAGGAGGGAGCTTCTTTTCTGTCCATTTAGAGTTTGGTAGCCGTAACATTTTCTCATGTTGAAGCAATGCTTGTTCTTCTATTTTTGTTTTTATTGGTGGGATCCGTGTTAAGGCAAGCATGGCATCAACAGGTGTGGATTTAACTGCTCCAGTGATTAGGCAAAGAGCCTGATTTTGTATTTGTTCAAGTTTTTGGATGTTAGCATTTTTTGCTGTTATTAAGGCTGCAGGACAGTACAAGAGGTTTGGTTTGATATACATTTTATATGTTGTGTTAAGGACTCTCCTTGAGCAACCCCATTTAGCACCAGCCAACCGTTTCAGGATTTGCAGTTTCTTTTCAACTTTTTCTGAGATATTTGTTATGTGTTTTTTCCAACTAAGTTTTCTGTCAAAAGTGATGCCCAAGTATTTGGCATCATCAACTGCTTTGAGTGGTTTATCATTGTAATTTATGTTAATGTTCACCGGTTTATATCTTAGTGTAAATAATTCATAGTTTGTTTTTTCTACATTAATAGTCATGAGGTTTTTGGAGCTCCATTCATGTAAATTAATTTTGATTTTTTTTTTTTTGAGAGTCTGGGGTCCAGATGACTATATCATCAGCAAATAAAGCAATTTTGGTTTCTGGTGTTTTTATTATTGGCGGAAGGTCATTTATATAAATATTAAAGAGTGTTGTGCTCAGAACAACACCTTGTGGAAGACCTCGGTGTGTTTGTTTATATTTGGAAATGTATGTATTATATTTTGCAGCACAAAATCTTTGCAAGATAAACTCGGTTATCCATTTAAGCATGTTACTTTTCACACCTACTGATTGCAACTTCTCAATTAATTTGTTTCTCCAGACTGAGTCATATGCTGATTGAAAATCAATGAATACTGCTAAGGTGTCCTCCTTTCTATTGAAAGCTTCTTTGATGACCTGGCTTAGAAGAAGTACATTTTCACTTGTACTATGATTCTGTCTGAAACCGGTTTGTGAACTATTAATTAGGTTATAGTATTCTAGGAACCAGTTAAGTCTAGATGCTACCATTCTTTCCATCACTTTTGCAATAATGCTGGTTAAAGATATTGGTCTGAAACAATTAATATTGTTTGAAGGTTTATTTTTCTTTAAAATCGTGATGATAATGGCTCTTTTCCAGTTGGAGGGTACAGTCGTTTTCCATGATGTGTTATACAATTTCAGTAGGATTTCTTTTCCTTTCCTGCCAAGGTGTTTAATAAACTCTGGGTGGATATTGTCAGGTCCTGGAGATTTTTTGTTCTGTAGTTCTTCTGATGGTGTCATCTGACATAATTGACAATATAAAAAGAGATATAATAGAAGACCCAGGTTCAGGCCACAGAATCACCATAAACTCCATAAGAGGTCTAATAAATAAAAGTAATAAACCAAAAATAAAAAATTCTAGCAACTAGTTTTGCTAAAAAATGTTTGCATGATCAGTCACGTTGTTAGGTTTGTTTTTTACTATTAATTGGTAGGTAATGAAAATATTTGTTTCTCTTTACATGGCAGTGGCATGCTACATGATCTGTCACAATACCAGGTTCATGTTTTAACCTCAAACATGACATATGAAATTACCAGAATGGTTAAATGTGCTCAGCAATTTATGAGTTCAACATAGCTTTTGCTTGCTATATTTGTTGATGCTGCTATACATATCGTTGGCAACAAATAGGTAATCAAATTTAATTTTAGTATAGAATTCTTGTCATAACAGGATAATAAACACATGACTTACAAAAGGTGATCCTTGACAGAGTCAATTGTTATATCTCCAGCACTTAATGTGCTGGTTTCGTGATGTTCTTCTTCACTCACTGTTCCGGTGGGGCCGTTTTCTCTTAGCTCTTCACTTCCATCTGCAAAACAAAAAAAAAAGACAGAAATTATGAAACAAAACATGACAGTTTGAAGTTAATTGATGGAAATTAATTGTTCTTCCACACTAGCCACGTGTAGGACAAGGTTTTCAAAGGACAGAGGCAGAGTTATGCTGGCATATTACCATGGTAGCACAATGGTTAAGAGCAACTGGACGGAGACCGGAAGATCCGTGGTTCAAATCCTGGCTATGGCATTGAATTTTTCATTCTATCTTTCCATTTTTCATCCTACACATAGCTAGTGTGAAAGAACAATTAATTTCCAAAATTATGTTTTTTAGCACAGATGATTACAGATGACAAACTGCTACTCTCAGTAGGTACATTATTCAAATTCTCTTACCAGCAAGTACATTCTTTGCACTCACCCCAACTGTTTGGGTCCAGGTTAGAAGAGAAACTCTGATAAAGTCATAGCCTGGTGTGTGTGTGTGTGTGTGTGTGTGTGTGTGTGTGTGTGTGTGTGTGTGTGTGTGTGTGTGTGTGTGTGTGTGTGTGTGTGTGTGTGTGTCTTGCCAGAAAACAAGACTGAAGAAAAAAAAAAGTGTGAAAGAAGATTTTATAGACCCTTTTAAAACTATTGATGGCTGTTACAATGTTGATGAAGACATTGACAATTGGTTGCAAACTGACAATGATGGCTATTACAGAGGAAGGAATCAATTGCATCATTCAGTGTTGCTGAAAATGAAAATGAAGAGTATTCAGATTCAGACAGTGTTGATGAACCAGCTGTGGTTAGACCCATGCACAAGCAACAGCTAACATAGAGAAACTGTTGCTTTATTTCGAGAGTCAAGCTGAAACATTGCCAAATAAAGTTCTAGTGTTACAGAGGATGTGAGATCGCGCTGCTTGTAAGTGATACACTGAACTAAGACAGTATTAGCTTATTGTCATTTTTACTGACTAGTTTGCAGCTATATTGTATGCAGTGCAAATACATAGCTATTACAGTACATACAATGTATGTTTTTAGGTGAAAGTGTGACAATAGTAATATTTCTAAACTCTATTAAAAATATTTTGGTGATGCACATATATTTTTAATATTGTTTTTCCCATAATTCTCTGGATAACACAAATTTTCATTAACTCGCCCTGGTCCCAGATGATCTGGGTAAATGAGGTTCTACTGTAACTTTGATACAATCAATAAGGGATTCAAGTTGGTGCAACTGGAGTAATCAATAACATTAATGGATCTGCATTTAGAAAAAAGTTTATTCAAACAAAATTTGATGTTGGTTACTCACATTAAGTTGGCTGAATAAGAAGGTGAAAAAATTATTGGTCAGTTATAAACAAATGATGCTGCTATGTGGAATTGCCATTAATATGGTTATTGATATACTCTACTGTTCTTGTTCCTAGGATATTGTGAACCCATCCTTTATAAATCTGTCTAGCATTACGTATTGTCACATACTCTCACTTCTCACCTTCTGCATCTGTAACTGTGCCATTCACAATAGGTGCTGCCTCCTGCTGTTCCTGTGCAGTAGGAGATGGTGCAGAAACCTCTCTACCCTCAATTTTTCCCTCGCCCTCTTCATCCTCATCCACTTCAATTTCTTCTTCATCAGTATCTCTTTCTACATCTCTGGCACCTTCTGGAAGTTCCAATCTGCAGGCAGGTTGTGTAATGGCTGTGGCTGATAGTGTTACTCGCTGCAATTCACTTGAGGAATGTAAGTACAGTGCTTCGCCACTACGTGTGAATGTCAAACTTGAGATCCCACTGAAAGTAGTGCAATTTTAATAAGAATATTGCAAGTTTAATGAAAGATGACAAAACTAATTGACTTAACATTCTCATTTTTGTTGTAAACTAAGTATGTTAACGTACTTGATATCCTCCCTTCTGACAACTGCAGCATTAAGCTGCCTTCTCAGTTCAGGAACACTAAGCACAATGCAGTCTCCTAGATTAGTAAGGCACACCAAACAGTTCTCAGAGTGCCTGCCATCTGATGTTCCAAACCTTGCCATACCCATACGTCGCACACGGGCACCTTCATGCGCTGTCAGTTTAAATTTACAGAAGGGTTTCAAGCTTGGAAGGGTGAAAATCTGAAAAAGGAAGATAATGTACCATTATTAACACTAAATACTATATGGTTTACTTCTATGGAGGGGGGAAAAGGGAGCACAAAAAATGGTTATTCTTATATAAGTCAGTTTTAGCCTGTTAAAGCTCAGTTTTTATGTACTGAAAAGATGAACACCAGTTATTTGTTTCTATCCATGAAGAAAGATGTTGTTTTCTTAATACTATTGCATGAACATAACACTTCTGAGGATGAAATATTTTTTATCTTAAAAAATTATATCAAAATGTATGATGAATGATTACAAGTTACAGTAATCTTATTTTGGTTTTGGTCAGGATGATGAAAATTGCTAAAATATGTTTTCACTTGATTACCTGTGCATACTTGTTTTAATACCATGATAATACATGGCTCCTTGCACATTTAGCATACTAGAGCTTTTGTGTAATTTTACAAGTTTGGAAATAATTAGGATGAAACAATTAGAAATTCAACAGTTCAAAAAATTACACAATGAGTGGATTTGTACAGAATCAAAATCATATTTACCCACTTTCTAAAACTGAAACCCATATAACTTTCCCTTGTTCAGCAAAGCCTACAAATTTTGTGACAATGTTACATTTAAAACATGTAAAATACTTATTACATTAATTTTACTTACAAAAAAGGTGTAAAATAAATGGAAATTCCATATTATAAGAATCCTTTGGCAGTAATATTTGAAAATTGAGACGAATGATCTCTGAAATATGTTTCTAGTTATTAATATAAGTGGTGTATAATATTCACTAATCAAACTCTTCCCAAAATAGTTAATGCTATTTGTCAGCAAGAGAATGGATGCATAGTGGAAACAAATGAAACATTTCTGGTGCAAAGGTTATGTTAACAACTTGAAACATTTCCTTTATCTTTTTGGGAGAATGTCACCATGAAAAGCATTCATGACTACCCACACAATTTAACTCAAAACTGCAGGTAACTCTTCCCCAGGTTGTTTTTATTTTTCTATATAACCTCAGTGAGCTTTTATAATTGTAATGGCAAAAATGTTTTGTGTCAATATCTACTGATCTTAACTTCCTTCCAGAAGCCTCTGTACCCATACTCTGCATTTATCCAAGAATTACCCATACCTGTTTCAACACGTCATTCATTTTATGTGTCCAAGACCCACCCCAATTACTTCTCCTTTGAATATGAAAATATTCTTTAATAACCTTGCCATCTTAAAAGTTAGTGATTCTGTATAAATATTTCATTGCCCTTGACAAGAACGTAACAAAGTAAGGTTTTATAATAAGGTCAGAATAACAAAATTACAATTGACTTCCTCCTTAAGCACTTTAAATGTGGTTTGGTGCTATGCATATTCTTTGAAGAAATAAATCCTTTTTAAACATCAAACAGTAAAAAGCATTTACTGATTAACACTCTTATTCTGATGAAATTACAAAATATGACTGGTGTAATAAAATCAAAGTTTATTGCAATTCACTTTTAAATGGGAAATCACAAATGAAAGCAGCTACATAAGTAACATGATCTCCATAAGATTTGCCATACATTTTGGATGTCCTTTTGATTGCATCCCACAGAATTTTTGTCTAACATTTAACATTTTTGCAACATAGGATTGGCTGAAACGAGTGCTGACAGAACTTGACGAAGTTGCCCTGAATAGCAGTGCAGATAACTGTGATAGTTGTAGAGCCATTCACTACCAACCTCGGCACCTACGTATGTCCCAGACATTTGTGTTGTAGACGGTATTAAAACTGTGTGTGTGTCCACAATACTTAATCTACTTCAGTCAGCAGCTTCAGTTTTTTTACATAACTCATGTGCTATTAGCACAAAAGTGAATCGAGAAGATATTGACACATTGCATCACTTCAATATCTTCTCGATTCACTTTTGTGCTAATTTGTGCTTCACTGTCCCTACGCTTCTTTCAAGTTTATACTTTGCGTCATGTGTTATTGTTAGAATTAAGTTACCTTTACAATTCATTGAACAAATGAATATCCTGTTCGGTCCTCGCCATTCAGTAAATAAATTTTGTAAGTCTAAGCTGTGTTTCAATGCTCTGGCTGAATTCATTAATATAATATGAAGGTTGGCTGATAAGTCCCGGGCCTCACATAAAGATGGTAACTCTAGGCCTGTTCAACAGATAGCATCATATAGTTTAACTCTAGACTACCTTTATCCATAGTTACAGGTCAATAGCTTGTTTAGTTTTTGAATGACAACATTTTAAACAAGACAAGTGTTGAGGTTTAATGAAAATGAAGGATTTGGAAAAATGAGCAGTGATTAAATACTTCCATTTGAAAGGCTTAACACCTAAAAATTTAAGGAGGAAATGGACAGTACATTGAAAGACTCTGTCCCTTCATATACAATGATTAAACGGTAGGTTGAAGAGTTTCAAATGGAACGTACGAGCACTAGTAATGAGACTTGCTCTGGATGCCCTGTGGAAATCACAACTCCAGAGATCACTGAAAAGATTTATTGTTTAGTCCTGGAAGACTGCAGATTAAAGTTATTTGAGATAGCAAAGGCTGTAAACACATCAAAAGAATGTGAAGGTAATATTTTAAGTAATGTTTCGAGCTTCCACAAGGTCTGTGCAGGATGGGTGCCACGCTTGTTGATACCTGATCAAAAGTTACAAAGAAAAACTTTTACTGTTAAGAATTGGGGGCTCTACCATAAAAATCCCAGAGGATTTTTGAGACAGTTTATTACTACGGATGAAACTTGGATACATCACTACACTCCACAATCAAAACAGTGGATTGTGCCAGGTAAACTAACTCCAAAAAAGGCAAAGTCAATATTGTCAGCTACAAAGTTTATGGCGAGTGTTTTCTGGAATGCACAGGGAATTATTTTTATTGATTACTTGGAGAAGGGTAAAAGTATCATTGGTGACTACTACACAAGCTTACTGCAAAGTTTGAGGATGAGGTGAAAAGAAAAAGACCACTTTTGGCAAAGAAAAATATCTTGTTTCTCCATGACAATGCTCCGGCCCATCATCCAGTCATTGCAATGAGAATAATGTGAGAATTAAAGTTCAAATTGCTTGAACATCTACCCTAATCACCAGATCTAGCAGCCAATGACTACATTTTCGCGAACCTCAAAAAATTTATTAGAAGGACCAAGATTTCACAGCAACAAGGTCATAGATAAGGTAAACAGCTATTCTGTTGACCATGATAAATTGCATTACAGAATGGTTTAACCTTTTCAATGCTAACATATCGTTACCTAGGCCAACTCCTCCTTGCTGAGCTATTTTCAGAAAAATTTAATATTTAAAAAATACCTATAATCCCAAGCAAAAGGGTAGTAAACAATATATAAACTCACCATAAATTATGTAGACATTTCCAAGTAATCCAGGTTGTAATAATTTTCACTTTTAAAATAAATGTTGGGAAGAGTAACACTCACTACACAGGGTTGTCCACATGAGCCACTAATATCATCAACTTGTTTGTCTTGGATTATACAGCTTTTGTGCATTATTTTAGTACTTGGAAAATAAAAATATTAAATATATATGTGTACTCATATTTTTCACTTCACTTCAAGCCTAGGTCTGTCCAAACAATTACGCTTTACCTAAATTTTGAAGAAAAAAAATGTGTCAGGCTACACTTTTACACATTTTCTATACAATGCTTCCCACAGCAACTCAGAAATTTAAGTGTATGGTACTTTTCGAAGCAGGATTGTACACACAAACCAATGCCACATTTGGTGTACATATATCTGCATTCTCTTCGTTTTTTCTCTCCTAAAGATGTGCTAGAGCATACATAACACTGCCTGGCGGGATTTGCTTTCTTTGGTGTGGGTGGTATAATGGATAGAAAATGTCTTTCTGTCAGTCGTAATGGTCGGTCACCTGAGTGAGTGAGTGTGTGGTGTTTTAGGGCCTGTCGACAACAAGGTCATTTGGGAACGTCAGTCACCTGATGATAATCTTCCTGATGCAGTGGTGGGCCTTGGTGTATGATATTTCTGGAAAATTAATGTGATGACTGAAATTTAGAAATCTGCCAGTGAAATATTCTTGCCAGTTTTTACATTGTACAGTGTTGAGAATTTAAAATTACAATGTCCAAAAGGTGAAAGAAGAATTTTCTGTACCATTTTAGTGACTTTCTGAGGCAGTGGAGGGAACTTAGAATCATATCTGATCGATCCACTGCACCCATATTGATGTTATAATCCAGCACACACTCCGGTTTTGTTAATCGAGTGTTTGTAGTTCTGTTCACCTTTCCAGTTTGTTTCATTGCAGCTGTATGCACTGTGGACAACATGTACATTTCTCGTCTGTCCATCCACCTCAATGCCAGCAGATTGTTTGTGTGTCTGGATTCCACTTCTTCTCTTTTCAATTTGGAAGTCATCTTGGGCAACCCCCCCTCTTGTTTTTTCTCACTGTGCCACAAGCATTGGTATTGTTCTTGTGGAGCCAATCAAGAAGTGGAGGACTGGAATACCAATTATCCAGCCAAACACTGTGGCCTTTGAGCAGATATTTGCGTACTGCATACTAATGTCTGTACTACAGCTCCAGAAACACCAAACTCACGGTCTGGAATTATGTTTGTGGCTGCCCCTGTGTATATTATAAAGTCAACATACCCCATATCACAGTCACACATCACAAATAATTTTATTCCAAATCTATGTAGTTTGGATTGAATACACTGCAAAAAATCAGCGCCCCTTGAAAAGTAGAAGGCTTTCGTCAATGCAAATATAAAAAGGGGTGAATACTTCACTAAACACGTTTTGGAGGTGATCTATGACTGGTTTCAGTATATAAAGTCTTTCTCCATGCACCCATGCACTTGTCTTTCATTGTCATTGAAATGCAGCACACGCAAGATAAGATATCTGTCCTGGGACACGTAGTTCGTAAATTGCAGTGTTGTAAGAAGGGGATGCTTGGACCAGGTTTCTGCAATGGTAAGCTTTTTCACTCTCCCCATAAGCAATGTGACTCACAAAAAAACGTAAAGTTCTTCTTGCTTTACATCTTTCCATTTTCTGCAGACGTGAGCTGGGAGATGGTACCACCTGACTGAGAAATTTGTAATATTTGTGAGTTTCTTCAGCAATGTTCTGCACAAAATGAGGTGGGGAAAAAGAGCTGGAAATATTCTAGGACACTGGAGTCATCACTAATATCGACTGAAATGCCTGTATAGTCCCTGTTGAAGTCCTGAACTTGTGGAGTAAAGTTGCCATAGCTCCACTGGAACAAAGAAGCACTGTCTCGTCTTCGCTTGGATGGCTGTTTCTTGCTCATTTTCATTGTTACTGCTGTCTTCATCATTATCCTTCACATGAAAATTGGTCACTATCTGCAAACTCCGAAATATCGGATAAATCTGATAGTAGTGACTCAAGAACGTTTAAAATTTCGGCATCGGAAAGACCACAACTCGCACAGCTTGAAGTCATTGCCACTATGTTGGGATACCCTGAAGACATCATGCTGATCACGTGATTTGCGGCACTCAGAAGCTAGTGTCCCTGTCTCGCTGTACCTCCTTCAAATATTTTCTTTGAGAGGGCATTACCGTACAGAGAGAAAGATTTTAAGTGGTGCATATGCTTCCCAATGATGAGACTATGCGGCTGCAAATTTCAAACGCTTATGTGAGTCAAAGCCTGCAAGCTACAGGCATTCAAAGAGATAACTTGTCTGTAGAATGGCTGCAATGTTTTTTCATGCATGAGATAACTCGTCCGTAGCAGTGGAAAGGTTAATTACATTAGAACACAGATGACAAATATATATTAGCCTTTCTGGAGATTATGTTGGGACCTATCAGCTGACCCTCATATTGTTGATCTGGCAACATTTTATTACAATGAGGAACAATGCATTCAATTCCTATTATGACAAAAAGTTACTAAGAATGCCCATATCATGGACAGTAAGAGGCCAGCCTTTATCTCATTGGGAAATGGGATCAGACAAAACAAGATATTTTCATGCAGGCATGAGCTGAACACTTCTGGGAGTCCATGGCAAAGAGTACTTGGTTTGAAAACACTAGGTACCTGTCTAAGTACTCCTAGTTATGCTCAGCAATATCCACGAACTGTTATCTATGGTTCCATTGGAGATACAACCATGAGACACAGAACAATATCTGACTGGTCCATCCATTGTTGGGAAGTATGAATATTGTCATTCGACAACAAATACAACAGTAGGGGCAAAATAGGTGGTACCGGACATCTTTTACAGATCAACGAATGTAAAATTAGAAGGAAGAAGTATCATCATGGTCGCATTGTGGAAGGAAACTGGATCAGGGCTGATCAATGTGGTTACTAACAAACCATGGATGACAGTGTTCCCCAATAATTAAAGAGACTGTACCACCTTCTGTTCTTTAACTGAGGAGCATGTGTTTGCAGCACAATGCACACCGCCTGCTGAGGTGGATGAAAAGCTTAATGACTGAGGTTTTGCAGCCAGCCCACGTAACTGTGATCACTGTATCTGGTGGAGTTTATCTTAATAATACTGAGACACTGAAAAAACAAACTACAAATATTTGAAAGTAATGAGTCAGTAATTCAAATTGTGTTTGAATTATCAACTCATTACTTTCAAATGTTACATAAATCACTGTTTCTAAACTTTTGCTTCAAATAAAACTACAAATAGTTTTTTCAATTAATTTTGACGTCACTTACTAAATTCCTTCAATCACTCATTGAATCATGCTGACAATCTCCACGACATTGCCTCTCAATTCAATTCAATTCATCCATTAAATCTCCATACAAGATTGTGGACAAGTCCAAACAAAAATATTTACAAAATTTAAATACACAAATTACAAAAAAACATGTATAAGAGTAAATGCCAAAATATAATAATATAACTTAACTTTCCAAATACTTTTGAATAGAATAAAAACATGCTTCACTTAAAAATGTATGTAGTTTAAATTTAAAAATCTTTTGGTTGTCAATCTTTTTTAAATAAAGAGGTAACTTATTGTACAGTTGGCTACCACTCAAGGGGTAGTATATGACAGAATCAAATGAATATACAGTTATTAGTGTACCCACGATGCCAAGATTGCAAAAACAACAAAGCTAGCCATTTCAAGAGCTGATCAAGGACATTCGGGCAATTTATCTTGTGCTTCTGTTAAAATATTAAATAATAGTTTAATTATACTTTTATTCAGTCAAAACTTTTGCCATTCATTTACTGAGTAGTGTATTGACTTTAATGTTGGCAGCAAAGAGCAGGGTGATGGTGGGAGCGATGTTGACAGCAACCAGCACATGCCCAGTAAATACATTTGGAATTAGATTTTATTTATTAATATTTAGATGAGTCGTATTTATTACACATCTGCTTCACTTTCGTACCTATTTTGAGGACATGTTTCGCAAATCATCGTTTGCATCTTCTGCTCTTATGCGACTAAAGCTTGATCCAGTGGTGTAGGTAATTCTGGAGTTGCTGCTGCCATCTGCTGATGAACTTAAATGTGGGATTCTCTTCTGGCGGGATTTCAAAGTTCATTAGTTGGTTTTTACGTTTTTCTATGTATATTCTCTCCCATATGACGAGTTCACTATGTTTTTGTACGTATTTTAGTAATTCTGTGCTATCTTCAATTTCATGATTTTCAGACCAGAAATGAGCTGCTATTGCAATAGCAGCAGCAGAATTACTATAATACGTACAAAAACATAGTGAACTCGTCATATGGGAGAGAATATACATAGAAAAACATAAAAACCAACTAATGAACTTTGAAATCCCGCCAGAAGAGAATCCCACATTTAAGTTCATCAGCAGATGGCAGCAGCAACTCCAGAATTACCCACACCACTGGATCAAGCTTTAGTCGCATAAGAGCAGAAGATGCAAACGATGATTTGCGAAACATGTCCTCAAAATAGGTACGAAAGTGAAGCAGATGTGTAATAAATACGACTCATCTAAATATTAATAATTATTTCGCTTCACTGTGGTGTTCCAATACAGTTAAATCTCGATAGATTTTATTTGTTTTATTTCAAATGAGCTGATGTATTTTTCAAGGTTTAGAACAGAGGAAGACAGTTTCGAGAGTTGTGACGTATTTCAGCTGGGAGCGAGGCCTGCAGTGTGTGTCACGTCAGGCAAGAGCCGTGTAGTACCAAGTTGCCTATATAAATGGCGCTGTGAGTACAGAATCTGAGGGTTCAGCCAGGTGTAGTGCACTCGACAACAATGTAGCTGCCACCTACCAAATGGAATTGTTAAATTTACTATGTGACGGTTTATTGAAGGACAAATATACACACAGGAAAGACTTGGTTGGTTTTTACAAGAATGTCCCCCAAACCAGATTTCCGAGGTTGTATTCACTAGCCGCATGGACATTGTGTATGTTTGGCTCGACATATGTGTGTGAACAATTTTTTTTCTGTTATGAAATTAGCTAAGTCCAAACCCCGAAGTACCTTGTCGTATCACAATCTAACATGCAGCCTTCAATTACAAATTTCTTAGACATTACGTCCTGACATTGATAAACTAGTTAAAGAAAAACGAAACAAAGTGTCGGAAAATGTCCACGTAATTTTGTTCTGAAAGGGTCTCCTCTAATTTGCAGAGAAAATTACTTTGTTTTATTTTATTTACTTTATAACATGCCTGACCTACAGATAAACGAGTTGAAGTTCTATAAATTTTCTCACAGCACAGAGCTAAAATGTAACTGTTTATAAACTGTGACCAACTATTTAATTGAAGCAGTCAGCATTAATATTACAACACCCAAGATGTAAGTTGTACATATTATTAATACCTGATGTGTTTCTTGTCTTTCCTACGCTGTTGGAACCCCAACACATCAAACTGTTTCCTTTCTCTTGGGCAGCAGAAATCAATGTGGTGACGTCACACGCTAACCTGCCTTTCGTTCGGGAGCATATTTGGCGGTTAGAGCTGATGGAGCCGACGTCACACCACTACCTATCTTCCCCTGGTTTAGTAGGTATTTAAGATTTTTTTTTTTTAAATGTTTTGAATGTACTTGTGAATTCTTACAGAATACAATATCACAAGTGAGTTAGAAAGTTAGAATAATTGTTTGTGAAATGTAGTGGAAAGAACAGCCATATATATTAATTACCTTAAACTGTTCCTCTGAACAAATCACAACACGATGTGATGCAGAAGTGTCTGGTGGCTTTACTCCAGCCTTTTCTATTTCAAATGGTTCTGGTAGAGGTGCATTTGCTCCATCAAGAACAGTGATGGCAATGACTGGTGCTCTATGTTTCAGTTGAATTTCTTTACCCAACTGACAACTTACATCTTCTTCCTTCCGTCTTGCAGCTGATGGAATGGCAAGAGTGAATACAAACACTGTACCATTGTTAGTGCCAGCCCATAACGTTGCTGTCATTGCTTGCACTGTAAAGAAATAAAGCATTAATTGTACCTGAACTGTATTATTCATTCATTCCATACAACCCCCATGACTCCTACAGCTACAAAAATTTATGACAAAACACAGAAGCAGTATAGTAGATGAAATTACATAAGGAATAATGCAAAACCAGAATTTAGTTTACTATTTTATACTATAATTTGTGTTGAAATTAACATACTAGTTACACTGTCACCTATGCATAAGAATTAGGCTGAATATTCATTCCTAGTCTATTACAATTCACCTTAATCAAGTTTGAACTTGAATACATAGCTGAATAGAATAAAAAAATTACTATCATACACGAACTTATGTATTGAGAATGTATGAGTGAGTTGCAAATTGTCATACAATCATTATCAAGCTCACCTAATTTTATTGCAGATTAGTCCCCATCTATTAGCACACGTGATCATATTCAACAACCCAAACTTCAAGCTCAGCCAGCAAATAAAAGTTCAGCCTTTCTAACACAAGTAAGATATATCTGCAACATTCGCAACAAGGGAAGTAATCCAACTGGACAGGCATTGTTTCTTTGTAAACTGATTTACAGACAGATTTTTGGTTGATAAAAACATGATAAAAGTCATTCTACTAACTTTTCCACCTATCTTGAGATATTGTGATTACATGCTACTTTGGTTATAGGCTATATTCAATATTCATGCTATTATATATGCTATTATATTGCAACGGTAATAATTGTGCAAAATGCGCTGTGATAACTGTAGTCAACGATGATTTGTAGATTCTTGCCTTTTGTGTCGATCTAGTAGATTTCTTGTAGATGTATGCCTTGGCCCTCTGGAGCAATGAGTCTTTATCTCTGGCCATAGTATCAGAGTGAGAATAATTTTTAAGCTGTTATGGTAGAAAATAACTTTTCTCTTCTTCAAAAATCTTAGAATTTATTCAGCAAACAATTGATATATTATATTACAATGTTAAATTTCATAACTTTTGTCCTTTCGTAAAATATTGTTATATCGTTGCACTTTACATTTCTGCAGACTTGCAGAATACACCAAGAAAACACGTCTTTCGCTGATGGTGATCTTGTGCAGAATGATTTCAAGTCCTTTTTCACTTATCTATGTAGACATCTCACTTCTACAATATCCAGGCTTCTATATATTCTCGAATCTCTGCACACGAAATTTCTAGAAAAACTAAATTATTTTTATTCTATTGGTCTATGTCACAACATTATGTAATCACATTATTATAATAACCAATAGGAACACTATTATGTAACGAGATTCAACTGTATTGGAACACCACAGTGAAGCGAAAAATTATTAAATTTTAGATGAGTCGCATTTTTTAACACATCTGCTTCACTTTCGTAAGTGAAGCAGATGTGTTAAAAAATGCGACTCATCTAAAATTTAATACTATTATGTAAGTTGTGTCATTCTATGGGCTACCCAGTTTCACATTCTATTTTATACAAATTACATTTTCTAGAATAATCCAGAACAAATTTTTAAATATATGAAAAAAATATTAAATAACCATTAAAATATATTCATGCAGTATATTCTTGCTATGAATAAGAACTATGATACAATGAAGCACAAAATTAATATAATTTTGAGTCATACTAGTACTTGATGGTCCATATATTGCTAGTCTTTACCTAGAATGCGTTTCATAAGTACCTTCCTAACATAGATAATATTGACTGTTCTTATGAAATTCTTTACCCGTGTAGTTAATGCAGTTGGACCCTGAACAGTTTAATAAATGGATTTCTTGTTCTATATTGTGATTATCATTCCAAAAATGGTACGCTACAGCCAATTTGTCTATTTCTTTGTTCTTGATTTTCCTAAAATGCCTTTTAAGCCTAATGTTCACATTACTTTTAGTTTTGCCAATGTAAAATTTGTCAGTCTTTGCAGTTTTTCTGGTACATATCTGATTTTTTGTCTGTGGGTTTCTCTTTTATATTATGTGATTTCAAAAGGTGTTGTACACTGAATTTGTTTTTGTGGGGCTAAAGTAATGTGTTCTTTGGAGACCTTTTGGAAAAGGTATGTACCTCTGGGATAGTATATAAATTTTCTCTATGAAGTTGTATTACTTATCAGGGAAAGAGTAGTTATTTGTCAGCTTTCTTGTTGTCTTTTGAATTTATCAATTTTCTTTTGACCAATTCAGCACTAAATTCATAGTATTCTGCAATGTGAATTATTAGCATTAAAGAATACCGATCAGACACAAAATACATTAAGTTTGGTGTACCACAAGGTTCTATTTTGGGTCCTATTCTTTTCTATTGTTTGTAAATGATTTACAGTCAAATATTACAGCTAAAACAATAGTTCAATATGCGGATGACACAAATATATTAATTGAAAGCAATGCACTTGAAGAGCTACAAATCTTATCAAGCAGAATGTTCAGTAATATTTCTAAATGGTTCAGCAATAATAATTTAATTGTAAACTTGGATAAGACACATGTAATTCATTTTCAGTTTTCTCAGAATAAGTCTCTTGTACAATCACAATTAATATGTAATAATCAAGTAATTAACTATGTAAATACAACTAAATTTCTTGGTCTTTGGATACAGAGTAACCTAAAGTGGGAGACACATGTTGATCATCTAATTAAAAAACTGAGTACAATTTGTTATAATTTCAGACAACTGGTACACATAGTTCACATAAAAACTCTCAGAAGTGTGTATTTTGCGTGTGCTCACTCCATTTTAAAATATGGCATAACATTATGGGGTAACTCACCACATTGTAAATCATTATTCATAATGCAAAAACGGATTCTAAGAATACTTGGAGGAGTTAAATCAACATCTACGTGCAGAACATTATTTAAAATATTTAAAATTGAAATTTTAAAATTTACAAAGACAAATTTAATGAAAGGAAATGGCCACTGCACCTTTAATGACACAGTTCATAATCATAATACTAGACAGAGAATGGACATTCATGTGAATAGAAGTAACACAAGAGCTCAAAACAGTGTAATAAACCTAGGAATCACTTTTTTTAATAAACTGCCTATAGCCAATAAAACCACTTGCAATTTTACAGCATTTAAAAAGTCAGTTTTGGCATACTTGCTAGACCACTGTTTTTGTTGTTAGTGAATTTATGGAAAGCTTATAATATTGTTACATTTCTGAATTAATTGTGTATATTATAAATTTTTTTTTGAGATATCTTTATAAAACATTATTTTGTACAAACACTGACTTGTCCTTATTGGATGTGACTTGTTAATTTACAAGTATAGTTAATTGCACTTTAAATTCACAATTTGACGTGTCTTATATCATACTACTCATGTACAATGTATGATTTACAAGATGAATAAATTATCTATCTGACTGCTCTTTGATATATTCCCCCTTGTTAAAGGGTACATTAATTAACCTATAATTTAAGTGTCAATATCAGCATGCTTGTATTGACTTGGGTTATATCCATAAAATTTTATGAAATTTTCTGTTTCTTTCCTATAATGCCAAATTCTAGTTTTGTATATTTTCTGATTAGTTTCAAGTCTAAGAAATTCTTTTGTAACCTTCATACATGGATTGACCTCACTGGTGATAGTATGGCTTTGAAACATAGTGATCCGGAGACAGCATTTTGCTTTATGACCATTATATGTTCACATTCATCGCCACCACACAAAATTGTGTAATGCAGAGCACTGTCTTGAAATCATTCAGAAAAGCCTGATCTTGTTTTTAGTAATGTATAACCATTTTGCATATCTTTCAAGACTCATGAACTGAACTGACCCTACATAAACGAAATGCAACTTTTCTTTAAAAGTTAATTGATTTGATTTGATTTATTGATTCATCCATTAAAACATGTACATGTTATAGGACACGTCAAATTAAAAACTAAGTACAATATTTATAATTAAGGTAGCTAACTAAATATTTACAAATTTAAAAATTCATCCACGCTGTAGAAGCTATTGGCTCTAAGGAAGTTTAATAACAATTTCTTAAATTGATGTTGTGATTCAATCTTTTTTATAGATTCAGGTAGCTTATTGTAAAGATGTAAGCCAGCATATGTGAAACTATTTTCATACATCTTTGTTTTGTGTGACTTCACAAATAAATTATTCTTTGTTCTAGTGTTGTGTATATGAATTTCAGAATTTGTTTTGAATAAACTTAGGCTTGCTCTCATATGTACAAGAGTTTCATATATGTATATACTTGGCAGTGGTAAGATACCTAATTTACTGAAGTATGGCTTACAACTAGTTGTGCTTGAGACATCTGCTATGATTCTAATTATTTTCTTTTGGTATCTGAATACTTTTATACTGTCTTTAGAATTTCCCCAAAAAATTATACCATATGCCAACAAATTGATGGAAATTAATCGTTCCTTCATACTAGCCATGTATATAGGCTAAGGTTTTGGTTAGATGGAGTCAAACTGAAAAATTCAATGCCACAGCTGGGATTTGAACGGATCTCCTGGGCCACAAGAAAACGCACACAGTACAAAATTTATTTTTGATTTCCAGAAAGTAAGGAAACCTTATAATGTAAACACACCAAATTATCAGCACCAAGTTATCCTAATCACTGAGTTATAAGAATTAAAAGTCACCACAAATTTATACGAGGTAAAGAGCTTACC
This sequence comes from Mantis religiosa, assembly GCA_030765055.1. Taxonomy (NCBI): domain Eukaryota; kingdom Metazoa; phylum Arthropoda; class Insecta; order Mantodea; family Mantidae; genus Mantis; species Mantis religiosa. Next base: position 83,571,504 of record CM060957.1, read on the forward strand.
ACTGATGATAAAGGTCTTTGCAAAGTAAAGGCAGCGAACCATGCTTCCCAAAGAGTCATCCACAGGCCGAGCTTCAACTTGTCTCTCAACAGGTTTAGCTTCAATAGGACTTAGGCCTCCTGGAGATGTGGCTGATGAAGGTGATGCAGCTTCTGCACCTGACCTACAAGTTCAAATTTCATTATTTATCTTATAATGCTAAGGCATTATTGAATTGAAACAAAAGTTATGTGATTAAACATATATTGGAATATTTTTTATTTAAGCAAAATTCTTTTATTCCTTCCACTATTTCTGCTTTAAATAATATTATTAATACAGGAATATAACTAAACTGTAATCATCCTTAGGTTGTCTTAACCAAAACAAATTCAAAAGACTCTTTGAACCAAAGTGTGTTATAGCAGAAGAAGGTAATTTCATATTCATAATCTAATTTAAGAAATTAATACTTATCAGTGAAATTAAACACAGCAGAGAGTAACACATATTTTCACAGGAAAGGGCCTACTGCGCATAAATAATCTTTGAAAGCTAAACTGACTCAACTGAAATGTAATACTGTAACTGTATCAGGCGTTTGCAGTACTGCTTTATGCAAAGCTGTTATGATCCAATTGAAGTTGTATGTGAATATTCTATTACAAATATACATCACCTTAGGAGTCCAATCTATATATGTTGTAACACTGAAAACTTGTAACTTGTCATTAACAAATATTAATAGACAATGTAATCCAACTGAAAAAAAACTATTTGTAGTCTGTTTGTAACACCTTGGCATTTACATTTTTATATTATTGAGAGACTAGTTTTTGGAAGCCATTGCATCCATTTTCAAACTTGAAGGTTCGACTATCGTCTGTAGTCGTATACTTCCTTCTTTCTGGTGGTGGAACTGTGAACTTCTTTATCAAATTATCTACTGATGGAATTTCAAAGTTCATTACTTAGTCCTTATTTTTCCATATGAATATGTTCTTCCAAGTTGTCAGTTTGTTTTCATTTATCAACCTTTTAGAAATTTTAGAAAAATTACTGCAATTTAATGAATTTTGAAATCCCACCAGTTAATAATTTGATAAAGAAGTTCATAGTTACACCATCAGAGGGACGAGAGCAGACAAGACAATAATTGGACCTTCAAGGTTAAAAATGGACACAACGGCTTCTTAAACTAGTCCCTCAATAATACAGAATGTAAGTGACAAAGTATTAAAAACCAACTACAAATAGTTTCTTTCAATTAATTTTGACATCACTGTTACTAAACTTCCCCAATCATGTATAATGTAATTTAATTTGTTGCAATACTAGAATTGTTTCAGTTAATATATTATACTTTCAAAAATATGGTATATTTTCCTTGTATCATAATTCTCAGCAGCATTAAAATTATTGTATGTCACTATCACCCATGAGAAAATGTCTGCAGTAAAATGTCCAGCAATATGTCAAAATGCAGATTATATTTTCATTGCATTTCACTGTGCTACTTTTTATGCATTGCGTTGCATACATGATTAGGCTGATAGATGACCTGACAAGAGCATTGTTGTCAAGTGGTTAAAACCACTTGCCTCTCACCAAGGAGAGGCTGGTTCAACCGCAGGGGACCATATGTGGTATTTATGATGGATAAAGCAGCATTTGGGCAAGTTTTCTCCAGGTTCCCCATTTTCTCCAACCATTCATTCCTCATATGTTTTACCGTCACCTTGCATCAATTATACTCATATCTTCCTCACTCATACTTTTCAAGGTTGTTTGTTCACAACTCTCTTTCAAGGTTGTGACGACTACATTCAATGGCTAAGAGGAGCTCAGGGCACTAACCATATCCCATTCTCCACTATTACAGCCCTCATTACACCATTGGGGGGTAAAGGTGGGCAATATAGCACTCAAACAGAACTTGGCCCTCTATAGCTCTTGCAGCATGGAGTTTAGTTTTATCACTGACAGAACCAGTGTGCTTATATCTTGTTTCAATTATGATCAACTTAAGGATGGATATACAGTATAACAATATAGTAATGAATGGCTACAATTATATAATTAATTTAGAGAAAAAAATATTTAAGACATTATTTCACATATTTGTTCACTTATGCCCAATTTCACCAACAGATGCTAAGACTTAACACGAGTTTAGCAATAGTTATAATAAAAATTGTGTTTCACCAACATGTATTAGCTTGCAATTCCTTTCTTGGAAGTGTTGAAAAGTGTCATTAATCGACTCCCTTTAAATTTAATGTATTAGCTTAACACTCATGTTCAGTCTCTTGTTCAACTTGTTAGTTTAACAAATAGTTTAACTGTTGTTAAGTCCTTAACAATTGTTAATAGTCAAGATGGTGGGCGTGAATGCAGCTTTTGATGTCAACTTGCTATATTTAAGACCATCTAAATGGCATTCGTAATAGAGTAAGGCCTATGAGGAAAAATGATTTTGATGAGTTATCAAAAGAAATATTTTCTACAGAGGTATAGACTGTCAAAACAAGTTGCTATGAAGTTTACTGAAGTACAAGAGAGGTTAAAACATGCATCAAAAGGAATATGCCGATCTCACCTTTGCTTCTAGTATTAATTAATACCTTTGCGATTGCCCGCCTCCGTAGTGTAATTGGTAGCGTGTCTGCCTCACGTTCAAGAGATCCCGAGTTCGAATATCGGTCAGGGTGAGTTACCTGATAAGGTGTTTTCTTGGTTTTTCCCTAATCCTTCATGACGAATGTCGGGTAACTGTTATCTCTATGGACCCTGGACTCATTTGAGCATTATTTCACCCAATTCATTCACCGTCCGATATGACTTAACGTTGGAGGACGTATTTTAAAAAGAAAGAAAGAAAAAAGAAAAAAAAGAAACCTTTGCGATTTTATAATTCACTGAATTATGTGGATAATACTGTCCACCTCCCATCGTGAAATGTTCAAGTTACTCGTCAGATCTCTCCTTTGCACCTCATTTTAAATTTACATTGTGCTTCTAGTAGTCATACAGCATTTGAATTAAATTCGTTTCCAATCTTTTCCCACATGACATCTTTCTCTTTTAAATTCACTGCATCTGTCCTCTTATTTTCCACAATATCCTTATACTTCGTCATCAATTCAATTAACAATTCTTTCTCCATCGATGAGAAATTTGTTCCATAGCATCTCTTACAATTTTGTTCACCTACCATTTTTGCAGCTGTGTGCAGACGAAAATGAAAACAAAAGTGCATTGCAGTAAATAATAGGACTCATCCATAGCCTTCTATAGCTGTAATATTTACAAGTCTCTTGGCGTTAACATGTGTTTAACATTTTCAGAAAACAGGTTGGTGAAATGCAAGAAATTTAACAGCTTTGTTAGCGCTGTGACAGCTGTTACATTAAATCTGTTAACGCCGATTTTAACATCTGTTGGTGAAATTGGGCATTAGTATATCATTTATATACTGTCAATATAACCTACTTTAATAATGAGAAGTTACAGTTTACTAGTAAAATAGGTTTTACAACTACTAAAATGCCCTCAAAAGTAACACAGTAAAAGCACTACACATTTCTGTGCTCTGGTAAAGCCAACATCTACATACATTGTATATTAAGTGTGCATCAGAAGATAACATAAAATATCTAACAGAACTATGAAATGCAAAAATCATGTTTCAATACTTCTAGTACATAAAATTTATTAACTGCATAAATATTAATAAGCACAACTGACAGTCTATACAATACTGATATTGAAAGTGATGTTTTCATGCACAAACTGTAAAAGAAACAGACAAACGATAGAAATTAAAATACACTAGAAACTGAACACATTTTCTTAAACACGAGTTTAACCGCTTCGCCGATGGCCATTTAAACCCTTCAGGGGCCGGAAACGGATACCCAATAAACAGAACAGGACATTTAAATTGTTAAATGCTGTAAAAATGCATCACAAATACAATTCCATATCTTCCGTATTATTTAAGTTATTTAAACAAAACAAAAACTGGTTTAAAACTCATTAAAGGCAGTATAAATCTACAGTAACAATAAAGTGGATATTACATTAATAAATTGTTGAAACTTCACTACTTTGTTTCACTGTAGCAAAAGCCATTCTTTGTGCCGAACGCGCCTAATATTTGAATCATTTTGTTTTGTGTGTATACGAGCCAATGTATGTATGTATGTATAGCTACGCAAGCGACTTCTGCGGTTCAAGTTTAGTTTATTTATGCTATACCAAGCGATAATCATACGAGAATATATTGCGTTACACACTCACACACTGGAAAGAAAACTCTCTGTCAGCATCTATTATTACAGTGTTTCTCAACGAAGGTTTCTAGTAGCCTTATGCAGCTGTTTTCGCTCTGTATTTTAGTTATTTATAATCTCTTTGTGTTCAGAGTGATTTCTTATAGCTATCAAGAGCTAAATGAATGGCACATTTGAAATTGTTAAATTTCAATGTTAACCATGGCTTATCCCCATAATGTAGCAAATAAATTAGCTTGGGTATGATGTGTACAGGCTTCTGATATTACTGTAGAAAATCTGGAAGATTTGTTATACGATTATGAAAGAGATCTTGAGTACTTACATAGCAGTGACGTGTGCTGGTCTACAAATGGCATGTTAGCTACTCCATTGTTTGGGGAAATGGCGGGTCAAATACGGGTGATGCGGATCAGCTATTACTAGCTATCCCTCTTTATGGAAAACAGTTAAATGGTAAAAAAAAAAAAAAAAAAAAAAAAGTATTTTTATACCACTGGATGTAACTATGCACAGTTGTTTAGTAATTTTCAGAACTGTAAATTCATGCAAGACATTCATCTACCTGTACTTGCGCGTATAAAGAGCTCATAACCTAATTGAGTATTATAATACTCAGAGGCCTCTTTATACTAGGGGGTAGGAAATTTACCACGACATCACCCCTCATACTTGAGAGAAAACACTTTCCTAAAAGGATGCCACCCACAACCAAAAAAGTCGCAACCATTTCGAAAATGTGTAGTGTGTTGCAAAAAAGAAGTTCGCAAGGAAACCAATATTATTTGGTGTGAATCTGCAGATGTGCCCTTGGGTGTTTATCTAGTTTTGGAGGTTACAATTCAAAAAGAAACCTTTAAGGGCACATTTACATTCCTTATAGAACTAATTTAAATTTATTGTAAAATAGCAAGATTAAAATAATTGGCGTTAAATGAGCATTAAATGCATGTATGCGCAGGACGTCTATACACGTCCATATCGGTTTGGGGCATTTTAACTTGGACGTCATATGACGTCCATATCGGTGAAAGGGTTAAGAGGTGGATAATTATTTTGAACTATAATCTGTTTGCTGTAAGAATAAAGTAAATGTCAAAGAAACACATGCCGAAAATTAACCACATTGGCTGGTGGGTTTTAATACTTTGTGTTCTTCAACAATATAATTCCATCGTTTAGTAATCTCCTTGCTTTACCTGCTTTCAATAAACCATTCAAGTTGTTATAATATAGAATTAACACTATAAAGTGATTACAGTAAGAACAATGATTCTCAAAATTTCAAAAATGCACTGGTTGATGTAACAACAAAGGTGGCAGTTAAACTCCAGTGACGGCATGAGCGAATGCTCAGATGTTGTATTAACCAACGATGTGATAGAGCCAGAGATCATTGTGGAGCACGGAGTAATACTTCATTCTAACAGCAAATAGATAATTGCAAACTAGCTACAGATCTTATAAATGTTCCAGTAAATTAATATAAGATTTCCTGGTAAGATAAAATCTTCCATTTTCTCATGATTTTTAAAGAGTATTAAAAAGACCATTCTTGGTGACTGGAATCCTATTTTCTTTTTTTCAAACATGGGATTACAGAATACAGTTGGCCAAGATCTGCTTGTTTCTAGTGCTATCTGGCAGTTAATCACACATTACTACAAATAGCATGCAATACTAGAAAGATAAATGATCACAGAAACCTGTGGATCGTGATCAAACAGTGCTAGATAGTACAGAAACTGTTGTTCTGCTTGTATTTTTTATCAGCAATTGCAGAACTGAACATGCACACAGCTTTCTCATTTTAATTTTTGTGCAAAATACTGTGCGCTCATTTAGTTAAGATGCACACGTCATTGTTATATTACACCCTTTTACTCAGTAGTTTTGCTTTAAAATATCATATTTTTTCATTAATTTTTTTCTGCGGTGACTTCAATGGGCAGTATACTTTATCGTGGTGCTTCTTTGAACAATTTAAGTCATTTATTCATTTGGTCTGTTTTGTAGTCAAACTCTTTAAATCTAAAGGATAACATTTGTATTTTTCCATTTTTATGGTCTCAACAATTACCAAATTCACCTCTAACTGAAAATTAGTTAAAAGCTGTTACATGAATCACTCTCAAAAAAAAAAAAAAAAAAAAAAAAAAAAAAAAAAAAAAAAAAAAAAAAAAAAAAAAAAAAATCTGTTGAACACAATATTCCATTGTCTCATGGAATATACCAGAAACTTATTAAACAAGTTGCAGAAGAAACTACAATTGGTGGGTGAAAGGAATATGCCATCAATTTTATATAAACTGTAAGATACCTATTAGATTTTCTCTTCTAAAAATACTGATACTCCCAATGAACTCTAACTATTATGTAATGGTTCTATCTACACCCATTTGTGCAAAATTAAACAATAAATGTACATCTGATTTAAACATTTAAATAATAGTTAAAATTATAGGTATATAACTTTAATAATTTCCTATGTTAAAAAAAGTTACCCTAATTGATGGAAATTGCTCTTCCACACTAGCCATGTATAGGCTAAGTTTCTGGATAGATAGTCAAACGGAGATCGATAGATCTATGGTTTAAATCCCGGCCATTACATTAAATTTTTCAGTCTGTCTGATTTATATTTACTTAACAATGATTTAACAATGATGCCTGGTACTCAAGTACTTATAATAGTAAGTTGCCACAAACAGTGTATCTCATATATGAGAACCCCTAGTGGTTTACCAGGAAATGTACAAGTCAATTGGAGAATTTAATGTCATGACAGCACGTTGGCCTGGTAGCTCAATGGTTAAGAGTGACCGGATGGCGACCGGAAATCCATGGTTCAAATCCCGGCCATGATATTGAATTTTTCAGTCTATGTTACCTTAAGTTTATACAAATCTACTAAGGAACAATCAATGTAACAGTGGTACCACCTTATAAGGGTACTTGCAGCTTTAAAATTGTTAAAATCAGTAACCAACTAATGAACAGCTGCATCTTGAGGTATCCTATTTTTAATTGCTCTTTTTTTTTTTTAAATTAAATGGTAGAAGTACACCATAAATAAAATTCAGGGAAAGGCTAGTACAATACCAATTAAATATCCAAGTAAATTAATATGATTCAACAATTATCTTTGGAATATATTCCGTATGTCTAATTTACAAGACAATGTATAGTTTATAGCAGAATTATGCCTTTAATAAAGCTATTTTTTATTTAGTAACACAGTAAGTTGTCAATGGCTCAAAAAAATAATCTTTAGGTATATATGTGGAATGTAAATGGATCAATGGGCTTCAGGTATGAAAATTCCTTACTATGTACACTAGGCTCATCATGCTACTATTAAAACAAATCTACATTACCATCCATTCACCCTAATGAATAAAGAAATTGGAAAATATTAAAGCTTGTAATACACTGCTCAAAAAAGATATCGAAAATTTTCCACAACTGTTGTCAGTAATGTGCCAGTTACAATCACATTTTATTTCATTGAAAAGCCATACAGAAATTTAAATTGTGTAGAAATTCTTTACTGCCATCAAAGGATGATTACAACGATCTTGGTAGTATTCATTAAAAAAAACCTTTATGAGTAATGTGAAACAGGAATTAATACACTTATTTATATTAACTGTATGTAAATGTAGCATGTATAATTAAGAAAATAAGCCATCCATGAGTAACTTATAAGGAATGACAATTCTCTTGTCAATGACTTCTCAGAGCAGCCACCGGAATGCAACAGATTTGAAACATCTTCAAACACCAACAGGATGCAGGTAACCTCAAACTGTCAGCCATTATCTTAAAGAGATGGCCTTTACACTTAGGCCCGTGAAGTGTTTTTCATTACTAGTACATTTTACAGCCCTTTGAAATGGGCTGGGAGCAGAAAGAATTGAAGTTCATTTTGTTCTATGTTGAGTCATGTTTCAGTCTTGAATCTGCTAAAGATTTTCTCATAAGTGAGGGAAGATGGAGTACAAAAAAAACCCTGCTTTCATGCAAGAAACATTGCAACAATAGTAGCAATGAAGTGATGATATAAGCAGGCATTAGTATTGTTGGACATACAGAAATGGAAATGGCATGAGATATCCAGAGAAGAACATCCTTCAACCTGTAGTTAAGCCTTACACTGGTTACATTAGGAGTACATTCCTATTTATGGACAACTTTGTTTATGCAAATAGAGCTGCAATGATAGATATCATGCAGGAATATCAAGGTACTGAGCACTATGCTGTGGTAAGTTTCCTCATTACACGTATATCTGATTCAGCAGGCCTGAACTGGTAGTTAAATTAGTTCCTTCCATAACTCATGCAGATCCAGCGATTGTCCTTATGAAAGAAAAACTGAATACCTCATTGATTACATTTGAGTCCATTCCAACCACAGACTTGGCAGTTCAAGAACATACACTACATAAAAATGCATTTACTGTTGTGTTTATGCCCACATTTTGACTCATTAACATATTTTAAATCATGGCATCTGAACACTGATGAGAGTATATTAATTTACACTTTTACATTTGAGAATATACCAGTGTAAGTAAATATTCAGCTTAAATAACGAATCTCATTTACTAAGTTTGTTATCTTCTCTGATTATTTCTTTGTTTCTCTTTTTTTGAGCAGTGTGCAAATTATATCCAACATGAAATGTACTATAAAAAAAGAGAAAAGATGAATTTCAGCAAGTTCCTTGGTGTATGTATAAATCTGAAAAAGAAACTGAAAAGAAATTTGTGCTTCATTTCATGCCCCATGCCACTGAACACCACTTATAATGATTACCCTGGGGAGCCTACGCATTCCAAAGGCTCTGTTTCAGCTTCTTTGCCTTCCGTTTCACTTTCTGGTGTAGGTGGAACATCCTCTGCCACATCCTCCAAGCTGCTAGTTCAACACACAACATGCAAACCCTAAACCTATGTTCTCAACACAAATATTAAATAGTGGTGAACTATAGAAGCTATAAAACACTGCATTACAAATATTATGTAAGATTTATAACTTACTGTTACATAGCATTTTACTTGATTTATGATGTATTATGACATTCTTTGTTTTAAATGTTCATTCTCCAAACACCTAAAACAAATGCTATAGTGCAACCTCAATGCACTATGACTGACTTTCCACATTTAACATTTTTGGTTCTTAGAATAATCCTATGAAAGAAACATTCATTTTTCCACTTGCCTCAATTATGTCAATAGCATATGTCTCTGAGAAAGAATACTAGAGTTTCTTGAAATTACTGTGAAGTACATATTACAAAAAAGAGTTGAACACAGGTTCACAAGTCACTTTAATTTGTAGATGCCACTTTCTATCTATCTGGCTGTCCATTTGACTTGTAAAATGAAGTCATTTTTGCCAACTAATGAACTGGATAATTATTTTATCAATTTAATTCACCCACTTAAAAATATAGCACTGACACATTTTTACACTGTCAAAATGTCATTATTGTAATATGCCACACCATCTGCACCTTGAAAAGACATTCATACAGAAATTCACATAACCCATATCGGTGGTAAAGGGAATAGCTGCATTCGAGGTCCAAAGTATTAATCTTGATTAGAGAGACTTAGCTGGATACATTTTTTCTTGAGTTTTCCCTTATCCTGAAAGATGGATGTCGGGTAACTCAAGTTCTATGGACCCGATGCTCATGTAAGCATCATTTTATCTGGTTCATTCATCATGTGATTAACTTTTAATTGGCCAAGGTTATTAAAACTTTAAAAAATATACTCGTATAGGCTGCAAACAATCATGATCAAACTTTCTTTGTGATGTTAAGATGTTTACAATACAAGAAAATGCTGGAATTGCCTCATAGCTGAAGGAATACAAGATTCTGGTATAATGTTAATACAGAGAACACAACTACAACATCCAATGAAAGAAATGAAACAAATTATATTTACTAAAGCAAATATTTTAGAAGATGCATTTCAAACCTATATATGCCTTTGATTCTAAATCCACAACCTTCATTAATTTTTGGTATAATGTTAATACAGAGAACACAACCACAACATCCAATTAAAGAAATGAAACAAATTATATTTACTAAAACAAATATTTTAGAAGATGCATTTCAAACCTATATATGCCTTTCATTCTAAATTCACAACCTTCATTAATTTTCATAATGTTTTATTTGGTTTATTATTCAATGTAGTTTTCAGTCATAGTATTTCTTTATAATGTATAATTTCCTGTTAACATCTTTGGAAAAATTTTCATAGCTGTCTCATTTGTGTCATATGCTGCTATTGTCTAAAACACATTGACCAAGAAGCTGTGAGTGAACCAACAGACAATAAGAAGCAACTGAGGAGATGGGCTTATCCCAAGCTGATACCATGCCCAAAATTCACTTGACATCTAGTCATGGTTGGGTAAGTACAATGCACCAACTAAAACATAGTTATGTAAAATTATTCATAAATGCTTTGTGTAACTTCATAACAGATGAGTAACTTAAAGTTCAATAATATTTGAAAGTAAAAATTGTAAAAGAGTGTTTAATATTTCAGGCATTACACATTCTCTTCAATTCCCATTCATTTGTTAAGTGCCCTGAAAAAGGATTTCATGTGACCCCTACCAAAATAAGCACCATACTTGCAATATACAAAGGGAGAGAATTCATAGGAAAATAACCACTGTGAATGCTTTGATTTATTCCTAACCGAAACACTTAATATGAGTTCCACCATTTCTTAACTTTACTATACATTAATGTATTAAGTAAACACGACAAACCCAACCACCTCGGAAGAATTAATATAGAATATCCGCCAGGGAATTGCCAGCATTTCTCAGCGTGAACTAAGGCAAGTAATGGATAAAATTACTTAAAGAGGTCCCAAAAATGTATGAACAACTGCTGCAGACAGTTTTAGCATCTCCTTTCATAAAGTTCAGAAGTTGAGCCTTTAAAACTAGTTTTAAAAATGTTGCTTGTTGCACCCATACCTTTCTATGCTAAGATGGCAACAAGTGCCACTGATATGACAAAGCAAACACTGCACATCCGGTTCTTAGTTCATTGAGTCTCTTGGTATAACAAGTCATTAAAAGGGATAATTCATATTTACACCTACATAACAAGTATCTTCTTTTTTAAACAAAAATTCTGATTTTACAATACACAACTTTATGGCATGTATTAATTCTTGCAGTTCTTTACTCTTAGGCTTTTAATGCAATGATTTATGTGGCTTTTGTGTTACTGTTCTTTCTTTGTTCCCAGAAAATTATAAATCAAACTGTGTTATGGTTACATTACCAAATTGAATAAAGAAAAATACCTGGATTGCTTAAAAAGTAGGCATAAATCATTGGTGATAAACATTTCACAGGCATCAGTCATGTAATTTCTTAATAAACTGGAAGAGACAGGATTACTTACCCTTCTCTTTTTCTGGGATCAGTTGGTGTGGTTACAGAATTGGGACTTTGAGCCCCTCTCTTCTCTCCATGATGTCTTGTAGACCTTCCCTTACGCAAACGACGAAATGACTCTCTCAGAGACTTTTTAAAAGATTTTCGGCGTGAAATCGGTGCATCACCAGCCCCTGTCAGGTCTGGAGAAAAAAAAGAGCATGCTAGTAAGAAAATCAACAACAAAGGTTTGACTTTCTACAGTAATGTTCTTACTGTGAGCTACTGCAAACATCTGCTAAACGTATAATTTTTTCACTTTAACCTGGCAGTACAAGGACATTTGAACTGCACTCGGCACATCACTTGACCATTCCCTCTCAAATACCCTCACCTCCCAGCTCTCCATCCTCTACAGTCAAATTTAAGTTTCTCTAGGATCCTGACAGTTCCTTCGGGAGGGAGAGTTACTATGAAGACTAACCATACCTCTTTATGGCCCCAACACATAACTTCAAACAATTAGACAAGCCATTCCCCTTCACCCCACTGTCTTAAGTTTTGCCGTAAATGTTACTGTGTTGTCACATTGACGCATGTGTCATGTAAAGTGTAGATTTCACTTGTTTCATTCTCTTCACCGTGTATAGTCTAAGCATAACTAAATGTTTGGTTATAGTCTTTGTTAATCATTTGATTAGCATATTAATATTTCGTAGGTCATCAGTATTTTAGTGTTGTAACAGTATTTTTGTTTAGTAATGTTCGAAGGAATAATAAATATATAAAAATGTATGTAGTTGTGTGATTGGCCGAAGTAGTAGTGGTGTGACGTGGTATCACGTGGTGTGATGACGTGTCAGAGAATCGGCCAATCACAAAATAAAGTGGGAATTACTATGGGGACAGGAAAATCAATAATCTAGAAAAGTGTTAGAATCTTGCGTCTTGCTGGAGAAGGAGGAAAGATGTTACGATGATTATAAAATCTCCAAGAAAATTATATATCATTTTGTCTTAATCTGTGAATCTATCATTTGGCGCTAGCCAGTATTACTTTTGATAGAAAAAAAAATTGATTAAATTAACTATATTCGAGTAACTGCGCCGTTAGTGCTGTCTTATGGGAGAAACATGGCGACTAGCATAGAAAGAGCGATGGAAAATCATGATTCTGGAGTGAAAGAAAGTATTATACCGACCGCCATAATGGGGAACGAAAATTAAAATCCCGTTACAAATAGCGCAGCAACGTGTGGGGCTCGAATAGGATAAAGAAGAGGAGATTAAAGCATCGTGCAGTTCCGTGAGAATTTAAAAGGAAAGAAGAAAGAAGAGAGAAGAAAGAAGAAAACGAGAACTGGTTTAAGTGAGTGAAAAAAAAAAAAAAAAAAATAGTAGTAGTAGTAGATTTATGTTGTTAAGAAATCAGAAAATAGTTAAAAAGATGGCGAGTAGAAAAGAAATAATAGTGGAAGGAGAAGTTACTGATAGTGTAGGAATGAATAGGGAGGATGCAAGATTAAGTATAGATAATGAGTCAATGTTGGAAAGAATAACAAGAATGTTAAGTAATTTAGATTCTAAAATAGAACAAAATGCAAATGATTTAAAATCAGAAATAGGAGATGTTAAATCAGAAATGAGTAATTTGGATTCTAAAATAGGAGATGTTAAATCTGAAATGAGTAATTTAGATTCTAAAATAGAACAAAATGCAAAGAATTTAGATTTTAGAATGAGAGATGTAAAATCAGAAATAGGAGATGTTAAATTTGAAATGAGTAATTTAGATTCTAGAATGAAAGATGTAAAATCAGAAATGAGTAATTTAGATTCTAAAATAGAACAAAATGTAAATGATTTAACTAAGAAAATGAATGATTTAGATGTAGGAGTAAGACAGGAACTAGCACAAAATGTGAGTAACTTAGAAATTAATTTATTACAGAAGCTAAAACAGGAATTAAAATCTGAAATTCCACAGGAGATTAGAGAAGGGAGAAAAGAGTGTAGGGATAGTATGGAAAGGCTCATGCAGATCATAGAGATTAATAAGGATGAGAATAGAAAGGAAGTCAATGAGTTGAGAGAGATAATTCAGGAAACTAGGTTAGGTCAGGACATTGTGAAACAAGAAATAAGAATGGAATTAAACAAAGAGTTAGAAACATTTAGGATACAACAGGCAGAAATAACACAAAGACAAAGAGAAGAATTAGGAGATAAAGTAGAACAAAGAATCAATGTAATTTGTTCTGAAATACAATTACAACATGATGAAAGTAAGATACACCAAGAGGAAATAAAGTTACAAATTGATGAGATAAGTAAAGCAAAAGAAGAAGTAATTTTGCAAATTAAAGAGGTAAAAGAACATTTTGAAAAAGAAAAGGATAACTTAGGAAAATTGACACAAGTTGTAATTGCATTACAGGCTAGAAAAGTAAATAACGGGAAAGAAATGTCTAGAATTACAAATATAAACGATTGTGACTTACCAGGTGAATTAAGCAATCATCAGAAGTCTAGTGATGTAGTAAGTGAATGTAGTGATTTTGTGAGTCCAGATAATGATATTAATTATCACAGAAACACACAGAACATGTCCTCACACACACAACTCCACAGTCTAGGTCAAAATGAATGTGTACATTATTCACTAAATGATATTAGTCCACCAAGTTTTGATGAGGAATCAGGTGATAATCCAAAAGTATTTCTTAGGGAATTGGAAGAATATTTCCGTATTAAGAGAATTCCCAATGAATTTCGGATGGTAATAGTAAAACGCTGTTTGAAGAAAAATGCTCTTGAGTGGTTAAGGTTAACTTTGGCTTCACATGAAACATACAGTACTTTCAGAAATCTGTTTATAAATAGATTTTGGGGACCTGAGAGACAAAGAAGAATAAAAGTTGAGTTAGCAACGGGTAGGTTTGAGTTTAAAAAAGGGATTTCTATGACTGAATATTTCTTAAAATTAGCGAACAAAAGTAAGTTGATCAATCCCGAAATTTCTGAGACAGAAATTGTCAACATGCTAATACGTCATTATCCACCACATATCAGAAATCATTTAATTGTGGCTAAGCCTATCGATTTCTCTGATATGATTGAATTATTATCCGAATTTGAAGCACATAACCTCATTAATGATACTACATCCTGTGATGGTAACTATAATAACGTCCATATTGAGCGAGGAAGAAATCGACAGGAATCACAACCTACAAATAATAGGAATAATAGGACGAGTTTAAATTGGGGCGGGGCACCCGTGAGAAATCAAAGATTTGAAGGAAGAGGTTATGATCCTAGACGAACTTATGAATCTGTAATTCCCGGAACAGGAAGTGGAGTTCAAAATAATGTGCAAAGGAATTATCATAACAATCAGTCGACGAGAATTGGAAGAAATGATCAAATAAACCATGTAAGATTTTATCGAGGAAATAATCAGCGAATAAGTAATTTTAATAGGGGTAGAGGTACTAGTTTATTTAGTGCAAATCAAAGAGATTTTAGGGGTGTGAGATTTGAAAGAAGTAATCAAAATGAAAGAGTCGAAAATACACAAAGCACAGAGAATGATGCGAATATAAACGATAGCACCAACCTAACCAACAATGAAAGTATTAATTAAGGGCCGAATAGGCGAATGGAATTTCAATTTCATTACGTTGGTAATTCCACATTTGGCAAGAGATGTAATTGTGGGTAATGATTTATTATATGAATGGCAAAGTGTATTGAATTTCGAAATGCATGAAATGAAGGTTAAGACAGAAAATGATTTATTAGTAATAAAATTATTGGAAGAAGATGGAAGAAAAGAAGAGAATAGGGATAATATAAATAATGAAAGGTTTTTTGTGGAAGATATACTTTTGCAAGAAAATGGTAATATTGAATACGATGAAAATGAAAATTGTGGGAAGAATTTAATTATTGATGGATTGTAAAATAATGTAACTGACCTTGAAAAGCATTGTTGCCAATTATATACAATACAAGATAAGAACGGCGGAAGCCAAGTGGAGGAAAAAATAGAATTCCAGAGAATATTACAAGTAAAGTTAGAAAACACATACAATTTAGACCAAGCGAGAAAAGAACAGTTGAAATTGTGTATTTTAAAGAATAGAAAAGCCTTTAGTTCAAAACCTGGACTGTGTAACAAATACACACACACATTTAAAGTGAATGATACTGATCCCTATACACATAAAAGCCTTGACAGTAATTGAAACAATATTGAATATATACTATGTGTGTGTTAAATAATAATAAAAATAAAACATTGTTAAACATCAATATATTGTTGTATTTTAATTAATGTTAATTTATTGTTGTTAAATGTTCATTTATTATATTTCATCCAATGTATGTATATTATTATATTTTATGTATGTTGTATTGATGTTGTGTAATATTGGTGTAAATGAAATTGTTAATTGGGGCTGTTCTTCGAAATATATGGAAACAGATTGTTAATTCCTTTATTTGGTTATTTTCCATATATTTCGAAGAGGGGCATTTGTAACAGTATTTTTGTTTAGTAATGTTCGAAGGAATAATAAATATATAAAAATGTATGTAGTTGTGTGATTGGCCGAAGTAGTAGTGGTGTGACGTGGTATCACGTGGTGTGATGACGTGTCAGTGAATCGGCCAATCACAAAATAAAGTGGGAATTACTATGGGGACAGGAAAATCAATAATCTAGAAAAGTGTTAGAATCTTGCGTCTTGCTGGAGAAGGAGAAAAGATGTTACGATGATTGTAATTGTAAAGGAAAATTAATAAGATTCAAAAAGTGTTATTCAATATTTATAATAGATAAGAGTGAATCATAGTTCATATTATATAATTAAATAATATATTACAAAATTGGACTCATCTAAATTTTATTTTCACCAAAAATCCGCATCCACACCTGAGAAAAGATCTCACGACTCTCAGTAGATTAAAACTCGACTTGGATGTTACAAAAAGTTGGCTTGCTTCTTATTAGTTGAAGATGAACGAAAATATAATCCCGTTACAGTGTTATTAGAGTAAGGACACAATGTCCCAAACTACAAGGAAAACTCAAAAACGAGGTAGACCAAGAACCCATTCATCCAATAAAAGATTTTCAGAAGTACGACAAAGATCTGCACTGCGTGTACAAGCAAGGAAATTGTGTGCGGTGTGCGACTATTTTGAAAAATAGAGGGAACAATTAGCTACTGCTATCTTTCTTAAGGCAATGCATAGCTGAACATTCTAAGCTTTAAGAAACGTAACTAGTAACCCACAGTTAGTACACTTCAAGTTAAAATGCACTTTCTGAATTTGTTAGTTTTGAAGAGGATTTCAACTTTGTACTCACTATTACATTATGGCATGTAGAGAAAGCGGAGTTCTAAAAACAGTTATTTGTATGTTCAAAAAAAATTTTGGGTAAACTATTACGTTTAATACCAAAAAGAATATTAGGTTTCTCTTGCTTATTCTTAATCCCGGCTTTCTAAAAAAACACTCCAAGGCAGAAGAATTATGAAAAACAAATTTAAATTCTGCTGAACATTTTCAGCATTGCCTAAGTTTTATCTGTACATTACCTTGGCAGAATATTGTTAAAAACTATTCTGATGGGTTAGAAACAAATGTCAAGTTAATTTAGGTAGTTTTAGTGCTCTCTTCTGTCTGACCATCGCATGCACCAGCTTCTGAAACTAGTTCCTCAAAAAAATAAAAAACATAAGTGATGGAGTGTTACAAAACTGACTACAAATAGCTTTTTTTTCAATTGTATATTTATGTTTAGTCAAATTAAAAGAGAATATACATAATTAAATATAATATAAGAGGTGATACATGAACACCAAACAAGGAATGTAAATACAATACCACAGATTGCAAAACATTTGAATACTTGTATCTCCAGTTTGAAAACTCAATTACGCTTCATACTGAAAGTTCAATAACTAAGAATAAACTAGATTACCCATTTGAAATAGAACCTCTAACGCATCTTAACAACATAATGGACATTACTGAACTAGAATACAAGCTTGATTTAATTGCAGATTTTAAAAATAAAGAAAGTTAATCCTTAGATGCCCTTGATGCAATGGACTCACATCTTAAAGTTGGTCTCTTTACAACCAAGAAAATGGAGCAGGAGCACAAGCTACCTGTCAGTTCCTTTCTTTCTATAAGCATGTTACAAATTATTTCACAATCTTTGATGGAGAAATTGATGCAATTTATACTTCTTTCCAACTAATTTTCCTACTAGATTCCAAAGCAGCTGTTCAAGCTATCATTTCAACTGACTACCTTAAAATGGAAAACAACAAATTAAATTCATAATTAAACATCTTCAAAAATTGAATAAATGTATCGTTTTCCAGTGGATTCCATTGCTTTGTGTTATTTCTGGGAATCAGCAAGTGGACATGTTGGCCAAGGGGGCTTCCAAAAGTGCTTAAACAACAAGAATATCCTCCATGAAACAGTTAAAGGATTAAATATTAAAAGCAGAAGCATTATTAACAGTGAAGTATTCTTCATATTTAAGTTTGAATTTATGAGTCACTATGTTTACACTCAGTCTTCACTTACTTGTTGTTGTATAATTGAAACGTTTTCAAGATCATTCGATCTCATCCTCAGCTGTTTGGTGACTAGATGAACCTTCCTCTTCTTCCACTACTACAGAGCTCCGATCACTCTGCCATCTGGTGTTAGGGGCACTAAGTTTTAATACTTCATTTAATGCCGGGATTTCAAAATTTATAACTTTATCACGGTTTTTGTTTATGAATATTTTTTCCCAAATATCCAATTCTATGGGTGTACTTAAAGATTTTAACAGTTTAATGTTGTGGCCAATGTTGTGGTTTTCTGTCTAAAAATGGTGTGAAACTGCAGATTTTTCTGTTTGTTTCAACTTAATGTTCCTCTGGTGTTCTTTTTGCCTGGTTAACAAGTTTCTCTTAGTTTTTCCTATGTAGCTTTTTTCACAGGTTTCACAATTGATCTGATAAATTCCTGATTTCAAATTGTTGGGGATTGTATTTTTCAGTGGTTTATTTAGCAGCCCAAAACAAATTCAGTCTGAGGAACCTGCTAAATAAACCACTGAAAAATACAACCCCAACAATTTGAAATCAGGAATTTATCAGATCAATTGTGAAACCTGTGAAAAAAGCTACATAGGAAAAACTAAGAGAAACTTGTTAACCAGGCAAAAAGAACACCAGAGGAACATTAAGTTGAAACAAACAGAAAAATCTGCAGTTTCACACCATTTTTGGACAGAAAACCACAACATTAGCCACAACATTAAACTGTTAAAATCTTTAAGTACACCCATAGAATTGGATATTTGGGAAAAAATATTCATAAACAAAAACCGTGATAAAGTTATAAATTTTGAAATCCCGGCATTAAATGAAGTATTAAAACTTAGTGCCCCTAACACCAGATGGCAGAGTGATCGGAGCTCCGTAGTAGTGGAAGAAGAGGAAGGTTCATCTAGTCACCAAACAGCTGAGGATGAGATCGAATGATCTTGAAAACGTTTCAATTATACAACAAGTGAAGACTGAGTGTAAACATAGTGACTCATAAATTCAAACTTAAATATAAAAGTTAAAGGATTAATTAAACATTTTCACAACCAATTATGACAAACATCTTACTTTAAAAAACTTAAATTGGAAAGATTTCCAAATAAACTTAAAATAATTCCAAATTTACCTAGAAATGTATCTTTTATTTTGTAATTTATGTCCTCCAACGTTAGGTCACACCGGACGATGAATGACATGGGTGAAATGATGCTGAAATGAGTCCGGGTTCCACGGAGGTTAAAGTTACCTAACATTTGTCTTTCAGGATAAGGGAAACCCCTGGAAAAATCTTATCCAGGTAATCTGCCCTAACCGAGATTCGAACTCGGGACCTCTTGAACTTGAGGCAGACATGCTACCATCTACACTACCGAGGCGGGCTAGAAATTTAACTGTTGCAATGTTCAGATTAATCACAGGCCATGATTGAGTGGACATTTGTTCAAGATTGGATTAATAACTACTTTTTATGTGGTAAAGATAATGCATTGATCACCAAACTGTATGTGAAACTCTCAAAACTCAAGATCTTGTCTCTAAATGCTGGGAAGTAATTTATTTGTAATTGTAATTTATTTCTCATCTTTCCTTTTATATTATCAAATGGAAAAACAAGATTACAATTATAAAGTCCATACTGGAAAACACCATATATTCCTAAATCCTATGATGTTGCTTGCCACTGAATAATTTGGTCCCCATACACGTAACCCTAAAATTCCAGGAAGTAAGAAGAATCATTTTATCAAACCAGAGGGAAAAAAATGCACGCATGCATGCACACAATCTACTGAACCATTAACATTAAGACTAGAAATTCTTATCATAAACATGTGTTTGTATTTTATATAATTCCAAATTTTTTTATGGTCAAGTATTTGTATAGATAAGTAAATAGAAGTACATTAAATTTAAAAATAGATGAAAATGGATAAAAGAGAAATCAAGCAAATTTAAGGAAATTTTGTGTATGTAAATGCAAGCTTAGAACTTTAGACTGAATGCTTAGCCATGTTCTTTGATATTTTAATCAATAAAATAAAAAAATTAAGAAATGTATACACAGAAGTTTCTTATAGTGAAATACCAAATAACACAATACTCTTTATACTAATACTCTCACATCTCACATGTTTTAATTAGTGAACATATTTGAAAAGGAATTGTTTGCTAATAAAACTGGATGCTTATAGGAGTAGTTCTGCTGGAAAACAGTCTGAAATTAAAACATGCGAGAGATTAGTATAATCACAATCAACACATACCATTCAAGGAACTAAACTTAATATTCTAATTACTCATGTTATTTAAGGCTTACCATTTGGATTCAATGTACATTTAGTAAGGACACCTTTGTGACGGATATAATCAAACACAGCAAGTCCATGAGCAGTACCAGCTGCTACCAACCCCCATTCTGCATTAAGGACTAGAGCTGTAACAGCAGCAGGAGGATGGAGTTGCAATATTGAATTTGGTTGAAAGCCTGCAGTCAAGGTCAGGTTTCCTCCACGTGGTGTCAACTGATCATGGCCTTTCCAAACGAAACCATCTCGATCCAATACTATATTCATCTGTGTTACCTAAAACACAAAACAAGAACCACTCAATTGAACAGTTCTGTTTTTCCCATTTCTTCTCTAAGCTTAACATCTCTTACACAGACTAATTATTATCAAATGGTGATTGAAAGTAATATATTTTTAAGCTACCAGAAATTTATCCTTAAGATTGAAGGAAAATGTTGAATCAGTGCCTCAACTTGGAACCATTTTAACCCTTTCACCGATATGGACGTCATATGACGTCCAAGTTAAAATGCCCCAAACCGATATGAACGTGTATAGACGTCCTGCGCATACATGCATTTAATGTTCATTTAACGCCAATTATTTTAATCTTGCTGTTTTACAATAAATTTAAATTAGTTCTATAAGGAATGTAAACGTATCCTTAAAGGTTTCTTTTTGAATTGTACACCTCCAAACCTGGATAAACACCCAAGGGCACATCTGCAGATTCACACCAAATAATATTGGTTTCCTTGCGAACTTCTTTTTCGCAACACACTACACATTTTCGAAATGGTTACAAGTTTTTTGGGTGTGGGTGGTATACTTTTAGGAAAGTGTTTTCTCTCAAGTATGAGGGATGATGTGGTGAATTTTGCTACCCCCTAGTATAAAGAGGCCTCTGAGTATTATAATACTCAATTAGGTTACGAGCTCTTTATACGCGCAAGTACAGGTGGATGAATGTCTTTAACAGCGCTGAAAATTACTAAACAACTGTGCATAGTTACATCCAGTGGTATAAAAATACTTTTTTTTTTACCATTTAACTGTTTTCCGTAAAGAGGGATAGCTGGTAATAGCTGATCCGTATCACCCATATTTGACCCGCCATTTCCCCAAACAATGGAGTAGCTAACATGCCAGCTGTAGACCAGTACACGTCACTGCTACGTATGTCCTAAAGATCTCCTTCATAATCGTACAACAAATCTTCCAGATTTTCTACAGTAATATCAGAAGCCTGTACACATCATACCCAAGCTAATTTATTTGCTACATTACCGGGGTAAGCCATGGTTAACATTGAAATTTAACAATTTCAAATGTGCCATACATTTAGCTCTTGATAGCTACAAGAAATCACTCTGAACACAGAGAGAGTATAAATAACTGAAATACAGAGCGAAAACTGCTGCATAAGGCTACTAGAAACCTTGGTTGAGAAACACTGTAATAACAGATGCTGACAGAGTTTTCATTCCAGTGTGTGAGTGTGTGACGCAACATATTCTCGTCATATTATCGCTTGGCATAGCATAAATAAACTAAACTTGAACCTGAGAAGTCGCTTGCGTAGCTATACATACATACTATGGCTCGTATACACACAAAACAAAATGATTCACATATTAGGCGCGTTCGGCACAAAGAATGGCTTTTGCTACAGTGAAACAAATTAGTGAAATTTCAACAATTTATTAATGTAGTCTCTACTTTATTGTTACTGTAGATTTATACTGCCTTTAATGAGTTTTAAACCAGTTTTTGTTTCGTTTAAATAACTTAATAAATACGGAAGATACGGAATTGTATTTATGATGCATTTTTACAACATTTAACAATTTAAATGTCCTGTTCTGTTTATTGGGTATCCGTTTCCGGCCCCTGAAGGGTTTAAATGGCCATCGGCGAAGCAGTTAAAGCACAGTAGAATCTCTTCAACATGCTTTTGCATAGCTCCAAGGATTTAGATGCCACAGAAATCACCATAAAAGGCATGAAAAGTCAAAATATCAATTTATTTTATGCCCAATATATGCCCAAATTACAAAACTATAATTTCATTTACATTTGGAAGACACACATGCCAACACTGTTTTTACATTATTTTGTTTGAAAACCCTATCAAATGAAGAGTGCTTTTTCAGTATTAACTTTAACCCTTCCTGTACAGAACTAGTTGGGTTAGATTTAAAATACTTTAAAATTTGCTCTAAATTCAAAACACGTTGTTTAAACTTATTTATGCACATTATAAATAAGATTTTGCAAATGAAAGTGATTAAATCTAATTGCAGATTTTGATAAAAGCTTACTAAGATACCAGATGCAAAAACAGTCTATGAGCCAAAAGATATAATATAGATATCTTGTATACATGTATTTGTAATACATATAAGTTCACTCTAAATAGATTTCCTTTCTGTGAGGTTTCAAATATATATATCAGGATAGTAATGTGTTAATTAAGATATTACTATTGATAGCATGTCAACATCGGCAAAGCCAGGCACTCATCACTTGAGCCATTGTTGCACCTAATTTGCTGCAGAATGGCTTCTATGTTGCTTTCATTTTCTTCTGAACCAAATAACTCAAAGTAAGAAAATGTGGCAGTGAATTCCTTACACATTGACTTTATTTTGCTATCTGTTACTTTTTATTTCAGTGCCTACTTTGCAAATCACACAAAAAGACTAAAAACACAATTACTCACATATATTTAAGTCTAAGCTAGTAAACTTGCATATGAAAATCACCTTTAAACATGTTTCAACTGTCTATAAGTGGTTTCCTTGCATACTGCTGACATCTGACACGATTGTGCAAAGTATTACATAGACCCAGCCATAAATGTTCAGTTGGTAACTTGTTTACCTCACATAGGACACTTGTGGTTATGCCCACTTTTAGACTACAAGAGTTAACACTGCAATATCCATCTTAAAATGTTTATCACTTCTTTGACTTCAAAACTTGACACATATGACTTTACTATGTTCAGTATTGATGACTTAACATAACTGGTCATGGCTCTGATTCATTACCATCACCACTATCTTATTTCTCTGTTGATTTGATCTGTAAGATTTATTGCTGTGTACTGACAACACCAACATCACATTTCATATATTTATTGTAATTATTATCCAGTCTACTTTCTTCTTCAACCATTTGCTACCATTCTGACTCTGCAATGCTGTGATCTTTCTTTACTGCCAGGACATTTGCAAGAAAAAAGCAGTGTATACTAGTTCCTTGTTGCACTGAGTACCAAGAACAGCAAACTGAAAATTTAAGAATAAAGAGAATTTTTTCTTTCTTCCTTATTACTCAAGAAAGACACACAAACAGAATATTTAAACAATGCTGGGAGTACAAGCACCCTCTAAAAAAGGAAGTTCGCTTAAGATCTCCAATTATAGCAGAAATTAAATTGCTGAAACGGAAATAAAGCCATATAAAATACTAATGCCTCAAAGAAACTTTCCTCAAGTCCCCTCATGAATGTGGAGCAATAGGAAATACACTTCAGTAATGTCCTTGGAGAAAATGACAGAATGTTAAATGACTCATAACCTACATGACAAATAAGAGAATGCAACTCAATGATCCTATCACAGCCAACAATGTAGACCCCCAATAAGGAAAGTAACACCCGATTTCACCAACAGATGTTAAGACTTAACACGAGTGTTAGTCTGATTAGCAGTAGTTATAACAAAAATTGCATTTCACCAACAAGTGTTAGCTTAACACTCTTGTTCAATCTCTTGTTAAACAAATAAGCCATATTTCTCTTAAGTTCTAAACAACTGTAAATAGTCAAGATGGCAGGCGTGAACGCAGCTTTTGATGTTGATTTGCTATATTTAGACCATCTAAATGGCATTTGCAATAGAGTATGGCCTATGAGGAGAAATGATTTTGAGGAGATATCAGAAGAAGATTTTCTACAGAGGTATAGATTGTCAAAACAAGTCGCTATGAAGGTTACTGCAGAAGTACAAGAGAGGTTATAACATGCATTGAAAGGAATATGCCGATCTCGCCTTTGCTTCAAGTATTAATAACTTTGCAACTTTATAATTCACTGAATTATGTGTATAAATACTCTGTCCACCTCCCGTCTTGAAACATTCAAGTCATTCATCACTTCTGTCCACACTTCGTTTTAAATTTATGTAATATTGACGTTAGAACATACATCAAAAGGAATATGCCGATTTCGCCTTTGCTTCAAGTATCAATAACTGAGATTCTATAGTTCACTGAATTATGTGGATAATACACTGTCCACCTCCCATCTTTTTTTTTTTTATTTTTTATAAAAAAAAATATATATCAAAGGATATAGATATATATTTTTCTTTTTCTTGTTTAACCGTTTATTTATTGTTTCCGTTTATTTTACTCTGTTTGCTACAGTTTCACACATATTCCCTATACATATAAACACCCATGCCCAGGGCGGGACTCGAACCCGCGACCCTCTACGCGGTGGAACGCTAGAGACATACGCTTTAGCGACCATGGCTACGAGGGCCGGCACCTTAAAACATTCAAGTCACTTGTCACTTCATCTTCACACCTCGTTTTAAATTTACATAATACTGACGAAGTTGTTTCATGCTTCTATTAGTGACACATGCATTTGAATTAAATTTGTTTCCAATCTTTTCCCATGTGACATTTTTCTCTTTTACATTCACCGCATCCATCCTCTCATTTTTCACAATATCCTTATACTTCGTCACTAATTCAATTAACAACTCTTTCTCAATCAATGAGAAACTTGTATCACAGCTTCTCTTACGATTTTGTTCATCCGCCATTTTTGCAGCTATGTGCAGACAAAAATGAAAACAAAAGCGCACTGCAGTACGTTCAGAAAATAATACGACTCATCCATAGCCTTCTATAGCTGTAGTATTTACAAGTCTCTACGCGTTAACACGTGTTTGTTAACATTTTAAGAAAACAGGTTGGTGAAATGCAAGAAATTTAACAGCTTTGTCAGCGCTGTGACAATTGTTAAGTTACATTTGTTAATGCCAATTTTAACATCTGTTGGTGAAATCGGGTATAAGAATAACAACGGTGGACAAGTCAAGAGCTGGAAACAATAAAATCAATACATACTAAGTGCAAATTATCTGGCAATAATGAAGGAAATCATTGTTAAAAGATATTGCCCAAACAAGAGGAGTGCTGATAAGCCCCGTCCTATTTAATATAATGACAGCAGTCATTGGTCAAGCTATAAGCTAAAGAGATGTTAAGTTGCTCAAGTTTGCAGATGGCACCACCATTCTCTCCAAGAACCAGAGAGTGATGCTACAGACCAGAGGATAGATAGTGCATAAGGGCATAAGGACACACAAATGTGCTGTCATCATCACCCTTTAAAAACTAATCATGGTAAAAGCCAGATACAAAGAACACTATAAAGTATTAAAACTGTAAATCAAATCAAAAATAAAATATCTGTTCATAATTAAAGGAAAAGCCAAAGAAAACAATATTGTAACGCGAGCGCTGGAACACCCTGTGAACCAGCTGGGAACGGAAGGCAGGGGAGGACCGCGTTAGCCACACCTCCCCCTCGTTTGTCTTGTAGTGGTGACAGGCAGTGGTTGGGAGGAAAAACATCAGTGTGCCGTCTGTTTCTGTCCACCTGGTTCCAGAAATTACGGAATCTGGAACATTCTCCTGGTCACTAGAAACCGGCGATATTCCTATATAAAGAGGGTTACAGACAGTCAGTGAGTCAGTCAGTTGGTTAGTGAGTGTGAGCGAGGAGACAGTCGCAGTTCTTGGTGTAAGAGTTAGTCAGTGACGTGTTAATGAACGAGAAGATTGTGCAACGGAAGACTGTGCGTAACTGGTATGTGCATCGGAGTTTATGTAATCGCGAGTACAAGTGAAATTGTAACGGACGAACTGGTGAATTGTAATTGTGTGCAGCAAGTAATTCTGTGTAATTGGCAAGTGTTAAATTGTAAGTCGGTGGAAATAAAGAACATTTTTGAGTGGTGAAATTGGACTTTTTATTTCACGAACCCACAAAGTCACAATATTACCAATAAACAAAAGTCAAAAGGGCATAAAAATCATTTTTTTTTTCACTAAATTCTATGTTTTAATTATGAAAACAATTTCCAAACCTTCTCCACCACTTTGCTGTCATCCGCCAGTATCTCTGCAAGATGACCGGAAGGTGCAGACTCCCGAAGATGTGCTAGCAAAAATGCTTTTGCAATACATGATGGACAGACGGGGAAACTAGAGCAGGGTCCCCTCTTAATAAGTGACTATGAGTAAAAATGCAGTGGCCAATACATAACCGAGCAAACTCACTTCCTTTTGATGAGATGAATGACAGGAGGTTACCTAGGGAATCGGAGATTCCTGTAATGATCTAAACTTATTTCCGTGGAGATTGGAACACTCTTCGCGCCAGCTGGACCGCACAACTCTCTATAATACAAGTCTAAAATTTTCCAAGGTGACAAACTGCATATTAATCCTGGTCTGTGGGGTTGCCATCTTAGCTGTCGAATCCGCCATCTCATTCCTCGCAAGCCAATGTCACCAGGAATTCATGAACTTACTACGCTATCACCGGAGGCATGTAAAACATGGAGGGCATCCTGGATACACTGTACAATTGGATGATGTATAACTGTCAAACCAGAGGAACTATGTTCACCATGGTTATACAAGACCGGAACACAGAGGTTTGGAAAGGTCTAAGTTCCAAATTCAACTATACACATGCTTCATAGGGCGCTGATGACCCAGCAGTTGAGCGCCCTTAAACACCACCATCATCATCATCACATGCTTCATCGTGCATGGTTTTCACACAAATATATGCACACCACAACCCCAAGGACTGCAGGTGTAAGCTATGTGAGGGGCTATGCTGAAATGCACAAACAGGCTCAAACACTCAACACAATAAAGAAAAAAGACTGGTGGAAGCTAAAACTCAAATTTTAGTATGCACATAATGTATTTAATAAATCATTCTAAATAGCCATTCCCCTTCCCCAGGAGAAAATGTGGCAAATGGATTTAGACATTCATTTGAAATATGCAGCCATTCTGACAATGCATTAATGCTTTAAATAGGATGCCAAAGCATTAATTTAATTAATTTAATCTGAAAAACCTACCTGAATGTCCTTTTCAACTGTCTCAGAATTAATATTTGCAATAATAATGGAGCCTGCAGTACCCGCTACAACCAATGTTCCTGATAGTGGGCAAAGTACCACTTTCTTTACGGCCAGCCGTGGATCATCTGAATATGGATCAAATGTTCCAACCTGAAACAAATATACACATATAAATAAAAATAAAAGGCTGAAGCTATTGATATAATTAAATTATAATAAATAATAGTGACAAAAACTTCATTTTTCTTTGATAATAAGTTTATGAAAAAGAGGACTAGTTTTGCAGAACAATCATCTTTATACAAATATAATAATTTGTAACAGAAAAACTTTACTTATAAGAAATGAAAGTTTTTTAATCAATTTATAAGAAAACTTTCATCTTATAAGAAGTTTTTATGTTACAAATTATTATACTTCTATATATTTGATTGCTTCACTGTTAATAGCTTCATATTTTACGTATCTACATCTTGTTGAATGTTTGTTACCATTTTTACCACTAGGTGACAAATTGTCACCTACCAACTGCTGCAAGTAAAACTATTGACAGAATCAACTGATGACAATTCAAAATTTATTAAAGATACTCATTTTTCAAAAAAAAAAAAAAAAATACACATGGGTTAATGTCAGTTCCTCAAAATAAATACAAGAAACTAAATGAACGAATACTTTGAAATAATCATATTAGTTTGTGCACATCACTCTTGTTCCTTCCCCTACAAAAATTTTTCCCAGCATTCATTCTGTATATTTTCTGTGTTTTGATTTCCCTGTATTTTTCCTGTTTTTCCCAAAAATGGTCACCCTGTAACTTAATTATGGCTTTGTGGTCAATCGTAAAATAAATCCTAGGGTTAAACTTGAAGCTGATTTTTCAGATAATTCAAGAAATTCGTTAAAATTTCCATATATGGAGATGTAATGCAAACATGGCCCTCTGAAATTAATGAAAAGGTTAAACCAAGATGGCTTTATGTGTGTTTGGAGGAATTTAGTAACAGTGACATCAAAATTAATTTTTATACCAAGATGGCTTTGTTTGTGACGCAACAGATTGCCTAGGTTTATTATCATTCCAAGTTATGGAACTTTCCAGAAATTCAACCTTTGACGTCAAGCCAATCAAATTCAAATTTTGGTCCCTTAGCACCAAGACATTGTAGAATGAACCAATCCGAGTTCAGTAAAAATTTTAATTTGATTTCATCTTCACTTGTGAAAGGTCTCATTCCTTCTGGTTCTTTCGATGTAGTCAGACGTGTTATAGATATTGTCTCGGACACAGACGCACTATTAAATTGCAAGAGGACTGCTAGGTTCCGGCAAGTTACAGAAGTAATTTTATCTACGGATTAGCGACCAGTGAAAAGGCTCGTCGAGTACACGTTGCAAAAGAAAATACGAAAATGATGAGTGGCACGCTGTTGAGTTCACTTCACCTGTAAAATCAGGAAAGATGTTTGTAAATCATGTCTTAAAACATCGGCTGTGAAATAATTCAGTGATAAAATAAATTCTCTAAAAGTGAAGCAGTGTTTTAAATCAATTTTGTTGCCACCATCCACCATTCCGTTGCTGGCGTCGTACCACTGCCTTAGATTACAGAGTCCATCGCTCATCGACGGAGCTGCCAGCGGATAGTCAAGTCTATATCATCGCAGTGACAAGAAAGCTGGAGAGATCATCAGTTCTCCATCCTGAGGAAGGTAAGTCGCCTCACCGAGGGATAATAAGAAAACTTATTACAATCTATTAAAGCAATTAAATGGACCAACAGACTTGACAGTTTGGGAAATAATACCTATTTTGGAAAATATAGATTGTGTAATGAATTTTTAAATGTCAATCACACAATAAATTTGTTTTACTTCCAGTAGTTGGCAACAGAATAAAAAACAATCTGTCTCCTAGAAGTAGTAGTGGCAAAAATGTGACAAACAGTTAATAACCTGAAGATGCACATGATTTGTGAAACCATGTGTAGTCTTGTCAAATACAGGTAAGTTTTAGGCATTAATTATTATAATTTGTTAATTATGTATAAATTATTTATAATTAAAATGCATAAGGAGGGTAGAATGATAATTCATTTCACCTACTACTATGCATAAAATTCATTTGATAAAGCAACAGAACAAATCTAGTGAAATCTTGGGAACATATGAATAATGTTTGATAATGAAGAGGAAAGCCATATAAGTCATGTAATGATGGAAAAATCCAAAACTGACCCTTATTCTCTGGAAGGGATTGTAATCATATGGCAGTTTGACCAATGGCAGAGAATGACAAATCTGAAGGGAGAAGTGTTCTGTTTCTCTAACAAGTTAATCTACATGCATGGTCTATTTTCCAAAATAGACCACTCCCACATTCATATTAGGATGTCTTAGAATCAGACCAATCTCATATCAAAACTATTTTCACTGCAATGGTCAAATGGTACTTCAAAGAACAAAAAGTCATAATTCATATAGCAGAAGAAAATGGATACAAAAAAAAGTCTGGTGTTTAAGAAAATTAAAAAGGCTAAACTAAAGAAAATCATTATGGAAGCAACCACATTCACTAAAGAAAAAGAAAACAGCAGCATATTCAGTGCATTCACATACTATCCAAAAACATTTAAATTCAAAAATATCTTTAAGGAACAAAATATCATCTTGGCATCTACTAATAGATACTCAGTTTTAAAACTGCTAAATTCAAAAATATAAGATGAAATCCCACCAATTAACAGATCCAGAATATACCAAATAAGTAGCAAGAATTGTGGAAAATGCTACATAGGTCAAACTAAAAGAAAGCTAAAAACCAGAGTCAAAGAGCACTTTAGAATCATCAAATGAAACAAGAAGATAAGTCAAAAGTAGCATTTCATTTTCGGGATGAAAATCATGACATTGGAGAACATATTCATGTGGAAAAATAAGGACAGAGTAATGAGTTTAGCACACAGACTGGTAAACATCCCTCTCACAGCAGAAGAATACAAAACAGAATACAACAAAATAATTGAAATAGCACAAAAATATAACTTTCCCAAATCATTAGTAGACAAAAAAGTGAACTTAGCCTAAAAGAAGAAGCTAATAAAGGAAACGACAACCCTCTCAGCTACAGAAATTAATATGATTTTCAAAAAATTCACTTACCCATTCATGGGCCTATGATAAATTCAAAAAAGTCTTCAAAAAACAAAACATTCAACTAGCACCAGTCAACCATTTCTCCTTAAAAAACCTAATTTACCCAAACATCAAAGATGCCATTCCATCTAACAAAAAATCTGGCATATATCAAATTTAATGCAATGACTGTAGTCAAATTTATATTGGAAAAACCAAAAGAAATTTAGAAACAAGAGCAAAGGAACACTTTAGAAACATAAAATATAAACAATTAGAAAAATCAGCAGTTGCCACACATTTTTGGGAAAAAAACCACAACATAAATCCAGAACCAAAAATACTAAAACATACATCAGGAAAACAAGAACTATCTAGATGGGAACAAATCTTCATTTCAAAAAATAGGAACAAAGTATTCAATTTCGACATCCCCCAGAAAGATTTGTTCAGCAAGTTCCTTGAACGCCACAAGAGGAGACCTATGACAAAGTATCATCAACTACACCAATGAGAACCAGTTGATGGCTGGCTGAGGATAGAGGCACAGTCTCTGAAACATGTTCCGGAAAAATTTAAAAGTGTTGTTTAGTGTCATTAATCGACTCCCTTTAAATTTAAATTTAACAGAGTAATGAACTGTGAAATCCCTCCAGAAGATAATTTGACAAAGAAGTTCAGTTCCAATGCCAGAGAGAACAGAGCAGATGACAACAGACACTGGTTGAGAATGGAAACAATGGCTTACAAAACTAGTACCTCAATAATATAAAACGGTAAATGACAAAGTGTGTATAAACCGACTACAAATAGTTTTTTCAAAGTTATTGCATTTTGTCATTTAATTTTTTTTTAATTCTTAGAATAACCCATAAAAACATAATACACCACCACTACTGCAACATTCATTTTATTCTGTAAATGAGTTTTTTAAGGTTAATTAGTTTTAAGTGATTGTAAATAATGAAAATTGCCATTAATGTAACTTTTATATTACGACGTGTCTGATATCAGTGTATGATCAAAAGGACAAAATGAATTGAACTGAATGACATTTGAAATTTAATAATATGCGATATATATGTATATACTTAGCAATATTTTATTTATCATTAAATACAATTTAGTTAATTGATGGAAATTAATCATTTCTTCACACTAGCCATATATAGGCCAAGGTTTTGGAAAGATAAAAGAGTCGACATGAAAAATTCAATAGCCAAGATTTTTCATGTCGACTCTATCTTTCCACTAAATACACATTGATAAATGAGCATTGTTTTTACTTCCATTAGTTAAAGTTGCAGATTTTTCACTTCCAAGTGTTAAATACATTTTGATAGATAGACTCAACATGAAAATTCAATGCCATGGCCATGAATTTTTCATGTTGACTGTATCAAAAACCTTAGCCTATATACGGCTAGTGTGAAGAAATGATTAATTTCCATCAATCAAATAAAATAATAAGAGTTAAATGATGAAGCCTGGGACTCAAGTACTTACTATAGTAAGTCGCCACAGATGGTGTATCTTGAATGCAAGAGCCCCTAGTGGTTTACCGGGGAAATATATGAGTCAAATGGAGAATTTAATGTCAGGACGGCACGTTGGCCATGGGTTAGAGCGACTGGACGGAAACCAGGAGATCCATGGTTCAAATCCCGGCTATGATATTGAATTTTTCATGTTGACTATCAAAAACCTTAGCCTATATACGGCTAGTGTGAAGAAATGATTAATTTCCATCAATCAAATAAAATTATAAGAGTTAAATGATGAAGCCTGGGACTCAAGTACTTACGGTAGTAAGTCGCCACAGATGGTGTATCTTGAATGTGTGTGCCCCTAGTGGTTTACCGGGGAAATATAAGAGTCAAATGGAAAATTTAATGTCAGGATGGCACGTTGGCCATGGTAGCTCAATGGGTTAGAGCGACTGGATGGAAAATTAAAGTTAAATACATTTGTTTATCTTCTTCTTTAACTTCCATAGTTGTATCGCTATTGTGGTGTTAGGGGATTCTTGTTCCTCTAACCCTTTTAGGTCAGGTCTGAGGAACTGAAGCTTTGGATCCCATACAGAACCAGGATAGGCAATCAGCCCAATGCCTGGTGTAAAAGTGAAGGAAGTGGATGATATATGAGGGCAAGATGAATGATAGGAAAGATGATGGAGCAATTGGTGGAATGTTGACGAGGGAAACCAGAGGACCAGGAGAAAACCCATCCCAGTGCCGTGTTGTCCACCACAAGTCTCACTTAGCAGCTGCCTGGGATTGAACCCGGGCAGCCTTAGTGAGAGCTAAGCGATCTAATGCTCAGCCATGGTAGATGTGTTTATAAGTACATATAATGGAACAGCGATTCTATTCTTGCACTTTGTATGTATACACTTAATATTTGTAAAGAATTGTTTAATGATAAATTGCCACATTTTGTATTGTGGTAACCCACTGGGATAAGCCAGCATTTTGTGTCTGCGCATCAGTTCCACCCCCACCCCAGGAAGGGAGGGGTAACAATTCGCTTCATAGAGGGGTGGTGGTTTGGTCCGGTTTTGACCATGGATCTGCTGGCCGAGTCCTTTTTCTTAGCGTGGAGTTGACGATGGATGGTTCTCCCCGGATCGGATTTTGTTAAGTGTATAGAGTGCGGCAATGTGAGCAAGGTAAAATAAGAAGGTTCGGTGCAAGAGTTATGTATATTGTAAGCAGAGTGCCTTATTTCTAATAAATAATTAGAGTGCAGGAATTATCTGCTCCTTGTGTTTTGCCATGCTAAACCTCTCACTAGCCAAGCAACGCCCGATATCAGGTCTGGCAACAAAGATCTCAGTGAAAACCAATTCGCGACCTGACATGTGGTGGAAGCGCATCGATCCCCTATTTTGACAACGTTGATTGTCGCGTTCCTTATAGATTATTATATGAACCACACGTATACATATTTTAAGACTTGAAACACTTAAATAGGGAGACGTAACTTTGGTTTTGTGTGCACGTGTTCGACCCCAGCACAGGGAGCTAAGTATGCCACGTGGAGATGCATTAATACGTAAATAAATTTCGACTTACTCTTTTGGTGTGTAAGTTCATGCAGTGTTAAGTTTTATCACATTACGTATTTTTGTGCCTTTAGATTTAGTTTTGTGTTGTTTTATACATCTAGTGTTTGTGTTAGTGTGCTGCCTTGTGTACTTATTGGCTAGTGCATAGTACTTATTTATGCTGAGCTATTGGTACGGTGCGTTGCACTCCAAAGGCTGGAGTTAAAGCTTACATTTCAGCATATTTACGATTTACACTTTGCATACGGGTACACGCACTAAACAACCCTCTGATCTGGTAATACCGGAACCAATTGACGTGGCTCCCACAAGCCCCGCTTCAGAAGCTAGTGATACAGTTTCTAATGATATTATGTCTTTAGTACAAACTGCTGTAACCAATACGGTCAGTGCTTTACCTATACCTGTGTCAAGGCCTTTCGTGGAGCCAACTTGTTTGATGCTGTGCAACCCGATTCAGTTCATGATTTCCTTAGGAACTTTGAGCTAGTTGCCAATGCTAACTCCTGGACGGACATACAAAAACTTAGGTTTCTCCCATGCTACTTAAAGGGCACATCCCTTGCATGGTATCAAACATTTTGCCACAGAAATCCTAATCACGACTGGCCCACCTTAAAGCACTCATTTTTGGCCGCTTTTCAAATTGCCCACTAGGAAGAGTTACTGGAAATCAGACTTAGGCAGCATGTTCAACTTGAGTCTGAACCAGTGCTTAATTATGTATACGATGTCCTTAAGCTTTAAGACAAAGTCAATGCCCATATGTCCGAAACTGAGCGTATCAGGAACTTGTTTAAGGGATTGAAACCTCAGTATGTACAAGCGTTACTACCCTTAAATTTGGCTACTGTTGGCAATGTACTGCAGGCTCTCAAGCGCATGGACAAGGCGGAATTTTATGTCGCCCACCGTCATAATGTAATTTCTACACAGGCACCTACCCTTCCACATGTGGGTCAGTTTACCTTACCTCCTTCATTGTCAGGTAATACCGCTATTCTACCAGCATCTCTACCTTCCACCCATGCGCCTGTTCAGGACCCTATTGCTCAATTAACTAATCAAGTTGCAATGTTAACCTCCCAGCTTCAGAGTTTGCAGCATCCACAGGGACCCAATTCATCACAGGCTAGGAACTCTTCACACTTCCAACAGTCCAGGAACCTTAGATCTTTTTCAGGGGTGGTGTGTTATAGATGTAACCAACCTGGGCACATGGTGCGCTTTTGCAGGTAACCACCCTCTGCTACTCATCAAAAAAACGACTGGCGCCGGGGCCCAAACCACTTCACATAGCACCAGTACAACAGCAGCAAGCACCAAATGAGTCTAAACTAACTTTATCTTTACCTCTGGGGCAGGTCTTACAGATTCCAGCTGTGCTGAATAGTGAACAGATCCACGTACTCTTAGATTCTGGCAGTGCTGTCTCTATTGTTAATGCTGCTCACATTTCGGATATTACACACATGCAACCTGTTGATGTATTACTTCGGACTGCAGGAAACAAACTGTTAGATGCCCTGCACCACACAATACTGTCATTCTGTATTAATGACTTTCATTTTCAGGAGGATGTTTTAGTGGTTAAAAAGTTGGCCCATGACTTGATACTTGGCAATGATTTTCTTAGGGCAGACAATGTAGTAATTGATTATTCTACTAATAAGGTGACTATTCAAACTACTGAAGGCTTACTTACAGGTTTACTGTACCTATTTTTGAGACTAATGTGGCACCCTGTGCTAGATGATGATGTTGTTACCCCTGTGAGTAAGGTATTTGTCAAGAATGATGTTCGTATTCCACCCTTTTCGGTATCACACGTAACAGTACAATTATCTAGAGAAGTTGATCATGATGTTATGTTTGAGCCTGTCCAGGGCATCATGCACAAGAAAATTTCTATACCACCTGTTGTTTGTGCCCCTAAAGATGAGTATGTCATACCTGTGCATAATAATACAGCGGAACCTAAAACTTTGTTCTCTCGTACCGTGTTGGCCCAGGTGCACGATGTGGCTTTTGTGCAGGGAAGCTCCATTTCCCCTCAGGATGTGACCACTTTGAAAGCACCTTCTTTTGATTTCAATGTTAACCATAACCTGACAGAGTACCAGAAAGAAAAACTCCATGCTTTGTTGCTTAAGTACGCATATGTATTTGCTACCACCTTACGGGATTTAGGCATGACTAATGTCGCACAATTTCAAATTCAAGTGTCTGACCCTACGCCGATTAAACAACGTCCATATAGGGTTTCCCACAAACAAAAAGAAACTATTGATCAGCAGGTGAAAGAAATGCAGGATGCCGGCACAATCACTGAATCTCAGTCCCCATGGGCTTCCCCAGTAGTTCTAGTCAAGAAAAAAGATAACTCCATTCGGTTCTGCGTAGATTATCGCAAGTTAAACCAGGTCACTGTTACATCAGACTTTCCAATGCCCATTATAGACGACCTTTTGAGCTACCTCCATGGAGCTACCTGGTTCTTGTCTCTTGATCTCTTGTCAGCATACTTTCAAGTTCCCATTGAGGGAAGTTCTAGGAAATTCATGTCATTTGTTACTCCTTCTGGTCAGTACAAATTTCAAAGACTGAGCTTCGGCCTTTCTAATGCTCCTAGATTTTTCAGCTGCTGTGCAGATAAACTCCTAGGTGACCTAAAGTATAAGAAAGCTCTCGCCTATTTAGATGATATCGTAGTATTTGCGAAAACCTTCGATGACTTTTTGGATAATATGGAAGCGGTATTCAAAAGGCTAGAACAGTTCAATTTTAAGCTCAAACCGGCTAAGTATTTCTTTGCGATGAGTAGGATTAAACTTTTATACCTTGTTTCACGTAAGCTTGCCCCGTAATCTCTTAACGGTCACGTGACCTCATCTCCTCTCATTGGTGCTGTTGTGGTACAGGCTGTTTTGCAGTAAAAATTAGTTTGTTGTTTACCATGCCGAACTGAACTATAACACAAATTTCATCAAAAAACTGATCTACAGACACAAAAGAAACAAAAACTTAAGGGACATTACTACGTTAAAAAAACTAGAAAACCCAAACATCAGATATGGAAAATTTACATTTCATCCAAAATACTTCAAAAAATTTGAAAAGATATTTAAGAGCTTCAACATAAAATTAGCCCCTCAAAACAAACACAACATCTGCAACTTACTAAACCACCCTCTAAAAAATAGCACACCGAAAACTCAATTATCAGGCATTTACCAAATGAGTTGCCAGGATTGTGACAAGATATACATTGGTAAGACCAAAAGGAATCTAGGAACAAGAATGAAAGAACACTTCAGAAATATTAAATTCAAACAAATGGACAAGTCGGCCGTAGCACATCACTTTTGGTCTGAGAATCACAACATAAAACAAGAAATAGAACTGATCAAACAGGCAAAGAAATCTCTGGAACTACAAATTTGGGAAAACATATTTATTACGAAAAAACAGGACCTCTTGATGAATTTTGAAATTCTCGCGGTAGATGACGTCATCAAACTTACCAGGACATTAGATGGCAGCACGACACCAAGCAGATGCAGACACCGGATGCATCATCAGTCAACCACAGAACTGACGATAGGGGAGAAGTCCCCAGAAACTAGTCTTCATAAAAAACTTGTAAGTGGAGAAAAGTATATACAAGGTTGACTCACTTGCCTAATTTTAGTAACAATGGCACTCCACTTTCTGAAATACTTCTTTTTATTCTATATTTACTTTCATAACTGTTTCAATTAAATATATTATGCAACAGAGTTAATTTATCTGAAATGCATGTTAATTCTTAAACAAAGTAAAGAGGAGGTTCCTTTGCATCTAGGCCTGCCTTTCTGATGACACAATAGCACGTGCTTTAGCGGTAGTGAATTATATATTTGTTTATATTTGTTTATATGACTTTTATCACTGACCTTGTTCTGAACTGGATTAGTCATGTTATTGTCATTTGAAGGTGTGCTGTGCGCGTTCGTGAGATACGTTATTTTATCCATCGTTTATTGCGCATGTACTTATTATATGTATAATGGCAGAGTCTACCGCCAGTTTTTCGCTGAAGCATCGTAAGGGTAAACCATTACAAAGCGGTGAAAAAAGAATTGTGTTGCAGGTGTTTAATGCACTCACAGAGAAGAATCCGTCTTTGTCAGTGAGGGAAGTCGAACAGTTGTGCTCCGAACTTACAGGTGTGAATGTTAGGTCCATAGGAACATCGCGACGTAAAGTTGAGAAAACAGGGAAACTTACCACTCCAGGCAAACGCAGGAATAAAGAAAAGCGCGTGCTCGGAGAATGCGATGAGTTCGTTAAAACTGCTGTACGTCGTCATGTGCATAGTTTTTTCTTTAGAAACGAACTCCCTAACATAAATAAAATTTTGTCTGCTGTAAATGAGGATGCAGATTTACCAAATTTCAGCAGATCTAGTCTGTATAGATTGCTTATACCGCTG
This sequence comes from Mantis religiosa, assembly GCA_030765055.1. Lineage (NCBI taxonomy): Eukaryota > Metazoa > Arthropoda > Insecta > Mantodea > Mantidae > Mantis > Mantis religiosa. The sequence continues at coordinate 83,609,993 of CM060957.1, forward strand.
GGGTTTGTGAATGAAAAAAGGGGCAAGAAAAATGTACTGAGAGACAGAGGCGATATTGCTGTGTGGCGAAGACATTATTTAAGGACAATCAGACAATACCGGGATACAAATCGCAAAATATACTACCTAGACGAGACTTGGGTGAATGAAGGGCTTACGACAAGTAAAGTATGGCATGACACGACTATTAAGACTGAAAGACAAGCATTTTTGCAAGGTATGTGTTCTGGTTTAAAAAATCCCAGTGGAAAAGGCCGAAGACTGATTGTCACTCATATAGGAAGTGATAGTGATTTTGTGGAAGATGGTCTACTGCTGTTTGAGTCAAAGAAAACCGGTGATTACCATGAGGATATGAATGGACATGTGTTTCAGCAGTGGTTTGCGAGTGTGTTAGCAAAACTGGAACCAAGCAGCATAATTGTGATGGACAATGCTCCTTACCACAGCTTTCGTGTCGAAAAGAAACCAAATACATCCTGGAAGAAACAAGACATTATTGAGTGGCTGCGTGCAAAAAATGAAGTTGTGAATGAATCCCTTATTAAGGCAGAACTACTGGAACTTGTAGTAAAGCATGCCAGCGATTGTGATAAATACGTAATCGATGAAATGGCAAGGTCAGCTGGTCATGAGGTACTCAGGCTTTCACCATATCACTGGATTTTAAATCCAATTGAGCTTATTTGGAGCCAAATTAAAGGATTCGTAGCGAGAAACAATAGAACATTTAAGTTTCATGATATCAGGCCATTGCTTGCCACAGCATTTTCGGAGATCAGCGACAAAACATGGAAAAAGGCTATTCATCATGTGCTCAAAGAAGAAATGAAAATGTGGGAGCTGGATGGCATCGTCGACAACATAATAGAGAGCATAATTATAAACCCTACAGAGAGTTCCGACAGCGAAACTGTTACTGCAGAATCAGAATCAGAATCCGAGATGGAGGGGATTACTCCATTACCAGATTCTCCATAATGCGCGAGTTCAGTTTCATTATAAACTTGTATTTTTGCATGCCTTCATATCCTTATTTGCATGATTTTAGCTATCTTCCTGGCAATTATGATGTTTACTGCAGGTTTAAATGTGATGGGAAGGCACCGCTTATGACGTTTACTGCAGGTTTAAATGTGACGGGAAGGCACCGCCTATGGCCTATGGCCTATGGCGCGAAAGCATTAGCCAATTAGGATGAGGGGGAAGGTAGATGCATGCGGAGTGATACATGTCAGCGGGGCAAGGTTATATGAAACAGGGTTTATGTTTCAAAGTGTCTCAACAGGGCATTTCTCCTGATGCCGAAAAGATTGTTACTTCACACAGATGCTAGTGGTGTGGGTGTTGGTTGCATTTTGTTGCAACGGGTTAATGGCATTCTTCGGCCAGTTGCCTATGCTTCACGCACTCTCTCAAAATGTGAAAAGAATTATAGTGTGCCTGAACTGGAATTATTGGCTATTTTGTTTGGCTTGACCCATTTTAGAAGCTATGTCTATGGGTTTAAAGTCCATATCATCTCTGACCATCACTCTTTGTTACCTCAACAACTTGAAGGATCTTACTGGCAGATTGGCTCGCTGGAGTCTGAAACGGCAGGAATTCGACTACACCATTTGTTACAAGTCCGGAAAGAAACACCTGGATGCTCATACCTTGTCTCGCTTTCCTCTTCTAAAGCCGTTGGATCACCAGGTGGAACAGCTAGATGAATTAATTAGGTGCTTATCTCCGGTGGAAGTTGCAGACGAACAGAAAGCTGACCCTGAGCTGTTGCCTATAATTAATACCTTGCAGGACAACCCCAATGCTTCTCCTAAGTTACAACGGCAAGCTGCCTCTTATGTGTTAAAGTCTGTATTATACCGTAAAAATGCTGGTTCTACAGACCCCCCTCCACCTTTTGGTAATCCCAGAGGGTTTGAAGCATGAAATATTGTCTTTATCTCATGAAGATCCATTATAAGGGCACCTTGGCTTTTCAAAGACCTTTAGTAAAGTTCACTCGAGGTACTATTGGATCGGGATGAAAAAGGACATTGAACAATTTGTGAAAACCTGTTCTAGTTGCCAATCAGCATGAAATATTGTCTTTATCTCATGAAGATCCATTATCAGGGCACCTTGGCTTTTCAAAGACCTTTAGTGAAGTTCACTCCAGGTACTATTGGATCGGGATGAAAAAGGACATTGAATAATTTGTGAAGACCTGTTCTAGTTGCCAATCTCGAAACGGTCCTCAAAATCAAAAGCCTGCAGGCTTGCTTCAACCTATTCCAGTATCTACTGTAGGTGATCGCTGGGGCATTGATTTATTGGGCCCCCTACCCCGTTCAAATTCTGGTAACAGACATGTTATCGTTTGTACCGAATACGCTACATGTTGGGTTGAATGTGCTGCGCTACCCGCTGCTACTATCCCACATGTAGCTAAGTTCATTCTGCCCAATATCATCTGTCGCCATGGTGCACCAGACCATTTGTTGTCTGATAGAGGATCTGTTTTCTTGAGTGAAGTCACTCAGCAGTTATTGACGTGTTTGTCTGTTTCACCCAACTTTACTAGTGCTTATAGACCTTCCTGTAATGGACTTACCGAACGATTCAATCAAACACTTTTGAACATGTTGAGCCATTTTGTGGATGATAACCAGAAAAACTGGGATGAGATTTTGCCCTATGTTGTATTTTCATATAATTCATCTGTTCAAGTGACGACACAGTTTTCTCCTTTCTTCTTGATGTATGCTCGCGAGCCAGCTTTACCTAACCAAGTTCAGTTACAGGCTACCTCCAATGATTTTTTCATCAGGAAAACCCTATAGGATATCCAGAAGGCAAGGGAACTGGCTGTTCACAACATCAACCAGCAACAGGCAAAATAGAAAGAACGCTATGATGCTAAACATAGACATGTTTCATATAGCATTGGCCAGCTGGTTAAAATCTTCATCCCTGTCAGAAAGAAAGGTAAGTGTACCAAGCTGCTTCACCGTTATTTTGGACCTTTCGAGATTGTTAAACAGGTTACCCCAGTGACTTATGCTGTTCGTCGACCGAATGCACCTCATGCCAAACTTCAATCCGTACATGTGTCTCGTATCTTCCCCTATTATGATCCTTCTGGTCCTTATTGCCTCTAAATATTATTACAGTGCCCAATGTGTTCTCTATAACTCTATATTTGCTTTGTTCTGACTTACTGGTTTGTTGCTTGTGATTCTATTAATTCACAATGTAGTCTTTTCTTTCTATCCTGAGTTTTGCATTGTAACTGTGTCTTATGTTTTATATATTTTGCGTTTGTACTGTTTGCTTAGTGAGTAGTGGCCAAGCTCAAGTTATAGCCGTCATTACCGTAGTTTTGCTGGAGACATATAGTTGTTCTTGATTTTCTTTAGTTGCCCTCTCGAGAGTGCTGCTGCAATGTACCTGTCAAAAGGCACGGTGAGGAGAGTGTTTATTTTTTCCCCCTACGTCTTTAAGATAGGTGGCAAGTATGTGTATATCCAGTGGCTTGGCCATTGTGTCCCCATTGATTGTAAGTTTATATTTTGCTGCATTTGTAAGTACATTGTTATGAGCTTTCTGACCTGATTTATGCTTTGTCTAACGTAACACTTTGCTCTCTTCCAGAATATAGTTGCATTTCATATGTTGCCCTTTTGTATTCATCTTAATTTTGGTACAGTATATGTGGCATGATTAACTAATGCAGAGTTTTCTATCTGGATTGCTTGCATGTAAAATGCATCATGGGAATGTGATATGCATTGATAGTTTGGGCATGATAGTACCTACTCAGTAGGAGTTTACTGGTGGTAGTGGTATGAGATTTGTGTGATGGATCCATTGTGTGTTTACTGCATTTTTTTCCCCCCTTCATTGTGTGTAAAGGACCCCTGTTCATGTGTTTTTATTGTGTTCTATATGTTGCCCATGTCGGCTTTGTTTGGTAGCTACCAGGTCAAATGATTATCACGGAAAATAATTGTCATACTTAGTATATACATCATAATTTGATTTCCAAGATTTAGTTACTTTATGTTTTAAGCATCGTAGATTATAGTTTGTGGCCACATTTAGGTTAAGTTTAGTTCAAGATGTTGATTTTTGTTTTGCTGAAAGTTTGTAGAACTATGCCTTATTGGCAAGCTTTGGATTTTCACATGTTTATACTGTTTGTCAGGCATGTAGGTGGTTCATTGTCGCAGAGGTACCTGTGTTATATCACCCAATTGGTTATAATATATTGTTTTGTATGTTATTTATTGTAAATTTCATTATGTTATCAATTTGTTATGTATTTAAGAGCTTGCATCATCTATCTAATGTTATATAATGTATCTGATACTCCTGAACAAACTTTTGTAGCACCTTGTGGAGTGATGGCATTTCGGGAGCCCTGGGCTGTGGATGTGGGAGTCTGCGGATCTCCAGCCTTATATGCACATACGTCTCTTGTGCTGCACCTTCGGATGGCATTTTCCTGGACTGCACAGTAGGTTACTACTGGCGACTGGCCACCTTACTCGCCAAGGGATGTATCCTGGGATGGATGGCAACATCTGATGTTGCTCCCAGGCTCAGCAATTGCCCTCTTGCTTGGTGTGGAAGGAGACCGGTATCTTATCAGTCCTCCCTTGGAACAGTGTCCCACCCGATGCAGCATCTACAGGCCAATGCAGTGCTAAGATACAAAGTATTGTGCAGTGATGTTTTGTGTTGGTGCATAAGGCTCACCTATAAAAGGGCCCAAATGACCTTGTTGTCGACGGGCCCTTAAACACCACACACACACTCACTCACTCACCTATAAAAGTACTCTTGAGCGACTACCCGGGCTCCCTGTAAACATTTGCGTCATGCTCCACCTAATCAACATTTATAAACATTGCATACAGTTCACTATAATTTGTGTACATTTGTAAATGCTCACATTCGCTGTCACATTGTAATATTATTTGTACCTCGACGAGGTCGTTGAGACTTGGTAGGCCGAGAGAGATGTGGTAACCCACCGGGATAAGCCAGCATTTTGTGTCTGCACGTCAGTTCCACACCCACCCCAGGAAGGGAAGGGTAACAATTCGCTTCCTAGAGGGGTGGTGGTTTGGTCCGGTTTTGACCACGGATCTGCTGGCCGAGTCCTTCTTCTTAGCGTGGAGTTGACGATGGATGGTTCTTCCCGGATCGGTTTTTGTTAAGTGTATAGAGTGCGGCAACGTGAGCAAGGTAAAATAAGAAGGTTCGGTGCAAGTTATGTATATTGTAAGTAGAGTGTCTTATTTCTAATAAATAATTAGAGTGCAGAAATTATCTGCTCCTTTTGTTTTGCCATGCTAAACCTCTCACTAGCCGAGCAATGCCCGATATCAGGTCTGGCAACGAAGGTCTCAGTGAAAACCAATTCGCGACCTGACAGTATGGCAAATCTATAAAGTGCAAATGTATGTTCTGAGGCAGCCGAATGAAATTTTGCACACAAAGCATGCAAATATTAACAAAAATTTCTATAATGTAAATGTTTACACACTACAGCAGAAAACCTTGGCACCAGGAATTACCTTTTAAAACAGCTATTAAGAAATGGGACATTCAAGCATTTAATTAAATTATGAATCTTATGCTATTCAATTAAAGATGTTTTAGACTGGCAGTTACATATGATAGCTGTTTTATTTTGTTTCATTAATTCATTTAAAGTATTATTTAATGCTTGATTTACAGTATTTTTGGATAATGCTAGCAATTTCTTAAACCGAAAAACATGTCAACAAACCTTTCTGAAAGGAGGCCATTCATCTTCCTCTTCCTCATCTGCTGCACCATTACTCCCTTCATTTGCTATTTCATCTCCTTTGAAAAGATGAGATGAACCAAACTTATATAATGGCCTTAAAGCTACATTTCCTGCATCCCAGAATCGTACAGTTCCATCTTCATGGCCTGTAAGCAGTAATTCTCTTCTTGTTTCGTTGGCTTTCTCTTCATTTGTAGAATTTAACTCTCCACCATTTATTGGCCATTCCTAAGAACAGAAAAGAAAAAGATCTTACTTAATTCTTTGCTAAACTTTCTGCAAGAATTGTTATTAAAACTACAATTTTTTTTTTTTTTTTTGAGGGGAGTGGGAATTGGGGGTAGTTCAATTATTCTGCTTTCCTTAAAATCTAACGCTAGATCACTGGTTTTGGAAAAAGAATTTGCTCATTAACAATACTGTTTTAAGTTCTAAACTTGCTTTGCTGCTTTCAATTTTAATCAGATACATTCAAATGAATCTGAAGGAAGGATGAAATAATTGTAATTCCAAGGGGACTGAAATCAGAGATGAATTAAGTTTCAAGTGGACTACAGCAAAGAGAAACCGACATACTGCCTATTTATCCCAACAGCACAGGAACAGTTGTCTCTCTTGTTGAATGAAAAGCAAGCCAGCCCATAACTCCATGAACCAAATAAGCCATTTTATAATTTTAATTCTCCTACAAAGAAAAATTTGCCCCTTCAATCAGGATTTGAACCTAGAACCTCTGACTTACATTAGTATCTGAGAGGAACATGCATCAACCCAGAGTACACTCTACTTCTGTTGTCAGTCAACACTCAGCTACTTCTATACAAGAGTAAACTACAATTAGATAGGTGACTGTTAAAAACCGACTACAAATGTTTTTTTTTAAGTAAACTACAATATTGTCACGACAGCAGCAGTGGCGAGTGCCTGCCATGGAGAGATTAAGTGTGAATCAACCCATTCCACCACATTTGTTGTTGCCAACTGAATGTAGCAAAAAAAGACATTCACAGGACAGCTGATGTCACAAAGCTGGAAGTAGCCTTTTTGTTGTGCACGCTTTACGTTTCCAGAACATTCAATTTACAAATTTCTAGAAGATTCAACTCTCATAATGTGCCATTCCTTCAGCTGGAGAGATTTTGGCTTCCAGAAAATTTCTTGCATGACCAGCTGGATATAAAAGGAAGTGCAACAGCCAGCCTGAGTGAGTCATGAAACCAGAGTTGTCGTGAATCTGTCTGCAAGGAGTGCAGTGTAGTCAGTTCAGTTCACTTCCTAGTTGTGAGATGACCAGCGAGTATCAGATTTGTGGTGCTAATTGGCAAGCAGAGTCATGTAAAAGGGAAACTATGTGTGAATTGAAAAGTTTGAGCAGTGTTTAAGTTGATATGTACAACAAAAACAGACTGATGTGCTTTCTCCATGTATTTGGTGCAACTTTGTGTTATTTTGTCACAACATTTTCTGCCTTCAGATACTCCCAAAGTAAATTTCCAAAGAAGCAAACCTTAGAGAGCACTTTCATATAGTATGTTACTGATATACATATAGGTTACAATTTAAGAGGTACCGTGTTTGAATCTTGGTAAAGGTGAGTTAGAAAGGTTTTTTTCCAAGTTTTCCCTTATCGTGAAAGATGAACGTCTGGTGACTCTATACTCTGTGGACCCTGGGCTCATTTGAGCACCATTTCACCCATTACATTCATCGTCTGATATGATATAATGGAGGATGTAAATTAAAAAAAAAAAAAAAAAAAATAATAAAAAAAATAAAAAAAAAAGCTAACTAAAATACTGCACTGTATTTGGAAGATATTTTGTTCATAATTACCTAGATTATATTGATGATGAAGAAAATAACATGAATATGACAATGACAGCTTCTAGATTATGGGTAGTATGAAATACAGAGGGGAATTCAAGGAACTTTTCAGTACTAGAAAAGAATTTTTCAATTCATTTTATATCTGCTTGGAGAGCACTTACAACAAAACTGAGACATGACCAGCTGTATTATTCAAATTGCGATTTTATGGGTGTAGCAAATGTTTTGTACAGAACATTTCAGAGTTACAGGCAATCCCATAATTTCAAAGTATAAAAATTGAGAGAAGCATTGAGACAGTGAAGCACAATTTAAAATAAAAGTGAATCGAGAAGACACTGACACATTGCTTCACTCATTCTTGGCCTCTGGCCTGATTGCAAGTTTGGCAGGCCAATCCATATCTGTTGTCTCTTTCACCAGCTCCAATAATTCTGCATAATAAAATCAAGCTCTGCCTATGCCAAGGGAAATATGAAGGTCGAGATGTCTGCATCTGAGCTAATTTGCAGTTGCTTTTGTTATGCAGCATGCCATTGAAGACATAAGTAGAGATTTTCAATAAGGAATGAATATAGCAAATTTGTTACACATTGATCATTGCATAAATGAATTATGCCATCCCAAACATTACATAGTCAAGAAACTGTTTCAAATGCGTGAACATACATGAAGAAAGAAGCTAAATGTAAAGAACTGGTTACACCAGAAGATTTTTAAAAAAGATTTGAAAAGCTCAAATACATATCAGATGACACAGAAGTGTCAGAAAGAAGTGCAAAGAATTGTTAATAAATGCAAACAAAAAGAAAATCAGAGCACATTTTTGGAACTCCAGGTAAAAGGCACGTGCTCCAAAATAAATAATAGATCAAGATGACTTTGACAAATGGCTGTTAGAAGGAGGATTCAAAATTTTTTATGTTCAGGAAAAAGATTCTCCTACAATAGCTAAATTACTTATTATTTTAAGAGAAAGCATTAACATTCATGGCAATAAGCCATTCTTAAACAGAATAGTGAAAGAACTGGATTTTAAATGGAAAAGGACTAAAACAAACAGAAAATGCATGATATTCGTTCTAAAGTACCTGGTGAAGAAAATCTGACACTGAACTTGAATAAATTTATTTACAATACCTGCAATTATGCTTGCATTAATATGAACAGATTTGCACAACTAATTCAGCTAGGCAAATTGTGTGGACATTTTTCTGCAAGGACTGTACCACTTTAATGATGAGTATGTTACTTGAGTAGCATATGAAGCTGGTTCTGCAGTCCCCTGACAGGTAAGTTAACTCGCTCACAAGCCTTACATTTGCTTTAGCTTATATATGACTTTAATCTGTACTGTAATTTATGTTGTTATTTGTTATTTTCAAATGCTAGGCTTTGGCAATGAAGCCATTAGCTCTCTTGCTCTCCAATATTTCTGTGTAATGGATCCAGCAGGTAGGACTTCACAGGTTAGAAGATGTTCTTCAGTCATTTCTTCTTCTTTGTTGCACAGAGGACAATTTGGACTTGTATAAATTCCTATTCTGTTTAAATGTTTGGCCAAATAATCATGTTCAGAAAGTAATCTAAATTTTGCTACTGCAGCTTTATGTGGTATTTTTGGAATAATTTCTGGATTTTTAATTAAAATGTTCCATTTTTTTATCTTTGGCTTTGTTAGATATTGATTGGTTTTGTTTGTTTTTACTTAGTCTTTATATGGATGTAAAGGATAAGTTTTTATTTTTGTTCTGAATTAAATTTGCACCTTTTTTGGCAAGAAAATCAGCAGATTCATTTCCAGCAATTCCACAATGTGCAGGTATACATTGTAATTTAATTCTTTTCTGTAGTTTTTGAAGCTGTTGGATCATTTTGTGACATTCTTTAATTTGGTTTGACCTCATTTTATATGAACTTACTAAATATAATGCTGTTTTAGAATTAGAAAGCATGACATTTTTAAATTTATCTATTCTGTATAGGTGTTGGAGTGAAATATGAATAGCTGCTACTTCTGCATCAAAATGTGTTGTGTAGTAGCCTGCTGGTTGATAGAATTAGAATAGTGCACACGTAATTCCTGCTCCTGAGTTGTCCAAGTTAGATCCATCTGTGTAGATATGAGCCATTCTTCAGGTGGGTATCTAACATTCAGTGTTTCTAATGCTAGTGCTTTTAGTATAGTTTGAGAGTTTCAGATTTTGTAACTATTTCTTCTAAATCTAATTGAATATTACTTGGTTCAAAAGTCAGGAGGTTTACTTTGATTAAAATGTTTTCTTTAGAATTAGGATGATTCAGATCTGTTTTTAATATCATAACTTTGTGCAGCAAACTTGTGTTTTCATCTTGATTGGTTGTAGTAATGTTTTCTCCCATTTTGTTGTTTTAACCCTAATATTTTTTCATGTTGTATTAGTGCCTGTTCCTCTGAAGTTAGACGTATTGGAGAGTTCTGAGTTAAGGCTTGCATTGCCGTGATTAGAGTTGATTTTGCTGCACTAATTATTAGTCGCAGGGCCTGATTTTGGACCTGTAATTAATTATATTAATCATGTTTATTAATTATATCTATTATATTATGTAATTTATATATATTAAATGTATACTGTAATTTATTGTTGCATGCATATTTCCCCAACCCAACAGCATGGGATTGATCTTTGTCCCTTCTAGTGTTACATCTCCACATGATGCAGGGGGTAAAATGTGGGGGTAAAAGGGTGTCCCCAACAACCATGTTATTTTGGGCTTCTACTGTACTTGGTCCTAATTTCCAACATGCCATGGCTTACTGAAACAAAACTGCTCACCCTGGGAGAGTACAAATCCTGAGTTTGCTTCTTTCCTGCAGCTGTAATGGTACCCCATAATTCTTGTGGAACAGATGCAATGTGTTGAGAGCAAGTGACAGCACTAGCATGAAGAGAGACTAGGTATGGCAACTGCATCATGCGCCAGTCATCCGATAGCAAGTCAATGGCCACAATTTCTTCTTCCAGCAGCACAATCAGTGCTTCTGGTTCATCCAACTCTAAAAATGTGTAATAGTGAAATATTATTCTACTGTTGGGGGAAAAAATAAAGTAAAATAAAACTAAATATGAAATGGGATACTGCACTAATAAATTTCAGGCAAGAAATTTATTAAACAGAGGTACTGCTTAATAATTTACAATGATCCTTAATAACCCATTATAATGAAAATGAAAAATGTATCGCTGACTTATCTCTAAATACTTTTTAAGCCCAATTTGCTTTATCTATTTTTTTCCAATAGTAACTATGAACTATCAAACCACTGTGGCACGATGAAAGCATTTACTCTAAAAGCTAATAAATCTTAATTTTTTTCTTCAAAATATTGTGTCTTTCTGGGTTCGTAAGATTAAAAGTCCAGTTTGCAGAAATTCAAAATCTTTTTATTTCCATAGAAACGCTCTTGTACAATTCTGATCTCAGCAGAATGACTCTCCACCCAGTCACTCCTCAGCAGTCATCAGCGCTGCGCAGGCCGGTCTGTGGATGTGGCTTAGTGCTATCTGTCTCATTCACTCCCTGCTTCTCTCTTTCTCTTGGCGTTCGCTTACGCGCGGCCTTGTGACAATATACATGCTTTTATGCATTATTTAAAACTAATAAAAACCTTGTTAGCCTAGAAAACTAAAGAATAATTACATAACCAGGAAGAAAACCAGAACTCTCCTTATTCGTAAACTTAAATGGGGGAAGAAGAAAAAGAAGAAAAAAACCGAGATAATATGCTGTAATTAATATTCAATTTTTCCCAAAAAAATAGTCACATAATTTTCAAATGCAAAAATGACATAACCTGAAACTGCCAAGCACTGCTGTTTTTGCATACATAACAATGGTTGGATAAATGAGGCTGGTATGAAATTGTGGATTAACAAAGCGTGGGAGAGAAAAAAAGGTGCATTAAATGAAGCAGAGTATACTGCTTGTGCTATATCACTTTGGTAGCCATTTGAAGGATTTGCAGCCACAAATTTTTCCATAAGCCAGTTAGTTATTCCTTACAATGGATTGAATAATGTTTTCTCTACATGAACTCTAAATACTTAAGCATCTCTTTTAAAAATATTTACTGTATAGAATTTTGAATTTACTTAGCCCGCATATGTTGGGTAAATTTCAAGTAGGTGAACAGCTATCATTAATTAGTAAAAAATAAATGTCATCTCAATGCAATCATCAATTTTATATTTATGGCCAAAAATATTAATTTTAGCATTACAGATTACTAATTTTCAGTCCTATTTCTTGTACTACTTGTCAGTGCATAACATACATAACATACCTTTATCATTGAAATCAATATCCACTGTGAAGAAATCAATCACTTTGGAAGTGAAATCAAACACCACATGTTTTTTACCATGCTGCACTGTAATGGTATGTCGATCACTGTAGCTTGCACGAGGCATTCCTCCAGAGAATATCATATAGTCATCACTACAACAATTATATGCATTAGTTTTGTCTGAGCATATTTTGAAAATGTGCTATAAGAATTTGATGTTTTCTTGAATATTTGGGCAAAATATGACTTTCTGCATCTTATTATGAATTAACAAATTTAGTAATAATCAAACATTTAATTTAATGTACAAAACAGAAGTCTATATCATTTTAGATGAATTTCACATCTTAAAAAGGACAGGCAGATTGAGGCAATTAAATTAAAATATTTCTTAAATGTAAGATGATTACTTTTTTCCAAAACTCATGCAATATTTAGAATGTTATATAAAAACGACAATTGAATAATATTAATGGTAGAGCACTGCCATAGCCAAAATGGTTTTAATTTTGCAAATAGTTTTCGGTGAGCTGTGATTATAGTAACATTCTCTAGAATTCTTAAACCAAATCAAAAGTTTAATTCATGTGATACAGCTATGATTGTTTCCCTTTCCATCCCTTTTGAGAAATTGTAATCAGTGAGGAATCAGTAATCAGTAATTGGAATCAGTGAGGAATGAGCATAATGGAAGTGCTTTTCTGTAAAGTGCATCAAGAGAACGATACCTGTAATTTATTTTAATATAAAAAGAGAATTTGTGAGAGTGAAGTACAGGTACCTCAAAAACCTCTTAACTGATTTCTATTATTGGAATATACCAAAGAAATAAACTTAGTGAAGAAAACGTTTCTTTTATAGTAAATATTAAAAATCAAGTCTAATTACTTTTTGGTATGTTTCCATAAAAGCTTGGTAACACCTTTGCAAGGAAATGGTCCATATACTGTAGTAGGTTCTTCACAAGGTCTCTCCCCTACAGTGGCATCCCAAATGGCATAACTGCCATCGTTATGTGACGATATAAAACGTGAACCAGACCTGTGCCAACACACACTTTCCAGCTGCTGTGTGCTGATGAATGTCTGAAAACATGTTAATGCATATCTATATTGAAAATGTTATGAAAAATGCATTAAAAACATTGTCTACACTTTCAAACTAAAATCTTAAATGTTGCAAAAGCAATTCTAATTGACTGTTAAACAATTAAAATTATACTATGAGTCAAGTGAGACACTACTCTGTATGTGAAGTATAGAGTATCTCAGTCGACTCATAACATAATTTTAATTATTACATTACCTCACAATGTTAATTCCAAGTTACCTTTACAAATTGACTAATCAAGGATGCAAGTTTTCCAAATGGCCTTCCAAAATGTTAGAAAAATTGGCACAACTGAGAGTTTGGATACTTCCTTAAAGTCCCTGCATTTAAAGTAGTTTTCCTTAGAAGCAACTCCCATTCAGCTCATGGGAGCAGTAGGAGTTGGGACATTGGAGCGGTGATCTAAGGAATTGGAGAAGCTTTAAGATGCCATCCAAATCGTCTTCTTTGCTGAGGTCTATAAAATTGGAATGGCACACACTGTTTCAGTCAGTGACCAATGAGTCATCGCTGTACATATTTCTACTGCTGTTAGCAAAAATTAGCTTCTCAACTTCAGGTTCCACTATTCCATCTTGAGTGTACTGCCCTACACCTTCTCAATATGTTGACACACTGATTTCCATCCTGTTTCTATTTCTGAGAACTGCTGTTTACACAACTGTCACATCATCCATCTTGAATGTTACTTTATGAAGTGTGACCCATTCTTTCACATTTGCCCAAATTTTCTCAGTTGCATTTAGCTCTAGGTAATACGATGGCAAGAAAAGAACTATGTGTCCATCCATTCCATTTAGGATATAATTCTTGTGCCTTGACTTATGCAGCTTTACAAGTTCATACAACTCTAATTTCAGCATATTGTTTCAGATTGAAATTTGCTTTTTGAGGGGCCAATCTTGCATATCCTTTTCCCTGCTTGATGATGTGGGACACATCTTTAGCCATATTGAGATAAAAGGCATTGTCAATTTTTCTTTCACCCATGATTTACATGTGATTTTCTGCATTCATTTCTTTATGGTAGTCACTATTTTGTGTATTTGATTTGAAAATCAACAGTGCATTAGGAATAAAACCCTTTTCTGGTCCCACATGCACAACTTCACCCTCTCACCTGCGAAAGTAGATGCCATATACCTTTGTGAATTATCATCACTTCATGCCCTTGTGTATTAGAGCTGTACATGTATCTTTCGACAATGTACACAATAGGGCAACCTTACTAACGGTATCTTGTAAAAGCCCATAAAAAAGATACACAAGCACTTTGTGTATGTCTTTCAACAAGAATGTACCTACATATCCAAGAATGTATCTGTTTTTGAACGTCTTTTGCCAGCGAAATTTGAGGAAATTTAATACTTTTAGCAAACTTGATTCGTTTCCATTAAAACCAATTGTTTCTCTCAGTTTATACATCATAGCTCTCATATAGGAACTCTCTTTTTACTAATGTAAAATTCATTTACTATCCTATGTACTACACACATAACATTTGCCTAAATATGTGCATGGTTTTAGGCAGTTATTGCTCCAGTTTGGAGTGCTGAATGTAGAAACTACCAATCTGCACCTCACTCATTTCCTTCAATATATTTTTAATTGTAAATTTTGAAACACCCGTTATAGCTGCAACATGCTCGTGAATTTTCTTCACAAGAATTATAAAATGGTCTCCATATGCTCTTGTTGAATGAATATTAATACATTGGGTACTATTTCTCTCAAAGTTCTTTAATAAACTTTGGAATGGATGGATGACATTCCCCATACCTTTACAAGCTATGCACTAAATTAAACACAACTGCAAAAAACCACGAAGGAGTAACTTCTTTCCTTGTCTGTAGGTAACAACATACTACTAAAATTAGGCAAGTGAGTCAACCTTGTATATACTTTTCTCCACTTACAAGTTTTTTATGAAGACTAGTTTCTGGGGACTTCTCCCCTATCGTCAGCTCTGTGGTAGACTGATGATGCATCCGGTGTCTGCATCTGGCTTGGTGTTGTGCTGCCATCTAACGTCCTGGTAAGTTTGATGACGTCATCTACCGCGGGAATTTCAAAATTCATCAAGAGGTCCTGTTTTTTCGTAATAAATATGTTTTCCCAAATCTGTAGTTCCAGAGGTTTCTTTGCCTGTTTGATCAGTTCTATTTCTTGTTTTATGTTGTGATTCTCAGACCAAAAGTGATGTGCTATGGCCGACTTGTCCATTTGTTTGAATTTAATATTTCTGAAGTGTTCTTTCATTCTTGTTCCTAGATTCCTTTTGGTCTTACCAATGTATATCTTGTCACAATCCTGGCAACTCATTTGGTAAATGCCTGATAATTAGTTTTCGGTGTGCTATTTTTTAGAGGGTGGTTTAGTAAGTTGCGGATGTTGTGTTTGTTTTGAGGGGCTAATTTTATGTTGAAGCTCTTAAATATCTTTTCAAATTTTTTGAAGTATCTTGGATGAAATGTAAATTTTCCATATCTAGTGTTTGGGTTTTCTAGTTTTTTTAACGTAGTAATGTCCTTTAAGTATTTGTTTCTTTTGTGTCTATAGATCAGTTTTTTGATGAAATTTGTGTTATAGTTGTTCAGTTCGGCAACCTGGTGTATGTGAGCGTACTCCTGTTCATATTCTGTTTTTGTTAGCGGAATGTTGATTAATCTGTGAACTAAACTAAGGAATACTGCATATTGATGTTGTACTGGGTTGAATGGGTTGCATTTAATGTAATTGTCAACATGTGTTGCTTTTCGGTATATTCCAAATTGTAATCCTGTTGGTGTTCTAATGATTTTCAAATCTAGAAAAGGTAGCCATTCATCCTGCTCTACTTCAATGGTGAAAACTATGGATTTTTCTTGTAGGTTTAGCAACTTTATAGCATCCTCGGTTAGTCTTCTAGGGACTATCGCAAACACATCGTCGACATATCTATGCCAACATTTGAAAATATGTGGAAAGGCTTTAGTAATGTGTGTTTCCAAATTACTCATGAACAGATTAGCTAGTAATGGTGAAAGAGGGTTACCCATGGCCAAGCCTGCTGTTTGTTGGAAGATCTTGCTGGAGAACGTGAAGCTGTTTTGTTCAATACATAGATAGGGTGGTTAATTTGATGTATTCCTCTATTTTATCATCTGCAACGTTGCTTTTGGATAACCAGCCTTTCATCAATTTTGGAATTTTTTCTACTGGTATGCTCGTGAATAGAGATCTGATATCAAAGGACACCATCACCTCTTCAGTTTTTATAATTGTGTTTCCAATTTTCTTTACTAAATCAAATGAATTGTTTATGCTTAGAGATTCAAACTTTTCAAACTTGTCAAATTCTTCCAACAACCATTTTGCCAGTTTGTAAGTCGGGGCATCTAGATTGTTAATAATGGGTCGCATGCTGTTGTCTGTCTTGTGAATCTTAGGTAGGCAGTATAATTTTCCATAACCTCAAACTTTTTGGAAAATGGTAGCGAAAAAACATTAGTTAAATCAAAATGCTTAGAAATTCTAAAGGGGATGACATTCGGACAGGAAAATAACTACAAAGAAACTATTCAAACATTGAACCAAAAACCAGTTTTTTATCTGAAAGCAGACAAAGGAAATACGGTAGTCATTATGGACCGAAATGATTACAACCAGCGAGTCGAACATCTACTACAAAATCCAGAATATACAACCCTAACCAAAAACCCTTTAAGGAAATACATAGAAACCACCAAAAAAGCAATTAAAGAAAATACAGTAGTGCCACATAAGATGAAAAATAGCATAATTGTAAACAACCCTAAAATGCCAAAATTATACTGCCTACCTAAGATTCACAAGACAGACAACAGCATGCGACCCATTAACAATATAGATGCCCCGACTTACAAACTGGCAAAATGGTTGTTGGAAGAATTTGACAAGTTTGAAAAGTTTGAATCTCTAAGCATAAACAATTCATTTGATTTAGTAAAGAAAATTGGAAACACAATTATAAAAACTGAAGAGGTGATGGTGTCCTTTGATATCAGATCTCTATTCACGAGCATACCAGTAGAAAAAATTCCAAAATTGATGAAAGGCTGGTTATCCAAAAGCAACGTTGCAGATGATAAAATAGAGGAATACATCAAATTAACCACCCTATCTATGTATTGAACAAAACAGCTTCACGTTCTCCAGCAAGATCTTCCAACAAACAGCAGGCTTGGCCATGGGTAACCCTCTTTCACCATTACTAGCTAATCTGTTCATGAGTAATTTGGAAACACACATTACTAAAGCCTTTCCACATATTTTCAAATGTTGGCATAGATATGTCGACGATGTGTTTGCGATAGTCCCTAGAAGACTAACCGAGGATGCTATAAAGTTGCTAAACCTACAAGAAAAATCCATAGTTTTCACCATTGAAGTAGAGCAGGATGAATGGCTACCTTTTCTAGATTTGAAAATCATTAGAACACCAACAGGATTACAATTTGGAATATACCGAAAAGCAACACATGTTGACAATTACATTAAATGCAACCCATTCAACCCAGTACAACATCAATATGCAGTATTCCATAGTTTAGTTCACAGATTAATCAACATTCCGCTAACAAAAACAGAATATGAACAGGAGTACGCTCACATACACCAGGTTGCCGAACTGAACAACTATAACACAAATTTCATCAAAAAACTGATCTATAGACACAAAAGAAACAAATACTTAAAGGACATTACTACGTTAAAAAAACTAGAAAACCCAAACACCAGATATGGAAAATTTACATTTCATCCAAAATACTTCAAAAAATTTGAAAAGATATTTAAGAGCTTCAACATAAAATTAGCCCCTCAAAACAAACACAACATCCGCAACTTACTAAACCACCCTCTAAAAAATAGCACACCGAAAACTCAATTATCAGGCATTTACCAAATGAGTTGCCAGGATTGTGACAAGATATACATTGGTAAGACCAAAAGGAATCTAGGAACAAGAATGAAAGAACACTTCAGAAATATTAAATTCAAACAAATGGACAAGTCGGCCGTAGCACATCACTTTTGGTCTGAGAATCACAACATAAAACAAGAAATAGAACTGATCAAACAGGCAAAGAAACCTCTGGAACTACAGATTTGGGAAAACATATTTATTACGAAAAAACAGGACCTCTTGATGAATTATGAAATTCCCGCGGTAGATGACGTCATCAAACTTACCAGGACGTTAGATGGCAGCACAACACCAAGCCAGATGCAGACACCGGATGCATCATCAGTCTACCACAGAGCTGACGATAGGGGAGAAGTCCCCAGAAACTAGTCCTCATAAAAAACTTGTAAGTGGAGAAAAGTATATACAAGGTTGACTCACTTGCCTAATTTTAGTAACAATGGCACTCCACTTTCTGAAATACTTCTTTTTATTCTATATAACAACTTACTAATTTTTGTGCATTCAGTTTTGCACATGTGACATAGATGACTCTCCTACCAGAACATCTGACACTGGCAGGGACTTTATGGAAGTACAGCTACTCTACCTAAAATAATGTAATGAAGAGAGAGGGAGAGGGACTGAAATTACTGACATTTCTGAACTATAATTACTTTAATTACATTCCAAGCCAAATCTTGTAACATTCCCAAGTCTTGTGCAACTTCATCAGAGACTTCTTGGGACTTCATTCTGAATGCTGTATCGCTTCTCTATGAGTCTGTTATCATATTAGCATCATACATGAAGAGCCTATGTCTAAAGTACATAAACATTTTGGCAATATAAGATTTGAAACTTTCACAGTGATGATTAATAATTAAGGTTTCTCAGGTTACCAGCTGTGTTAAATTGATGAACTCATCTGATTGCCACCAGCTCAGCACTGTGTGGTTCAGAATACTAGAATATACAAGAGGAAGGCACACACTTTTGGATGCCAAGCTAGAGCAATCAGAGAGGACCTGCTCTCAGTTGGCCTGCACAGGCTTGACCTGCCCACCTGGTTCGGGGTATATAGTTTAGCCAACTGGTGGCTCATGTCAGCTTCCTAAAGAAGGCCACAGTCAAGATGGCCGAAAGCTCAAACGAATTCAATTTAACACGACTGGTAACCCAAGAAATCTTAATAAGTAAACATTTTGACAATATAACACAATCAAACATGACACTGAAACATGTGGATTCACAATGTATTCAACCTTTGTATAAACACTTCAAATTAGCTGTTTAACCAGCCATAGAAAGCAAGCAAAGTGGCACTTGGGAAGACAGGGCAAGATTATGGGAATAAAAAGGCAAATAATTTTTTTTGTGATATGGCTACACAGTAAGAACTAAGGCTCTGTATAACCATAACACTATATACAAATATTACTGGTATAAAAATATTGTTACATGGAGATATGGCTGCAATTTAATGTAAGGAGAAAAGAAAATATCTTTCAACATAATCACAACATGCCATGAAAGTTTTGAGCCACACATTTTAATGTTATTTATAATAAACATTATTTACCTGTTCAGCGCCTGGAGTTGCACGATTCCAAAGTACCATTAGGCCTCGATTATAGCCAATTAGAATCTTATTTGGACAACCTGGTTGTTCAGCTATAACTTCTACTGCACCTGGATTTATTTTATAATCTTCAGGAACACTGCAAACAGATCCGGCAAATGTTAATTACAATTCTACTTTTTATTCACACAAACAGATTTTTACTTCTTACATACTGAATCTTATGGCAATTTTGTTTTACTCTTAATCTTGAAAACATACAAATCCAGAATATTTGTTAACATTGGCTATAGTTGCATTAACCCTTTCACCAATATGGACGTCATATGATGTCTAAGTTAAAGTGCCAAAAACCGATATGGACGTGTATAAATGTCCTGTGCATACATGCATTTAATGCTTACTTAACACCAATATCTTTATATTTTACAATACATTTAAATAAGTTCTATAAGAGATAGAAACGTACCCTTAAAGGTTTCCTTTTTAATGTTAACCCTCAAAACAAACACACACAGCAAATCCTACTGGTTTCCTTGCAAACTCCTTTTTCGCAACACACTAAACATTTTGTTTGTAAATGGGCACAATTTTTTTTGGGGGGGGGGGGCAGGTGGTATCCTTTTAGGATACTGTTTTCCCCTCAAGTATGAGTTGTGCTGGGTTGGAGGATTTCTTACACCCAGTGAGAAGAGGCCTCTGAATGTCATAGTGCTCAGTTAGGCCATGAGCCATTGATATGTTTAAGTCCAGGTAGGTCATTGTCTTGCATGAGTTCAGAACTGTCCAAATTACTAAACAATTGTATATGGTATATACAAATATATAATAATTTGTAGGTTTACAAATAACACGCAAACTGTCCATTTCTGAATTCTCCTTTTAGACCCTAAATTGCCTTTACAGGTCAGGGCTTCCTTCACCCTACTCACACACATGTAAAATATGTCTATTTGTCGATGTCTATATGTGTTCCAGTTATTTTGACCACTTCAAAATGTTGATTCTTCACAAACACCTGAAGGAAATGGGTCATTTTCTTCCTCACAGCTAGCTATTTCCTCAACACCTCTCTCAAAATTTGAAAACTTGCTACCAATATCCAAAATCACACCAAACAGCAAAATGTTCTCCACATTTTCTAAAGTGATATCAAAAGCCTGTACACATCCTATGCACGCTAATTTATTTGCTATACTACTACAGTAAGCCATTAAATTTAATTTCAAATGTGCTACTCAATTAACTTCTGATAGGTAAAAGAAGTGTCTCTGAATTGCGAGAGAGTATAAATAATTAAATTGAGTAAAAACGCTGCATAAGGCTACCATAAACTTCAGTTGTGGAATGTTATAAGAGGCAAATGCAGATGCAGACGGAGAGGTTTCTCTCTTTAGAGTGTTTGATACAACATATACAATGATTATCGCTTGGTAGCATAAACTGAACCCTAGAACCTTGAAATGGAAAACTCACTTACACAGCTAATATATACATATATAATTGCCACATGTAAGTTGGTGATTGGCGTTTTGCCTCCACGTGCTATTCAGCTGCGAAAACAAGGAGAGGGAATAAACACGTCACTGACACATCATTGTGGTCGCCTAGCAACCAACAATCCACCAATCAAAAGTAAACTGTTGCCATAGCAACCCGGCACGCTTATCCTACGTTGCCAACTCTATCGCACTACACCACGTGCTTTATGCATGACACTAGTCTATCGGCATGTTGAGGTTTGCAATAAGCAGACACTGCTACCATTGCTGCTTCGCGTATGAATCAGTGGTATCACAATACTGTCGTCGTTCGTTGCCCTTTAGTATGAGAAGGTATGCGTTGTTGGAAGGGAACAGGTGTGGATTTAGTTTCAAGGAATATCTTATGAGATTTTCTGGGTGAATGACCAACCTTTTTAGTTTAATGACCAATCCTTCTTACCTGCCTTTGTCCGGTCCAGTTCTAACATGAATAACCCTTACGGTACTTGGGGTATTTCTCCCTGTCATCACTGCCAAACAAAGAGTGTACTGCTTCAAGTAGTGAATGTTTCACAGGGTGTAAACAGCAACATAATTCGTGTGTTTCGGTGATCAACTTTAGTGTTTCAGTGTAACTTTAATATTTGGCTAATTATCGTTACTAATGGCTGTCACAAACACTTGTGCTACAGAAACAGACAGAAAGAAATTATCTGTGAAGATCACCAAAATGTTTTTGGGTACGGAATCCCAATTAAAGGACAAGTAAGGGAAATTATATGTGCGTGTTCAAGACCAAAGTACGAATTGCTTGAACTGGTAAAAGCAAACTGCAATTCCCAAAATATATAATTAATGAAATTGCTGCAGAAAAAAGGCCACAAAATTATTAGACTTCCTCCTTACCATTGCCATTTTAATGCAATAGAGTTGATTTGGGCCCAAATAAAGGGATATGTAGTGCGCAACAATACAGATTTCACTATAACATCTGTTATAAAACTAACAGAAGCAATAGCAAAAATAAGTGCTAAAAATTGGGAAGATGCTGTTTGTCACACAAAAAAAGTTATAGTATCAGCATGGGAAAATGACGGCGTTTTGGAAGAAAGTGGAAGAACTCATGATTTATGTGGGAGATTGCAGCAGCTCTGACGGCGACGACCACGGCGACAACGATCAGAAAAGCAGTACCAATGACAGCAGCGACTCTGAGATAAGCGGCATATTCCCATTGGAATAGAATGCATAATTCTGTGCAGGTATGGCACTTTTGTTTCTCTAAATCTTAACTGTAGCCAACAATTTATTTTTTGTTCATTTCAAAGATTTCGTATGCTGTAATTAGGTAACTGCTCACTTAAACGTGTAGACAGTCCTACGGCAGTCTTATGATTAATACTGCAATACGCAAATTTCTAGGAATATGTGCGTGTACATTACCGCAGTCGAACTTCCTCCTCCCCTCTACCCGCCATATTCGTTGCCTAGCACGTGGCGAGGAACGGTAAAGTGGCAACGTCGCTATACCCTCTCCTTCCCCACTCCTTCAACTGTCAATCACCAACTTATAATGCACCCATAATAGTTTATATGAATGATAAAAGAAAATGACTCACAATTAGATACATTAGCAAAGAATGTTTTTCTGTACAGTGATACAAAAATAGTAAAATTTCAATGGCTTATGAATATAGTCTCGAATGATACAGCAGTTGCATATTGCCTTTAATGGGTTTTAAACCAGTTTAGTTTCGTTAAAATAACTTAAGTATGTAAGATACGAATGTGTACCTAAGCATTTTTACAGCATTTAACAATTTAAATGTCTTATTATTTTTATTGGGTACCCGTTCCAGGCCCTTGCAGGGTTTAAATGGCCATCGCTGAAGCAGTTAATACAGTTTCTGAATTCTGACAGTGCTCTCCTACATCTGCATTCCAGCTATACCACGTGAAAAACATGCAGTTGTTCTCAACCCATCCACCTGCCAGCCAGCTCTTCATGTGGAATAGAAAAGGAGAGCGAAGTAAAGATAAAACTTTTCTGTTTTATTATTTGAAGCAAAAGGTTAGAAACAGTGATGTATATAACATTTGAAAGTAATGAGCCGGTAATTCTAAAACAAACATCACTTAAATTATCCTTACTTGGACATGTTTCGGAAAACGTTTTGTCCCTATCGTCAGCAGTTATCCGATTGGTTGGATCCGTGGTTTCTTGAAGTGAGCTGGTTGTCTATGGCGGCATTTGTTGTCTGTGAGATGAACTTCCAAAGAGAGCTTTCAGGTGGCAATTCGAAATTTAAAGTATACTGTTTGTTTTTTATAATTAGCAACTTTTCCCAAACATCGAGTTCGGCTGCATTACTGGCTGATTTTAATAGTTTTATATTTGGTACAATTTCATGATTGGTAGAACAGAAATGGTGGGCTATTGCTGATTTTTCTATTTGTATTTCATGCATCTCATAACTGATTCAGTTTTTGCATGATGTGTGTATTCTATTGTAAAGCTTAAGATACAACTACTCTAAATTGTGCACTAAATGGTGTGGTAAGACAACCTCTAAGTTTGGTGGGTAGGTGGAAGTGGAAGAAGCTAAAGCAGTGACATTACTTCAAGATCAACCCTGGTCATGACACGCTCATATTCTGTGTAGAAAGTATCCTGAGCAAGCTGTCAGAATTGATAAGTAACATTAAATAAATCCTTTCATGGAAGTGTTGAAAACAGTGTTGTTGTATAAATTAAATTTATTGGGAGTCGATTAATGACACTAAACAACACTTTAGAAAAGATGTATCAGAAAAACTGTTATTCATACTATATGCTAATAAAATAAAGGTAGAGGTAAAAGGAAATTAGAGATTGGATTCCTAGGATAAATAAAATAATAGAAATCGTTGGAAAAGAACAATTTAAGAAATTAGGTAATAGCTTTTAACTTTAGTTAAAATCTATCAGTTTACTTTATTTTTAAAATGCTTTATTTGTATAGTCTGTTTAACTTATTTGAGGTCATATCCCTGACTTTAACTTGAAAAACAAGCTAATTATATTACTCGTTGAATAGAAAGTAGTTTAACATTATTAATTAAACTCTGATTATCTTTACCTATCTCACTTATTTTTGTACAATCAAAACATGTTTTGGGAACATTCGCTCACAACCTCAGCTGAGAACCTACTAAATACTTTAATAACAGTTAATTTTGTGTGTGTAACACATGCACATTTCCGGTCTATGGAGAGCATAGGTATGATTCTACTTAGTTACAGAAAAATTCCCTTACTCCCAACCAGGAATCCAACCTGTGGCTTCAACCATACGGACAGTCTCCCTCAGTGTTTATAAGTATAATAGTAAAGGTTTTAAATTAAACTAAGCTTCTTACTTTTGCATCACTACATCTTGATATATGATAGTTTCAGACATCTCAAATGTTCTAACATTAAGAAGGTATATGTTTCCACCTTCTGTTCCCAGAAGCAAATATTCACCAGCTGATTCTAGACACATTGCCGATATTTTTTTCAATCTGAAACAGAAGGAAGAAATGGTTATTCTCTAATATTCATATCATATTAACATATCAATAAAATGGATAATTTGCTGTAATTATAATCAGTGTTGCAGCATAAATTTACTCATTTAACATACACGTAACATTATAAAATGTTGCAATTATAGCCTCTTTATTTCAGTTGACAAAACCTATTTGTTCTTGGTTTTTAATACTACGGCATTTACATTTTTATATTATTGATCAACTGGTTTCAGAAGTCGTTCATTTCATTCAACCTCCATTTTCAACTTCGAAAGTCCGACTATCATCTACTGTTGTCATCTGCTGTCTTCTCTTTGGTGGTAGAACTAAAAGTTCTTTATCAAATTACCGAGTGATGGGATTTCTAGGTCCTTATTTTTTTGTATCAATATGTTCTACCATGTTGTCAGTTTGTTTGGTTTACCACCTCTGACTCAAATCCAAAATTATTAAAAGGGGCTACAGTCCATACCAAATTATCTGATAAGCATCTGATGCCGTCTACTTTTATAAATATGTATGCTTTTTATTTCAGTACACGCAGTGAATTCTTTTTGTCCACATAGGAAGATCCTGTGTTTGCAGAAGTATGTAATTGTGATGCCTAATGTGCAAAAAATAAACACTTTTCATAGTGAGGCACAAGAACTAATTGCAAACGTCCTTCAAGTTTGTGATGAATTGCAAAGTAAACATGTGGCCATTCTTCTTGCTCGTGCCACAGAAAGAGCAACTCATTATACCAGAGTATCTATATCCTTAATAAAAACAATTAGGCATGAGACAAAAGACAGAAGCAGCCAGTTCTTCGTCACCTCTCCATATGCCAGGGAAAAACTGAACGAGGTCATGTGATCAGAAGGTCAATGATGATTTCAATATGTGTGTAACACAAAGGAGTGTACAGGAGTTTTAAATGTACAAAAAGTAGTATCACATGCCTATGAAGCTATTGCTAGTAGTGCCAAAGCCCTCCACAGACTGCTGTATATGATGACATTAAACTTGAGAAAATGTTGGGAGTAAGTGTAAGCTTCTTTTGGAGAGACCAGACATCGATTTAAATGTTCATAGTATTTAAGAAACATCAAGCGACTTTGCAGCGAGGGAAAGGGTATATTTTATTTGGATGAAACTTGGGTAGACAGTAATCTCACTTTTCGAAAATGTCGGCAGAGTGACAAAGTTTTAGGTCGAGATTTAACTGTATTGGAACACCACAGTGAAGCGAAAAATTATTAATTTTTAGATGAGTCGTATTTATTATACAAATGCTTCACTTTCGTACCTATTTTGAGGACATGTTTCGCAAATCATCGTTTGCATCTACGGCTCTTATACGCATAAGAGCCGTAGATGCAAACGATGATTTGCGAAACATGTCCTTAAAATAGGTACGAAAGTGAAGCAGATGTTTAATAAATACGACTCATCTAAAAATTAATAAAGTTTTAGGTGTTTGTGTAACTATAAATTCAGGAAATAAACTTATAATTGCAATTGTGGGCTCTCGATCTGAATTTTTTAAAAATGCAGAATTTATTTATAAAGCTGGGTCTGCAGTGGGAGATTATCACGGATATATGAAAAGTGCAAATTTTGAGAAGTGGGTCACAAATTAGCCTTTAAATTATCTAAGGTAAAAAGTTTGGGATCATAATGTGTCAGGTGATACATCACTGTTGCGACTTAAAGAATTAGCAATGCAAGGAATAACAGCAGTGACAAAAGAAGATTGGGAGGGTTTTTGTAGCCACGATGAGAAAACTGAACAGGACTACTGGGGCAATGATGGAATCATGTCCGATGTGATCGATGCCATTATTGAGAACTCAAATAATGACATTTCTTTCAGCAGCAACACAAGTGAAACGAGAACACTTTTCTAATAATGAATCTACTCAACCTTTGTAAGGCAATTCTTATTCACATTATATTATTTTGTTTGTCCACACTGAAAGTTCCATATGTCATTAGAGCACATGCTTTTTTAATTGCCATACTTCTTGTGTAGCATGCATTCTCCATCACACACATTCACTGTTCTTGTCACAATGCGTAAGGGTAGCACATTCCTATCAGGACTTACTTTACGTTGACGAACAGTGCATACCGTATTACTATTTACATAGTAAAGGGAGCCATCAAAAGTTACCTTAGGGTCAAACAGATAAGAATCATGAAGAGGATATTTCAAAAAACTAAATATTGTAACAATGTATTCAATATATATTTCAGGTAATCATGCTTGTAAAAAGATTATGAAACATATAATCTGAAACATGGACATAACAAAAGGGATAATAAACATTTTCATACACAATCTCATAGATTGGAAATTTATAAATGAAAACCATCATTAGCTTCATATTATATATATAATAAATTGCCAACAAATATAAACCTATTGCTGTAATAATAGATTTAAAAGATAACTAATAATACTGTATTCAAGGGAATATTTTAAATAGGGTTTAATTTCTTATATTGTTAAAATTAACTATCATTTGGTAGAAAGATAATGTAAAATTAGTTATAAGTCATTCAAATTAAAATAAGCAGGGATGCATATATAAGGAACAATTAGGTATTTTTATACCGTACTATTGTGATGATGCTATAAATTATGTAATTTCAACAGCAGATAAATGAAATGTGATGTGAAGATTTTCAAACAAATTCTACAGCAAACTACCCTTGACATAGATCAAAACAAATTCTGAATCAAAACTATAAAACACTTATTAAA
The DNA here is from genome assembly GCA_030765055.1 of Mantis religiosa. Taxonomy (NCBI): domain Eukaryota; kingdom Metazoa; phylum Arthropoda; class Insecta; order Mantodea; family Mantidae; genus Mantis; species Mantis religiosa. The sequence goes on from CM060957.1 coordinate 83,637,354, forward strand.
GCAAACAGGAACAAATTTTTATCTAGAAAAATAAAACCAGTCTTCAATTTTGATATTCCCCAGTTCAATTTAAATTCCTAGAAGAGCCACCAGAACAATCTATGGATGGATCAGCTTCATCACTTAATGTCAACTGAAGTCTGATTGATAATGGAGTAAACTAGTCTCAAAAACATGTTCCCAGAAATATCAAAAGTGGGCACGTTTGCGGTGACTCACCCGTTATTCTTAAAATTAGTAGGTATATGTTTATAATATTTGCATGACAAACAGCATGTATAAAGGTCTTTAATTTTCTATGAAGAGCCTGTAAAGCCCTTATTCTGAATTAATTTTGAAATAAGACCAAACCTTTTGATGGATAGAGTCAACATGAAAAATTCAATGCCATGCCCGGGATTTGAACCATGGATCTCCTGGTTTCCATCCAATCGCTCTTAACCTTTGAGCTACCAAGGCTAACATGCCGTCCTGACATTAAATTCTCCATTTGACTCATATTTCCCCGGTAGACCACTAGGGGCTCTCGAATCCGAGATACACCGTTTGTGGCGACTTACTATTGTATACCTTGTTTCACGTAAGCTTGCCCAGTATCTCTTAACGGTCACGTGACCTAATCACCTCTCATTGGTTGCTGTTGTGTATAGACTGTTGTGGGGTAAAAAGTAGTTCGTTATTTAACATGGTGATATATCATTATATGTTGGAAGAGAATTGTCAAATTTATATTTTCGTAACTGTTTTAATTAAATATATTACGCAACAGACTTGATTTATCTGAAATGCATGTTAATTCTTAAACGAAGTAAAGAGGAGGTTCCTCTGCTCTCAAGCACATGGCACGATAGCACGTGATTTAGCGGTAGTGGTGACATATTTGTTTATATGACTTTTATCACTGACCTTGTTTTAAACTGGATTAGTCATGCATCGCCATTCGAGAGTGCGGGAGCTAAATTATTTTATTGATCGTTTATTGTGCATGTACTTATATGTATAATGGCAGAGTCTACCGCCAGTTTTTCCCTGAAGTATCGCAAGGATAATTATTTACAAACAGGCGAAAAAAGAATTGTGTTGCATGTGTTTAATGCACTCACAGAGAAGAATCTGTCTATGTCAGTGAGAGAAGTCGAACAGCTGTGCTCTGAAGTTACAGGTGTGAGCGTTAGATCCGTAGGAACATCGCGACATGAAATTGAGGAAACAGGAAAACTTACCACTCCAGGCAAAAGCAGGAATAAACAAAAGTGCGTGCTCGGAGAAAATATATGAAAAGTGTTGTGCATCGTCATGTGTGTAGTTTTTCTTTAGAAACGAACTCCCTAACATAAGTAACATTTCGTCTGCTGTAAATGAGGATGCAGATTTACCAAATTTCAGCAGATTGCTTATACAGCTGGGATTTGTGAATGAAAAAATAGGCAAGAAAAATGTGCTAAAAGACAGAGGTGATATTGCTGTGTGGCGAAGATGCTATTTAAGGACAGCCACACTGCACCGAGATACAAATCGCTAAATATACACGAAGAACACACGAAAAGTAAAGTATGGTGTGACACGACTTTTAAGACTGAAAGACAAGCATTTTTGAAAGGTATGTGTGCTGGTTTAAAAAATCCCAATGGAAAAGGCCAAAGGCCTTTCATTATAAACTCTTTCAGTTTCATTGCTCAGTCATTCTGTTTCAATTTGTTCAGTTCATTATAAACTTGTATTTTTGCATGCCTTCATATCCTTATTTGTATGATTTTTGTATGATTTTATTTATCTTCCCGGCAATTATTATGACATTTACTGCAGGTTTAAACTGCGGGATTTGAACCACGGATCTCCTGGTTTCTGTCCAGTCGCTCTTACCCATTGAGCTACCATGGCCAATGTGCCATCCTGACATTTATGTTAACTGGTGGAAATTAATCATTTCTTCACACTAGCTGTATATAGGCTAAAGTTTTTTGAATAGATAGAGTCAATCTGAGAAATTCAATGCCATGGCCGGGATTTGAACCATGGATCTCCTGGTTTCTGTCCAGTTGCTCTTACCCATTTAGCTACCATGGCCAATGTGCCGACACGTTGACTATATATGGTTAGTGTGAAAAAATTATTAATTTTCACCAATTAACTTAAATGTGCAATGTATGTTTACCTCAACCAGAAATAAAAGCAGAAGCTTTTATACAAGAAGCAGAACAATGAGTAGAGAAAAATATGTGAATGCACAAGTCAATTTTTAACTATTAGTGCAAGACATATTTCCAATATAATTTGTTAAAGGAAGTTACCTAAAAAATTTTTTTTCTTAGCTCAGCAATAACTTCTCAGAAAATAAAATAAAAAGGTACTAGATAAACTACATACAATACATATTTAAAAGCGTGTATAATATTTTAGAACGTAATATGCCTCGGAAGATATGTCTTTGCAGGCCAGTCCTTTTGAAGGTGCTTTCTCCTTCTGCAGTACATGCACATTAATATTGAACTACAAAACATATTTCACAAGTTAAAAGAAATGCAGATAAACATACTTACTTGCCCTCTAAGGCTTGAGCTTTTACTTCTTCTAGTGAACTTTGGTTGATTTCCCATAAGTGAAGTGAATTATCATCACACAGTGAAATGACCCGTCCCTATAAAACAGATAAAAATAATGCAGTAAATCAGCATTAGACCTCAGATATTAAATTCAAGAACCTAAGGCAGCTGGCTAGAAAAGAAAAAATAAAAGAAATGCCAACAATTGAAAACAAATTAACGACTTAGTCTTTATTAATATTTAGATGAGTCGTATTTATTACACATCTGCTTCACTTAGTCTTTATTATTTGAAGCAAAAGATTCCCCATCATCAGAAGTCAAGTCCATCAGAAGTCCAAGTAAGGATATTTTGCGTGATGTTTGTGTTTGAATTACCGACTCATTACTTTCAAAACTTTGTCTTTTTTTTTTTTAAATAAGATTTTATGCATGCAATTCATTACATGGAGAAAGTAATTCTTAACACAATAGGCATTGGTTACATTTTCTGTTTAAGTTAAGTGAAACACGAAGACAGAAAAACATTTCTATCCATTAGAAAAAAGTATTAACACCAATTTCTTAAGATACGTTAAGTCTTTGTAACAAATATTTATATTTGTGTAATAAGAAGAGAGATTTCATCATTAGTGTATTTCTTTTACTTTTCCTTGATCAAACAGCATCAAATAATCCTTCAGAAGTTAATAGAAATATTGAAATATATGATAATCGCTTGCAAAAGAAATTATACTTGCATAAAAAGCAAAATATGTTACATCGAAATTAAAAAAGGATTATGAAGTAGATTACCATACACTGTGAAATAAGTCTAAATGCTTTGTCACACAAATGTGTGCAGTACACAGCAAAATAATTTAACTTATGAACATATAAACACTTGCAGAACCCAAATCTCTATTTGCATTATTTCATTTAATATGGAGATCACATTCTACTATATATAGTTCTTTTCTCATTCCCTCTACCTCCATTCATAATTTTTACCATATTTTCATTGCAACTTACATTCTAAAACTTTTTTCCATTCCCACTTTGGGTGCAATGTACATGTCACATGATGTTTCAAAAATCTGTAACACTTTTCTCAGGTGTTAATAATATAATATATGCTAGTTTCTGACAAGGGGTTTATCTACATGAGTAATGGTACAAAAAAAAATTCTAAACTACCTAAATGCTGACCTTATCAAAATGTATACACAAAACTAATCAAACATTATGCTTATAAATTTTTGCCATGAACAACAATAATTAACCGCAGAAAATTAGATATTTTCATCTTGCATCTCAATAGAACCAGTTGGGGGAAGTAAAAAATTAAGACTTCATATAATACAGCCCATTTTCTATGCAGGATCTAAGGAAGACAGTTTCTCGCATGTACCCACACACCCACCCACCCAAGCACGCACATGCACACTCACACTTTCTCACTTCAAGGGGACTATTATAAAGTATAATAATTCATACCGAGTATGAACTAATAATCCAAAATCCACAAATATTACAAATATATATCTTAATTTTATTATACATTAATCCAAGACCTTCTATGACAGTGTCAGTCAGCAACGAGCACAGACATGGACAGACACAACATTGTGCTGTCAGTTTGTATGTTTTTGACTCTCCTGTTACCTTGCTTCTAATAGTGGGAGATTTAAACCTCATAACAGATTATCATCTCCGAAATTACTCTTTCTTTGTTAAATTAGTAACTGCCCTTTAAGAATATCTCACTCTATCCAGCAGATTCTAACTCCGGCCATAAAAGCTTACTACTCATCACTCTATTTTATGAAACATATACTTTTTGAATTATGGTTATTAACACTTTATACAGCTTTCACAAAGCCATATTACTTTTCAGTTTATGATACAAGAGAGAGAGAGTGATGTCCCCATGCACATCTGAACCTTATGCAATATTTACTTTTACAAAGATATATATATAAGATTTTCATACACCCAATTTTGTTATATTTAGCCCCATTATACACTTTCATCAATACATTATATTTTTGAAGCCCTATGTACCAAATAGATTCATTTACTTACACATACATTAGGGTTATACAATGTTACAACATACTAAGCATCATTTCTATATTCTTGGAGACATGTTGGGCAAAGGCATCAAACGTTTCAGAACACAATGCTATGATGAAGAGGTAAGCCTGAATAATGAAAGTGTCCCCACAACAATTTATATATAGCAAAGTGCAATCAATGTTGAGGACATTTCTGCAATTAGTGTATTTGATGACCGGTGTGTAACTGTGTGGAAAAATCAAAGAAGCAAAAGAAAAATTAATAATTTTTTTAAAGGCATAAGGACCAACACTCTGCACTTGTTTCTTTTTTAATCTGAACTATAAACAGTATTGCTAAATATGTGTTTGGAGGAATTTAGTAACAGTGACGTCAAAATTAACCTCAGAAACTATTTATAGTTGGTTTATTAATACTCGTCACTTGTTTATATTAATGAGAGACTATATCGAGATTTAACCGATTTGGAAAACCACAGTGAAGCGAAATAATTATTAATTTTTATATGAGTCGTATTTATTACACATCTGCTTCACTTTCGTACCTATTTTGAGGACATGTTTCGCAAATCGTTTGCATCTTCGGCTCTTATGCGACTAAGCTTGATCCAGTGGTGTGGGTAATTTTGGAGTTGTTGCTGCCATCTGTTGATTTAGTGATGAACTTAAATATGGGATTCTCTTTGGCAGCCCATATACTCTTGGTAATGTTGGGTTATCTACTTTAATTTTGTGAAATTCTATCCCCAAGAGTATATGGGCTGCCAAAAATTCATAAAACAGGGAAAGGCATGAGACCAATCACTAGTAGTGTAAATGGCCCCACATATAATTTGACCAAATGGTTGCTAAATAAATTGAATAGTTTCCCAAAATTCGAGAGTGCAAATTTAAAAACTCTTTAGATTTAATAGGAAAAAATCAAAGATATAAATTTGGACAAAAATGACAGACTGGTTTCATTTGATGTCACATCTTTATTTCCAAGCATACCAACAGAAAAATTACAGACTGTATTAAATAAGTGGCTAACTACAATAGAAATGGAAGCAATAGAAGCAGAAGAATACATTTCTCTAACAAAAATATGCATTGAACAAAACTTCTTCAGCTTTAATGGAAAACACTATAAGCAGAAATCAGGGTTATCAATGGGCAATCCACTTTCACCTTTTTTGGCTAACTTATTTATGAGTGCAGCATTTGAAACACAAATTAAAAAGTCCTTCCCATTGATCTATGTTGACAACATCTTTGCAATTGTACCAAATAAACATTTAGAAGATGCATTAAAATTACTCAATCTGCAAGAAAGGACTATAAAATTTACTATAGAAAAGGAAATCAATGGACAACTCTCTTTCTTGGATCTAAATATCATCAGGAATGAAAAAAAAAAAAAAAAAAAATTGGAATTTACAGGAAACCAACATATTAAGAAAATTACATAAAAAATAATAGCCACAACCCAATTACACATAAACATGCAATAATAAACAGCCTTACACACAGACTAGTCAACATACCCATGGAAAAAGAAGAATATTTCAAAGAACAAAAAGCAATACTACACATAGCAGAAGAAAATGGATACAACAAAAGTTTGGTGTTGAAGAAAATTAGAAAAGCTAAACTAAAGAAAACCATTAAGGATGCAACCACATTTACACAAAAAAAAAAAAAAAAAAAAAAAAAAAAAAAAAAAAAAAAAAAAAAAAAAAAAAACAGCATATTCAGTTCATTCACAGATCACCCAAAAACATTTAATAAATTTAAAAAGATCTTCAAGGAACAAAATAACACCTTGGCACCTATTAATAGACACTCAGTTTTAAAATTGCTAAATTTAAAAACAAAAGATGAAATCCCATCAGTTAACAGATCCGGAATTTACCAGATAAGTTGTAAGAATTGTGAAAAATGCTACATATGTCAAACTAAAAGAAATCTAAAAACCAGAGTCAAAGAGCACTTTAGAACATCAGATTGAAACAAGAAGATAAGTCAGCAGTAGCATTTCATTTTTAGAATGAAAACCATGACATTGATCCAAATCCAAAATTATTAAAAGGAGTGATAAACCAAAATAAATTGACAACATGGGAGAACATATTCATATGGAAAAATAAGGATCGCGTAATGAACTTTGAAATCCCACCAGTAAATAATTTGACAAAGAAGTTCATAGTTCCACCACCAGAGAGAGAGAGAGAGAGCAGACAACAGATGCCAGTTGGAAATAGATTGAAAATGGAGGCTTTGAAACTAGTCTCTCATTAATATAAACAAGTGACGAGTATTAATAAACCAACTACAAATAGTTTCTGAGAGCATTGCTAAACATTCTTAATATTGTAGGTATTATATTTAATATTTATATGTTTGTTTCATTTATTATTATTTTATATTAAATTATATAAATTTAGCAATAAACTAAAAGTTGTAAGAAAATTCACTTTTACGTTTTATCATTTATATAGAATTTTAACTGACTTAAAACAAACTGAGGTTATATTGCAATTCCTTTCTTGGAAGTGTTGAAAACAGTGTTGTTATGATAAATTAACCTTAAAGAGAGTCGATTAAAGACACTAGACAACACTTACTTTTAAATTTTTCCGGAACACATTTCTGAGGCTTTGCCTCTATCATCGGCCGGCTCTCGACTGGTTCTCGTTGGTGTAGCTGGCAATATTTTGTCACAGGTCTCCTCTGGTGGCGGTTCAAGAAACTTGCTGAACAAATCTCTCTGGGGGATGTCGAAATTGAATACTTTGTTCCTATTTTTTGAAATGAAGATTTGTTCCCATGTGGATAGTTCTTGTTTTCCTGATGTATGTTTTAGTAGTTTTGGTTCTGGATTTATGTTGTGGTTTTTTTCCCAAAAATGTGTGGCAACTGCTGATTTTTCTAATTGTTTATATTTTATGTTTCTAAAGTGTTCCTTTGCTCTTGTTTCTAAATTTTTTGGTTTTTCCAATATAAATTTGACTACAGTCATTGCATTTGATTTGATATATACCAGATTTTTTGTTAGATGGAATGGCATCTTTGATGTTTGAGCAAATTAGGTTTTTTAAGGAGAAATGGTTGGCTGGTGCTAGTTGAATGTCTTGTTTTTTGAAGACTTTTTTTAATTTATCATAGGCCCATGGACGGTAAGTGAATTTTTTGAAAATCATATTAATTTCTGTAGCTGAGAGAGTTGTGGTTTCCTTTAGTAGCTTCTTCTTTTTTGCTAAGCTCACTTTTTTGTCCACCAATGATTTGGGAAAGTTATTTTTTGTGCTATTTCAATTATTTTGTTGTATTCTGTTTTGTATTCTTCTGCTGTGAGAGGGATGTTTACCAGTCTGTGTGCTAAACTATTGAAGATTGCCTGTTTGTGGGATCTTGGGTTGTAGCCATTAGCTTTTATGTAGTTGTCTGTCTGTGTTGGTTTTCTGTAAATGCCAAAGTTTAGTCTGTTTTTATTCCTCATTTTAGATCCAAAAATGGTAAATGCTCATCTTTCTCTATTTCTACAGTGAATTTGATGCTTTTTTCTTGGATATTTAAAAGTTTTAGTGCATCACTGATGTGTTTTTTTGGTACTACTGCAAAGATGTCATCTACATATCTTTGCCAGAGTTTGAACATCCAAGGGAAACCTTTGTTGATCCTTATTTCTAATGCACTCATGTAGAGATCGGCTAGGAAGGGTGACAGGGGGTTGCCCATTGCTAACCCTGAAGTTTGGTGATAATATTTTGTTTGAAACTGGAAGAAATTTTGTTCTATGCATAATTTGGTTAGTTCGATGTAGTCTGAAATTTCAGGTGATGCCATTCCAAGTTGTTTGAGCCATTTTTCTATCAATGTTGGGAGTTGATTAACTGGTATGCTGGGAAACAGTGATTTAACATCAAACGAGACTAGTGTGTCCTCTTCTTTTAGTTCAGTATCCTTAATGTGTTCTATAAGTTCATAGGTGTTTTTGATGCTTAGGCTGTCAAATTTTGGAAATGAGTTGAATTTGTTTGTTAACCACTTTGCAAGTTTGTATGTTGGTGAATTTATACTGCTAACTATAGGTCTCATTGTTATGGATGGTTTGTGTATTTTGGGTAAGCCATAAAGTCTAGGTAAGGTTGGGTTATCCGGTTTAACTGCATATTTGTTTGGTATTATGCTTGATTTTGCTATTGTTTTTTCAAATGACTGTATGCAAGTTTTTATGGAAAAAATGCTAACTGACAATGAATTTGAAATAATTAACAAAAATCCTCTAAAAACTATATTGTTTATAATATATAATACGGCTAAAATCTTCAGTGAAACAGACCTTTGTAGCTTGAAATGTGCTAATAAGAATGCACGTGTATATGATAACTTTATGAAACATTATTCTAATAGATCACCAGTAAAATGCAGTAGAAGTCTGCAGAGAAATAACTTACCTCATTGGGAAGGAAGACTAACCGAGTAACAGCTGATTCATGATTTGTGTGCTGACCATAGAATTCCACTCCAGGCTTGCCAAAACTTTCATGTTAAGGAAGCAGTATTGCAATTACAGTGCTATTAGTAAATAAATACAACACAGTTTCTTAGTATTTAAGTGCAATAATTTGCAGCTTAGCATTTCACTAAATTTTGTAAAATGTTAACTCTAAGAAAACTGCCCTTATGTTAAAGCTTTAAGACTTTTTGTCTATATGTTAACCAACTGGATACATAAAATCCTCACCATTGCCCTTCACTTTTACATGGCCTAGCATGCTGTGTATCACTATTTTGAAACTTAAGGTTTACTATTACAGATGGACTTACATGGATCAATACAATTTGTCTTCTCTACAATACTGACTCAGCTTCATTCATAACATTTTAATTGCATAACATCAGAGCCTCACAAACATTGTCATTGTTATGATTTTGCAACACAGGAAAATTTGCAAGGAAAACAACAGTGACTTCCTGCTAGCTGAGATCATTATTAATATGGTTTCTGATTCATAACTTCCTGATGTATTCTTAAATTATCTTTTACAATTATTTCCGGAATTGACACAATTCTTTCCCTTTTAAACACTGTGAGCTCCATAAGTCCATTTTCCTAAGTTGTTGTAGTTTTATTTCTTTGAAACTGCTGAACAAAAAGCTGCACATAACTCTTCTAGAGGATTAACCAAACATTATAATGTTCACTTTTCTTTCCTTAAAGTAGATATAAAAAAGGATTTTAAAAACATGGCAGTATCATTAATTTCCATGTAGGCTGCTGTAAGGAACATTCTTTTAAATACTGTAAGATAAAGCCTCTTTTCCAATATTTACTAAGCTTTGTGAAGTATTTGGTATATATTCTGAAAAGTGATAGCTAATTCTTACTGAACAAAGAAAGTAAAATGATGGGTATGAAATCAGGGTAACATTTATGTGTAAGGTTTGAGTGTTACTGTTGTTAGGAACAACTACACCTCATTAGCGTACATGGTAGCATGTCTGCCTTACGTTCAAGAGGTGCCCATTTCGAATCCTGGTCAGGGTGAGTTACCTGGATAAGGTTTTTTTCTCCCCCGAGGTTTTCCCTTATCCTGAAAGACGAATGTTGGGTAACTAAGTTCTATGAACTCTGGACTCAATTGCACGTCATTTCACCCATATCATTCATCGTCCAATGACAAAGTTGGATATAAATCACACATACATGCACGCGCATGCACACACAACTGATCTATGAAAAGTTTATTAGGAAAATGGAAAGTGGCTATGAAAGTATAAGAGCATGTTACAGCAAAATTGTACATGTGATTAAATTTAAAGGGAGTCGATTAATGACACTAAACAACACTTACTAAGTAAGTTAGTACACAACACTAAGTAAGTGTTGTTTAGTGTCATTAATCGACTCCCTTCAAATTTAATTTATCATAACACTGTTTTCAACACTTCCAAGAAAGGAATTGTACATGTGAGTACAGTTTCATGATACGGAAATGTGAGGATAAGTGGATGGAACAATATCAATAAGATTCAAAGAGAATTTTGTAAATATTGCCTTTGGCGAAAAATATGTAAAAATAGTAACAGTAATAAAATATTATGCATTTTAAATAGTACTTCTAAAGAATTATTGTGAATAATGAAGAGCTCTGCCTATCAAGAAGGATGGAGAGGAAAATTATAAACAAAACTATCAGTACATCATGCTTCAAGTGTACCTGTTATCATTGAATGTTCTATGGATGTACTATGTAACTTATCCATTCTGTTAATTAAATACAGGTCTGCAGGTTATATGGCAGGCTAAATGAACCATGTCAAAGTAGGATGTCATGTTACTTGATGAGGAACATGGATTGCATAATAATTATGCAGGGGAAGCTGTTCTAGATTATTTTATGCAAAGGATACACTTTTACTGCACCAGTAGCAGTACCCAACGCAAACAGTCTGAGAGCAGGATCCCATGCCAGTGCCGTTGGTTTGTTAGGAAATCCATGCTGAACAGTCTGAAACAAAAAGAAAATATTTTCAGCATTCATACACAGCGGACTTTACAGACATTATATAGAGATTCAACATTTTTTACACGTCTTACTGCTTATTAGGTACATTTTTTTTAGATTTAAATTGGTGAGAAATAACCACTGGAACCTCCTAAGAAACGCACTGATGAGCTTTTCTCTTATGCCAAACAATTTTACGCAACAGCTTTTTTAAACTCTTATAGCTTTCAGTACTCATCTAAAAATAATAGAATATTGTACATTCCTTCTTTGTGGGATAATCCGAAGTTTTTTACAGCACGTTTCACTTTACATGAAGCACAAATTATGTTATGAACAACAATTTGGAGAACTGAATGACATTTCTTTTAATTGGAAAAACTATTTGCAGTCAGTTTTTAACGCTGTCACTTACCTTTTATTTTTTGAGAGGGACTAGTTTCATAAACTGTTGCTTCCATTTTCAACCTTAAAGGTCCGACTATCATTTGTTGTTTGCTGTCTTCTTTTTGGTGGTAGAACTATGAATATCTTTATCAAATTGTCAATCAGTGGTTGAAAATAAAAGCAACAACTTCCGAAACAATTCCCTCATAAAATAAAAATGTATGTGACAGAGTGTTGAAAACTGACTACAAATATTTTTTTAATTACTTTGAATGTCACTGTTACTAAATTACTCCAAACATGCAAGAATGATATTTCTTTTCTTACAAATATGAAATGTTACAAAGTCCTTTTTCTTTTAGATTTAAATCAGTGAGAAATAGTCATTGGTTGTTCCTATGGAACACAGCATGAATATGAATCTTTCCCTTTTTTGATGTCAGGTAATTTTGCTTAATGCTACAGCATTTTCAAAACCTTATGGCTTATGGTACCCACTTAAAAATAATGAGATTAGAACATTGTACTTTCTTTCATTATGGAATACACCAAATTGTTCTGCTGTATTTTTCACTTTACATAAAGCTCAAATTATGATATGAACATGGATTTGAAGAACTACAGTGACTAGCAGAACACACCAGACACATATCAGAATATAACGAAGATAAAATATTTTCATATTATGAAAATTCCAGCTTTAATTCCAGGCTTCAAGTTTCTGACAAATTCCAATCTAGTCATCTGAAGGGGAAAAAAAAAATTATTTCAAGCTGCAAAATATGGATAGCACACTATTTGTTTACTTTTTATTCTTCTAAGTATCTTAGAACAAAGATTTTTTATTTCATGAACATTGTCACAGATGCAAAATATATAACATAAACCTTTTAACCTTGTTAGTTTAGGAAGTACTAATGGAAATTTTGCTTTCCATTATCATATAAAGCCTACCAATACTTGAGTTGATGAATAATAATATTAATACTAAAACTTATTTAGTTAGTTTTTCTTCATCAGCATTTCTGAAGTGTTCCATCTTTTATTAAGAAAACAAATTTGTGAACATTTGTTACAGTGTAACTATATGAAAGAAAAGAAGAGGGAGTTAAAGAAGAGAATTGCCTTAAAAAGGATCCTTGAATGTTTTCTTCATTGATCAGCATTAACTAGCCATTCAGTATCTCCTTAACTGCATAAAGAGAAAGGAGTGTGTTTCAGTACAATTGTGTCTTAAAAGTAAAATCTCTTATTATGCCTTTTTGTTTTCACATGTATTAACTTCTGACAATCCCTAAGATCTACTTTATATATGTAAATACCAACATTTTTGTGGAAAACTTTTCTCTATCGTAGCTGTAACCTTAAAAAAAATGAAGCTGTTATGCTCATTACATTATTGAAAATGAGTCAAAATAGCTTTAATTTTCTGTCCCCAAACATATTATTTTCATATTTCATTAATAATCACTTAAATTATGTCATAAATGAACAAACACTATAACAACTAGAAAATTACTCCATAGCTAATGCGCATTTAAGTTTATCTTCTCAGGGTTCAGCAGTCCTCCCTAAAAGTAAAAGTGCCAGAATGCCATAAGAAAGAAGCTTAGAGCTCCTGAAGGGCTTCATATCAAGTTTCCAGATCAGTTTACGCATGCACGAGCTACCTTTCTCCCCTTAACTCTGTATGGGTTTTCACTGTGATCTGAACAGAAGGCATATAGCTTAGAATGCTTGGCATCTAACAGTGTTATTACACTGTGATCTCCTAGACAAAATAGTTAAACATAATTGTGAAATCCTTGACAAATTTGGAACTGTAGTATAACTATATTTAAAACGTTCTTTTATGTTTAGGCCTTTTCAGCTCTCAAATGATATATCACTAAGCATTATCTTCTATACAATATATCATTTAATTGTAATTCATCATTTTTCCTTTAAGTGACAAAAGAACTGCTAACATTTAAACAAAGTATGAAAACAACCTGCATAATGAACCTTTAGAATAATCCAAAACAAAGAGTGAAAGTAAAAAACTTGAAAACAAATGGGCTTAAAAAGTTGTAGAGCAATTTGAAACTTAAAAAATAATAGATTTTAAGGATACAAAATTTGGCTTGAAATTAAAGGATATAAACACAATAAATCATTTAAACATTTAACACTTTTTATCACATTTCATTGTAGCATGGCCATAAAGTGTTCAGTTATTTCTATGTAGTTTTTTTATTTTTCCACAAAACAACTTAGAAAAAGAATTTTACCATTTAATTTTAAATATTCTTTTTGCTGCTAAAATTTAATTATGTTCAATATTTTAGAATCATAAAAATTAATTATTTATAATCCTATCCAATAGCTTAATCAGACAAAAGACTAAGCGGATCACCAAACTTTCACATTAACTGCTAAAAAAAAACTTGTTTCTGCTTCATTGCTTTTAGCTTCTTACCGTAAGTTTCACCTAAAATGTTATATAAACAAACCATTAAATGAGGTATGCTTTTACTTCTTTTATATTTAAATAACACTGCACAATAGTGAAAATTTACATTTCACAATAAATGCATTATTTTAACGTCTTAGCATATCCTGGCAGTGAAACTCTGAACTTTTGAACACTCACAACAGTTTTATGTATCCATGATCCATCATATTGGCATGCAGTCCAAGTTCTCATCACTTATCACAATGCAATAAAGCAATGTGAATTCTAGAGCTGCTGAACTAGCCCTTAGTTTCATAGGAATGAAAAATCCAGAGTCTCAACACTGTTAGAATGATGAAATCCTTTATATACGTCTTAGAGAGGAAGACTTTTCCAGTATTTGAAAGAAAATATTCTTTAAATGAAAGAATAACCAAATGCAGTATTTTTGGTGTAACAGATGAAAACTGCACAGAAATGACTGAAGACATTTTAAGACTATGTTTCTTTGAAATGTAATAAAAGATACATTTTTTAATGATTGCATTCTCTACTTTCATGCTTATATTTTTTTTCTTTTTATTTCCCTTCCATTAATATCTCAACTACAACATCTTAGGTCACATTCACAGCAATTCTTTTGAAACAATACTTAACGCTCATTGGCAATGATATTCACTTGTTTTTACTGGTGTTAATCATTGGTTTTACTTTTGTCTTCACGCACGCGCACGCATGCACATGCGCATGCGCGCACACACACACGTGTATTATGAAAAGGTGAAAATAAAAAATAATAAATACACAAATAAAAAGTAACAAAAACAATAAATTACAAAAATAACAAAACCTCATGTAGAGAAGCATCTATCAATTTTTGAAAAAACTCTGCATTTTCAAACCTTAAATTTGCACTAGTTAAACTATTCAATTTGTTTCTTTTCACATTCAATGAGACAGTTTCAGGAAGGAGAATTGAATGATTAATATAGGTGCTGTGCTAACCAATTAATATTGCCAATAAATAGAAAACCGTTTTTCTCAAAAATGCATTTTGTGCATCTATTGAGTTTTGAAAAAATGCTCCTCATTTATTCCCATTCTCACTCCTTTTATGTAGAACTTGGATGTAATGATGTCTTGTAAACTCTTAATAAAAGAGCTTTTCCTAGGCTATTAATAAGACAAAAACTGTCCAGAACATGTACCTCTGCAATGACTAACAGTTTGGCAGGTAATCAGTTTTTACATACAGAACAGCACATAATATAATTCCTTTCTAGGAAGTGTTGAAAAAATTGTTGTTGTAATTAAATTTAAAGGGAGTCGATAACACTAAACAACACTTTTAAATTTTCCTGGAACATGTTTCAGAGACTTTTGCCTCCGTTGTCAACCGGACATCGACTGGTTCTTGGTGGTGTAGCTGATGATATTTTGTCTCCTCTGGTGGCAGTTCGAGGAACTCGTTGAACAAATCTTTCTCGGAATGTCGAAATTGAATACTTTGTTCCTATTTTTTTAAATGAAGATACGTTCCCATGTGGACAGTTCTTGTTTTCCTGATGTATGTTTTAGTAGTTTTGGTTCTGGATTTATGTTGTGGTTTTTTTCCCAAAAATGTGTGGCAACTGCTGATTTTTCTAATTTTTTTGTATTTTATGTTCCTAAAATGTTCCTTTGCTCTTGTTTCTAAGAAACAGTTGCCACGCATTTTTGGGGAAAAAACCACAACATACATCCAGAACCAAAACTACTAAACAATACATCAGGAAAACAAGAGCTGTACACATGGGAACATATGTTCATTTCAAAAAAATAGGAACAAAGTATTCAATTTCGACATCCCCCAGAAAGAGGGCAAGTTCCTCCAACCCCACCAGAAGAGAAAAATATCGCCAGCTACACCACCAAGAACCTGTCGATGTCTGGTTAACAATGGAAGCAAAATAGTCTCTGAAACATGTTCCGGGATAATTTAAAAGTAAGTGATGTTTAGTGTCATTAATCGACTCCCTTTAAATTTAATTTAAGCACATAATATGCCTATGAGCTTTTGTCACATAATACATTTCAGACAGTTACATATATTTATTTCGTTTGCACTCCTCTGAAGAAACTTAAGATTCCATTTAGCCTCACTTTAAGTTTCATGAGGGCCATTTTTGCATGTAAGGGTTAAAAAGGGACATATGCAGCACATTCTTCCACTGTCATATAAAAGACAATATGTGCACCTTTAACATCACCATCATCCCTACATAAAGAACAATAATTTAAGGCAAACATACTGTTGTGAACCTGGTAGTGTAAGCAAGACAAAGGCATAAAGGCATTCTTTTATAAGCAAATACTTTTATGAAAGTGATTAACAAAAAATATGAAATAAACATTTTTTCCGGTAGAAAAAATTACTTATGTGGCTGATTGCCATCTTCTGTATTCAATTTCAATAGAGATGATGCAGATGTAGTACATAAGACCAAAATGATAGCTTAATTTAAATATGACCCAACCAATTCTAATATTTTCTATTTATTTGCTTATGGGGAGTGTTCCATTAGTCACTAAGTAAGTACCAGAGGGGAAATATAATACCATGACCTAAGTTCCATCTTCAGGTAATAGATAATTCTCTGCCATTCTGTACATAGATAATGAAAACAGGTAGATTGGACAGCACCATAATACCCGGCTTGTGCAGAAAGAAAGATACAGTTGTCTAGCACTAAGATTTCTGTGGAAACGTGTCAAAAGTTCCCATTCTGCCCATCAGAGAAACAACGGTATAAGTACCTGCCATAAAACCTCACTGAACACATGACAAAGGATTGAAACAAAGAAAGCTAATGTTCCACCACACACCAATCAGCAAGGTACTACTTCATAAGAGATTCATTGTAATAAGATCATTTAGTTTGATTTTTTTAAAAAAAAAAAAAAAGATAAAGGCTATTCTAGACGAAAACTACAAGTGATTTCCAAAATGCAGAATACAAATAAAATTAATATTCTACAAAATTGACTAACGTAATAGAAATACGCTTACTGTTAACATAATTTTATGCTCAATGCTGCTACTGCACACGGAAACTTTGGTGGTATATTTATTTCCAATTTTTAATCACAAAGAATTTGCATACTTATGAGTCAGACTGAAAAATTCAATGCCATAACCAGGATTTGAAAACCATGGATAGCCAAGCTATGGCATTAAATTTTTCAGACTAACTATCCAAACCTTAGCCTATACACGGCTAGTATTGAAGAACATTAATTTCTATAAATTAACAAAGAATATGTTTTTATAATCAATAATTTAATCATGTCAAGCATTCCAAATGTTCACAAAATAAGGAAATGCTCTCGACAATTCATTAGTTTATGGGTAAGAAATATTGAAATAATTGCTTAATTTTAATGTATAATAGAATGTACTTGTTAAATGTTAAAAGGAAGGAAAGAATTATGGCTGTTATCCCATTTTAAAACGTTTTGAGTCAGATAATGTTACTTTAAATTTATTTTCCTCTGAATACATTTTTGACGTGCCTCTATCATTATTTAACAAACGACCGACTCAATCATCTTTTGACACTGCACAGTATAGAAATCAACCCTCCCAGAATGATAACTTATCAAAGTCAACAACTGCAGAAAGATAACATACCAGAAAATGTTTATTCAACACCTTAAGTACACACAACTTATTTGAGTTTACCTGCCAATCCTGTATAGGAAACTTATACTGAAGAAAATTAGTTAAAACTCCTATTCTAGGAAATTAACAAGAACCAAACATTACTTTGAGAATTTCTTTGTATCTTGGCTATCATTCTGTTACCTGCATCTAATTATATATTTGCACATTAATCTTAGCAATTGCATTAATAATGATAGAATTTTTCTGTAAATAACATCTTCCCCTACCCACCATCTGCAATTTAAAGTATGCATTTAAGGGAAATGTGGTGCTTTATCTTAAAAAAAGAAAAGATAAAAAATCAATAGTAAAAAAAATTATAATAATAATAATAACCAGCAGTTAACATGACCACTGAACATTGAGGGAGTTATATGTCATGCATTAAAGGTAGCATTTGTCTTCTATATGGTCCAAAAGTACTAAACATGTAAACTACTGTCAATTAAGATAGTATAATCAAATTTAGAATTTGGATAATTGGCAGCATAATTTGAATGACATCACTCATCTGTATCAACCTAATTCAGAATAAAGGCTTCAAAATTCCATTTACTAAAAGGGAAGGGAGGAAGAAGAGATAGGATTTAAATTTCCTTATACGTTGGAGTACAACCATTTAAAGTTCTTTTGTTAAAATTTGTAACATTGTTCTAAAATTATATAAACATATAAGACAGCTGGTAACTACTTAATTCACTGCAGAGAATAACTTTGCTAAATATGCTAATTTTAAACAGAAATTACCCATACTTTATACTGATCTATGTTTACATAAGTATTCAACAAACAGTTTTAAAATGCAGGTTAGAACTCTAGTTGTGTTAAACTACCTGTCTGCAATATTGTTCCCCCCCCCCCCACTTATTAATGTTGATTGATTTCCTTTGTCAATCCTAACAATAAAATGATAGTCAACTTCTTGCTAAACTCTGCTCCAAGTACTTTAGAAAAGAAGTAGACTTTGAAACCAAATTGTTTCATCTGTAGGGATGCAGAGATGGTCATGTGATGCAATGATGTGCCACGTTATCTCAAATCTAGACCCGACGTTCCCAGTTACAATGGATTCTGGAACTTAGCACAGTTGCTCTTGTTTAGCATGAAGATCTATTTTTCAGGGTGTGGTCGCGGATGAGAAGCGATGATGGATTTGTAGGAAGATTCAATAATTTTTAAAACTTTCTTTTCCAAAATTATATTTTAATTTAATTAGACTGTTTAAAACAACTTTTTGAAATGCTGAACAAATAATCGCTTTTGTGAACATTGATATTACTTAGTTTTAAAACAATTGTATTACTTATACAATGTTTTCTCCACCGTGTCCTTTCTGAAGACTTACGGACTAACACACATGTCCGATCTCTACAATGGCTGAAAGCAGAAGACTGCTAGCTTCGGCCAATTTCAAGTTACTGGTCCTGCCATTGCTATGGCAACTCATCTTTCTATTGGTACATGTCACATCTAATTATAACAATGTTCGTTGTAATATTTAATATTTTTATAATTTTTCTTTTAAATCAATTTTTCACATAATGTAACACTAAAATAATATTTTTTTTAAATTTATATTAATATTGTTGTTATTAAAATCAAGATTAATATTCAGTTTCCTTTTCTTCTATCTAATCACTTTCACAGTTTCAAGTGTCATCTTTAGCATCATTCTCTATCCACTACAATCACAAATAATTTTAAATAAAATTAAATCTAAAATAAATGTTTCAACTGGCACATGCAAAATTTCTTTAAGCAGTCTCATGTAACTTAAATTTTGGAATCAAGCATTTCTGCATGACAGCTTCAGCACACCCTACAATACACCCAATGCAATAGTTTATGCACTCATTTTGGATTATATATATATATATATATATTGCTTACCAATTCATTTGTAAGGGGCAATCCCTACCTAAACCAGTATGCTCAATGAGATCTTTTATGTAAATAAAATCTCGAAACTGGGAAATCACATTAACAAAGTGTACCTCTTTATTAATCACTAATTTAGGTTTCACCTTATACTGCAACATGACAGCAAAAGCTTTAGATGTTTGTCATTAACAAGAAGGTCCTAAGAAGCACTTGTACTGCAGTACAAGTACAAAAAGCTATCTGGTTTCACTCCTGAATGCACAAAGGAATGTAATACCAGCTCCCTATCTTTTAAGCAATGTTACCTACATAAGAGAAACTATTGCCATTTTGAAAAGGAAGCCGCTAAAGAAAGTAACAAGGCTGCTAAATTATGCTCCCAACCTATGAAAGAGCAGTGAAGCGAGAGATTGCAGAATTTGGAAAAACCATAAATATCACAGAAACCAAATGGAGAAGGCTGAAGTACTCCATTCCCTACTTTAGCTAGAAGCAGCATTTTGAAGGATACCTTGCAGAGCATATATTCCAGGAAAATACAGCAGCTGCCCTGTATCCACCACCAGAATAAGAGTAAATGGATTGTTGGGGAATGCATGCTTGCAACTTTGGTGCAATACATCCTAGTTAATTTAAGCTTGCATATACATACCAGCTGCTATAATGTAAGCATTGTTATCAAACACTTGTGAGCTTTGGTGTTCGTATTATTAATTCAACTCTACCGTTTCAGGCACGGCCTTCTGGTCTTTCTGCTATCTTTTAAGTGTCTATGCTGCCAACAGATAGCCGATTATAAGAATGCACCAATGATACACAGTGTATGATGCCTAACAAGATATGTAATATTGCATGTTATAACTGCATATAATTGTGTTACATGTTTCACTATCTTGAATATGTAATGTTAAGGCTCAGTTAGTGTTCAATACAGTTGTGCAATAAAACAGTGCATAAGTATTGCTACTCCAAGTATTTATGTATGTGGGAGTTCATTCTGCTTTCCTGCTAACTGTGAAGTGTTTTGTGATGCACAAGAACACTAAATGTTAAAAAATTGTGGTATAATGTTTTAACATTAAACCCCCTATTAAACAGCATTATATAAAACTGACAGATAATCTCTGTACACTTTTCGCATTAAATATCATGACGTATAAGGCATCTGACAAGCCTTTTTTGGCAAGAGAAATTGATTTATAGGTCTACTAGAGAGTTAGTCAGCACAATTTCTAACTTATAATTAAGCATTTAAAAGCTAAAGGGACCACTTAGTGCACTTGTCTAGCTACAACAATTAGCATATATAAGTGCTTCTACATACTCAAAATAACTGACAGTCAATGTCAACTTATTAAGAATGTTTCAAACACATAAAATACTTTTTGTTTTTCCCCCCTCAAAACAACTCCTTGCTCCAAGGTATTTTTTTTTTTTTTTTTTTTTTTTTACTTTTAAAACAATGTAATTTATAAAACGCTGTTTATTCGAGTAACATGTGTAATTTTACTGCACAAAAAATTAGATATTTGTGTTTATATCAGATCTCACTTGTGCCTTAACAATAAACTTACCTTTCTGAAGGCAAATAATTCTCTTTGAAGTTTCTGCCGCTCGGCTGAAGGTTGCTGTCCTTTTCCTCTTATAAATTTCAACATGATTCTGAAAACACACGATCACACGCTAAGTGGAACTTATTTATAAAATGAATGTTTTAAATTTACTGCATTTACACAAATAACATAAACACGCTGAAATACATAAGCTGTAATCTGTCACTGAACTGAAACCTCATGGATACGCCTGACTACGTCAACCTCACTGACCGCCCTTCCCACTCTTACCGCCGGTTACTCTTTAATTAAAATATTTGTTTTAAAGGCTGTAATCACATTAAAACGCGCTTACCTTAATTTTCCGGAAGATTTTCACGATGGAAAAAATCATAAACAAATTTATCTTATACTATTAATTGCTTTTTACCACCACGTCCAAGCTAAAATCCAGGACGCCGCAGCACCGAACTTCATTAGGCAAAGTGTTATTCACCCTGCTGCACCCTGCTGTATTCATTCGCTACCAGCTTTCTAATAGGTTAATGAATTTCAACTAAGTTAAACACAATCTATTACCACGCAAATTATATTTTATAGCAGATCTTTGTACCTTTTTATCATATATTTTAATATATCGAGGTACAGAAATATTATGAATAGAGAACTATTTTTAACGCCAAGAGCGATGATGACTCACTACCACAATGACTTTAACGACACCTGAAGTTGGAATGTAACAACACAAGTCTCGACCAATAGTTGGTGAACAAAACAAAAGATGTTTGTGATTATTTATCGAATACAAATGACAATGGCAGCAAGAATAACAATCCCTTTATAACGTGCATAAGAATGTTCAGTGTATATACATTAAAGCAATATGTTCTGTCTTAAAATTAAATGAACTCACACTAGCATAACACTAACAATTATAGAAACGGTTCAAAAGATGTATTTTGACGAACAGAAGTACGAAAAATGTTCTGTTGAGTTGCCATTGCTAATTATTTACATCATTATTGATGTAATTGTGGCTTATGGGAGATTAGTCACACATTTCCATGTTTGAGTTAAATTACAGCACGAACTAAAAATAATTATATATTTAGTAAAACACTAGTTCTGAATATATCGCTTTAAGAAATTATATTATTTGGAAAAGTTGCTTATTTTTTTGGTCTTTTTATCGACATCTACTGACATACAACATGCATTGTAAAGAACTACTGTAAAATCATAAAATCAGAGAATAAAGTGTCATTAAAGCCAACACGTAAATGTTGGCTAGCCTGCTAGTTCATCACATGTTACTGTTGCCTAGTGACAGGACATCAATATAAACAAAACACCTGTGCAACCATTCGACATTCAAACGATGTTGACAGGCTAATAAAAGAAAAAAAAAAAAAAAATCATTAGGAATGGATTTATCAAACGTTTTGCGAATGAAGTGTGCGGTTGTAGGCGATTCAACTGCTGGTAAAACAGCGCTAGTCCAGTCGTTTATGTCAGAGGGAAGGGATTTTCCAAAAAACTATAATATGGTAAGCTGGATGAGTAATAAAAAGATACGATATACCAAGCATAATACACTTGTTAGGACTATTTCCAAAATGAATTATTTAAGGATTTAAAAATGACAAGCAAAATTAATTATAATAACGATTCATATATGAATAATCACATATATTGTGGCACATTCTATGTATTTTTGGCATAAGAATGAAATAGACAAACATGATGATAAGAATCTATTTCCACAGAGCTGAAACTAGTTGCAATTGGATAATACAATACAAATATTTACAGCATAAACCATTATGTATCTATGTGTATGGTACATAAAACATATAGAAACAATAAATGATAGTAATAGCACGTACTACATACACATGTAATACAGTATGCAAGCAGATGCAAGAGAATTTATAAGGCTAGTATAGGTTGACCTCTGAAGGTCAACCATATATTATACAATTATTTAGCCATATATCTAAAATGTTATATATTTAATAGGTGAGATCAGCATAAGTCCATCAGTGTACAGTACTTAAGCTTTTCAGCAAGTATTACTTTTACCACATATAGTGCTCCAATTCTATTATTCAGTAGATCACATCTTTAGTCGATTTTAGTACAAATTTAAATTACTTAGGTTAGGGATCTTAAGAACTTTAAGGCTATGTATTGATAGCAGTTTTGAATTTTATTCAATCTGAAGTATTATATTTCTAAGTTATTATTGTTTCTAATGGAATTATGTATATATTTCTAGAAAACATGCTCTGCTGGTTTTTGTTGCTGTAGTGAACAACCAAGAAGTACTAATTTGGTACAGTTAGCACCTTTTCTGTAAAGCAGTTTTTTACACATGCAAGTAGGTTGTTTTCTATTTTGAAAGGTGGAAGCATTTGAATCTAGTGACAATTACACTTGCATTTTCTGTACAATATAGATAACTGCCAAACAGTCCTCCCTGACAGGTTTTTATGAAGTTTTGTCCAGTCCTTATAACTTGCGAAACCCAGAGAGATGTAAGCTTAGGCTTGGAATGTTTTCTTTCCAAAATTCCTTTTTCAAATATTGCCAGCATCCACTGCTTATGCACTACTAATGGCCATTAAACACTGCTAAAAAGTTATTTAGATGAGATTGAAATAAGGCATTATATATATTCAACAATTTCTCTTTATATGGTTTAGTGGGAATAGCACTGTTGTCCAATGTGGGGAAAATTTTTACAGGAATACTGGCAGATAAGATGCAAAAATGGATTGAAGAATTCAATATTGTTTCAGAATATCAAATGGGCTTTAGGAAAGGTAGGAGAACAGTGGACAATGTCTTTATTATAAAAACACTAGTGGACAAGTATTTAAGATATAAAAAAGGTAAAATATATATGGCCTTTATTGATCTCAAAAAAGCGTTCGATCGAATAGATATGAATTTACTGTGGTATAACTTATTAATGAAGGGGGTTAGAACAAAATGGTAACCATTCTAAAAGCGTTATACAAAGAGAACACATTTTGTATAAAATATGAAGAAGGAGCAATAACTAGGGTCATACACCAGGAAAAGGGGCTAAGGCAAGGCTGCAAGTTAAGTCCAGTTTTGTTTTATTTATTCATAGATATATTGAAAATATAAGCAATAATAATAAATTCTTGCTGTAATTAATAATATACAAATCCCTGGATTATTGTTTGCAGATGACATGTTGATTCGTGCTATTACTATAAATGGGTTAAAAATATCTTTACAATAAATAAATAAATATTGTGCAGATTGGGGCCTAAATGTGAATAGAGGTAAAACCCAAATTGTTTTTGAAAAAGGTACCAAACTGAGTAAACATGAGAAGTGGCAGAAAGAGGGATTAGAATATAAAGTTGTATGTGAATGTAACTACTTAGAAATGAAAATTGATGCAGGAGGGAAATGGGAGAAGCAAAAGAAATATGCACTGGCAAAAGGGAAAGCAGCAATTGCAGCTGTAAAAGGAAGATTGTATAAAACACCTGAAATGGAAATGAAATGGTTAGAAAGGGAGTTTGTTTTTAACTGAGGACGAATGCGATTTGCCTTCAAAATCGATCTTCATTAGAAACATGAAAGAAATATTAACTCCAATTTCTTAAAGTTAATTGGAGATTTTGTAACAAATATTTATATTTGTGTAAGGGTATATAATTCCGTGGTTGAGGCACGAATGCTATATGGTATTGAGATATGGGGGCTGGAAAAGGGATGGGAAGTTTAAGATTATGTACACAGGGGGTTTTGTAAGGAAGTTCTAGGGCTGCCAATATCAACTGCAAATGAAGTAGCTCTAATTGAACTGGGGAGAGTTCCAAGAAACGGGTTAGTTATAGAAAGGGCACTAAAATATTGGTATAGAGTATTGAATTTAGAGGAGGGGAATATATTGAAACAATGCTTGAAGTATCAAGAACTAAGTTTACCAAATAAAGGATGGGTAAGTAATTTACAAAATAATTTGGAGGATAATGGCATGGGTGATGTTTGGAGAAAGAGAGAAACTAATTATAAAGGTTTTTGGAAAGGGGCTAGAATAAGATTTGAAGACATGGAGATCCAGAAACTGTTTAGTCAATTAGCAGAGAGGATATCATTTGTCTTCTATATTCCATTGAAAGATAGCTGGGGGAGGGAGAGGTATAGAGATAGCACGAGCAGTGAAGAAAGAAAGGGGATAGCATGGTTAAGAGCAGGGATATGGAGATTACAGGTTAAAGAAATGGATACCCGCAAGACGAGTGCCCATTGTGTGGGGACAAAGTGAATATATCATATACTGTTTGATTGTAAGGAAACGGAAATGTGGAGGAAAGAATGTCAAATACCAAAGATGAATAGGAGAATCAGCTTAATCAAGGTTTTAAACAAAAATTATAAAAACATAGGGCACTTTTTAAGTAAGGTAAAAAAAAAAAAAAAAAAAAAAAAGTGGATATGGACTGTAAAAAGAGGGAAGGAATAATAGGTGTCTATTCTGTAATAGCACATATTGTAACACATCTGTAAATATACTTAATGGAGTGTCCTATGTAGTAGTGGCCTGGGCCATAACACAGGACAGTCCAAAAATTGTAAAAGCTTAGTACCTCAATAAATATCATCATCATCATCATTATTATTGTTGTTGTTGTTATATGGTTTAGTCTGCTAAACATGTACATTCCTAGCAAGCTTAGAACAAATTTGTGTATACATCCCAGTTTAATTTGATATCTTTTGGAATAGATTGAAGAACTAATTAGTCACAAAAATGAAGTGGTTGTTTTAAATATTAAAAGCAGAAGCATTATTAACAGTGAAGTATTCTTCATTTTTGAGTTTGATTTATGAGTCACTATGTTTACACTCAACTTCACTTACTATGTTGTTGTATAACTGAAACGTTTTCAAGATCATTCGATCTCATCCTCAGCTTTTGGTGACTAAATGAACATTCTTCTTCCTTCACTACTACGGTGCTTCGATCCCTCTGCCATCTGGTGTTAGGGGCACTATGTTATGAGCATTCTTCTTCCTCCACTACTACGATGCTCCAATCCGGTGATCCAGTGCTCCGTAGTAGTGGAGGAAGAAGAATGTTCATTTAGTCACCAAACAACTGAGGATGAGATCGAATGATCTTGAAAATGTTTCAATTATACAACAACATAGTAAGTGAAGTTGAGTGTATACATAGTGACTCATAAATGAAACTAAAAAAGAAAAAAAGAAGTGGTTGTTTGTTGGAGGAATATGAAAGAAACATAAACATAAAAGAAATATAACTTTATAGTATCATCAAGGTGTATAGTTGCACCTTATTCTAGAGACAGAGATGGTTATGTTCATCTATTAAGCATACAGCAAAAAAAGTAGTTTGTGTGTAATATGAGATATAAGTTTTTTTGTTTTTTTTTCATTTGGCCCCATCACTGAGCAGCGCTCTAGAACATTGAACACGTCATAAAAATAAAATAAAATCTGCATATATAATAGGCCAGTTTCTGGAATCTATACCAGGCCTTATTTTGCAAACTTCATTTTTAACTTTATTAATTTCTAAATCAGATTACACAAAACAATTTACAAATTTTGCAGATATAATCTACTTTCTACTTTAACAAACTAACTAAACCTGCAGATTACTGGATTCCAGTAACCTTACAAATCTATTCATCTAATCTATCTAAAATAGTATTTTTTCTACTTTGCTTCTACACCAACAATATAAATCAAATCTACATTTCTACTACAGCCTTAATTGTTATAACAAACTACGAAAGACTGTTTCCTACAATTTTAAAATTTCCTCTTCTGCAATTGGTATCCATCTCCTAAAGGGACTGGCATCAGTAGATGGAGCTGGTTCGTCAGTTCCAGACATCCAGGTAGTCATCTTTCCGCTTCTGCATAATCAGATGTATCTGTCTGCTCTGATACTCTCCATATATATCTTTTCTCTCCTGGTATTCTCTTTTGTCTATAGTTTCTGCTTATAAATTGTTTTCATAAAGAAAACCTCACGAAATTAACATGAATCATTTTAACTACCACTATACACCAAAACATGCTTTTTTTTTTTACTTTTTTTTTATTGCCATCACTAAACATATAACATCTGTAACATTTGACTAAAGAGGAAAACATTTTAAGAAATATGTACTACTATACACGGTATTATAGCCTACATAAATTACTCATCACCAATATACCTGAACACAGTGCGTAATTGACATAGGATTAAAAAAAGGAAAGGAAATTAAAAGTCATGCACAAACATGTCACATAATCCAAGAAAATGTGACAACCATTTGTTTATGGGGATAACAATACATTAAACCAATACAATGATACATTTAATTTGCTTTACAGCACAGAACACTTTAACAATCATCCATACATTCCTGTGCCAAGTAATAGGCCTTGTTGCATAGATAGCTTTTTCAACAAACTTCTCACTTAGCAATGGGTAATCCTCTTTCACCTTTTCTTGCTGATCTTTTTATGAGTTTTTTCGAAATGCAAGTCACTAAAGCATTCCCTTTAACTTTTAAAGTTTGATATAGATATGTTGATGATATTTTTGCAATTGTTCCTTATAAACGATGCTTTAAAATTACTAAATTTGCGAGATAAAACTATAAAATTTATATTAGAAACTGAAATTAATGGATTTCTTCCTTTTCTAGATCTAAAGATAATAAGAAATAATAATAAATTAAACTTTGGTATTTATAGGAAGTCTACTCATATTGATAATTACATAAAAATTAAAAGTTTTAACACTTTTTCACATAAATTTGCTGTTTTCAATAGTTGGATTTATAGATTAGTAAATATACCCCTAAATAAAGATGAATTTAATAAAGAATATAAACATATTATTAATACTGCTTTAATTAATGATTGTAATAAAGACTTTATAAATAAAAACATTGAAAAATTGAAATATAAAAGAACTGTTAGTGATATTTCTACCCTTAGAAAAATAAAAGACGATTATAATTTTAAAAAATTTACGTACCATCCTTGGGTTAATAAACATTTCCAAAATTTTTTTAAAGCGATATGTATAACTTTAGTTCCTCAAAATAAATATAGTATTAAAAATTTATTGCATTTCTCTATAAAAGATAAAAGTCCTAATAATAAAAAATCTGGTATTTATCAGTTTAGTTGTTTCGATTGTGATAAAGCTTATATTGGAAAGACAAAACGTAATTTAGAAACCAGAACAAAAGAACATTTTTGTAACATTTAGTATAAACAGACTGATAAATCGGCTGTAGCAGATTGAAATAAATCCAGAAGTTAAATTATTAAAACAATTAAATGGTCCGATAGATTTAATGGTTTGGAAAAATATATTTATTTTAAAAAACAAACATTGCGTAATGAATTTTGAAATACCGGCAATCTATTCTGTTTTTAAATTTGTTTTATTTTCAGATTTTGGTAGTACTAACAAGAACATATTAACATCTAGTTTTCGTAATGATGGCGACAGCTTTGCTGTTTCCGGCTAAAGATGTGTAAAAGTTATACATGAAATTGTGATCCCGGACAATTTATAAGAAAATTATCATCATTTCTTATAAGTGAAGTTTTAAGTTACAAATTGTTATATTTGTGTATATTTGTTTGCTTCACTGTTTACAGCTTCATGTTTTACGTATTTATTAGGCTTATACTTATCCATTTTCCCTGAAGATATTATTTTAAGTATTTCAGAAGGGCATTGAATATTCTGATATACTCCTTTTTGGAAACAAGTCAATCTCACTGGGTTTTTAAGTCCATTCTTTCTCTAGTATTTATGCTATGCATATTCACATTTTATAAAAAGTAGTCTGGATTTTTGATATGGAAACACATAAGCATAAAGATATGTTCACAAAGAATGTTAAAATATTCAGCATTTCAAACAGACATTGATGTATTATTAAAATATCTAATGAGTTTAACAAAACTGAATGTGAAATAACAAACTAATTGGTGAAGTAACAATAAAAATTAATTATAATTAATAAAAACAACTGCTTTAAACAGAACATTTTTGTTACAATAGAAACTGACATAAACAAGTATTATTATCGAGATTTAACTGTATTGGAACATCACAGTGAAGCGAAAAATTATTATTATTATTATTTTTTTTTTTAATTCTATAAACCTAGATGCCAATGCAATAGAAGAATATTTGGCAATGACTGAATTATGTATACATCAAAATTATTTTGTCTTCGATGGAAAATATTATAAACAAATTTCAGGACTAGCTATGGGAAGCCCGCTATCACCATTTTTGGCCAATCTATACATGAGCTTTTTCGAAACACATATAACTAAAGCCTTCCCTCATATGTTTAAAACATGGTACAGATACGTAGACGACATCTTTGCAATAGTGCCCTACAAACAAATAGATGATGCTTTGAAACTACTCAACCTGCAAGAACCCAGCATACAATTCACAGTGGAAACTGAAGAGGACTGTACTCTACCTTTTTTAGACCTTAAAATCAAAAAAAGCAATGAAAAACAAGAATTTGGCATCCATAGAAAAGCAACACACACAGATAATTACATCAAAGCAAATAGTTTCAACCCAAAGTATAAACTTGAAAGAAGCGTAGGGACAGTGAAGCACAAACTAGTACAAAATTGAATCGAGAATATATTGACACATTGCTTCACTCACACTGTTTATTCACAGGACATGTTTCAAGAGCTCTTGCTCCTATCCTCAGCTGATACTCGACTAGTGCAAGTTGTAGTGGTTTCTTCTTTCTCCGTATTGTCAATAGATGGCGTGATGTACTTGTCAAAGATGTCCGGTGGTGGAGTTTCAAAATTCATGACTCTATGACGATTTTTGTTAATGAAGATTTTTTCCCATACGGAAAGGTCTATGGGGTGATTAACGTATTTTATTAGAGATGTTTCCAAATTGATGTCATGTCTAGTATTCAAAAAATGAAAAGCCACTGCTGATTTTTCTGTTTCACCATTTTTAATGTTTCTCATATGTTCTTTAGTTCTGATGTTAATATTTCTTTTTGTTTTTCCTATATAAATTTAAGGGCAAGTTTCACATTTGATCTCATAGATTCCTGGTTTCTCTTTGGTAGTGATTGAATTTTTGGGAGGGCCTTTTAACAAATGTCTGATATTAAACCTATTTTGAGGTGCAAGAGTTATGTTGTGTTTTGAGAAGATTTTTTGGAATTTGTTATAGGCTGATGGGTGGAAGGTGAATTTTTTAAAAATGTTTTTCTCTTTTTCTCCTGTAGGTTCTAGGGTGGTGGTTTCTTTTATTTTCTTAGCTTTGTTGAGTCTGTTAACTGTTTTGTCTACTAAATTTGGGTTGAAACCGTTGGATATAGCTACTTTTTTTATGTGTAGGTATTCTTCTTGATAATCTTCTCTGTTTAGTGGAAAGTTGATCATCCGAAAGATTAAACTGTTGAAAATGGCATGTTGGTGTTGTTTTGGGTTGAAACTGTTGTTCTTAATGTAATTATCTGTGTGTGTCGGTTTCCTGTAAATACCAAAAGTGAGTTTGTTGTTCATTTTTTTGATCTTGATGTCCAAAAAGGGGAGCACACCATCCTCTTCTGTTTCCAATGTAAATCTTATAGCTGGAGTTTGTATATTCAAAAGTTT
Source organism: Mantis religiosa (assembly GCA_030765055.1). Lineage (NCBI taxonomy): Eukaryota > Metazoa > Arthropoda > Insecta > Mantodea > Mantidae > Mantis > Mantis religiosa. Next base: position 83,668,099 of record CM060957.1, read on the forward strand.
AAGACCATCTTGTATGAGTTTTTTAGGTACTATTGCAAAAATGTCGTCAACATAGCGATACCACACTTTGAAATAATTTGGAAAAGCTTTTGTGATATGTGTTTCAAAAGCACTCATGAATAAATCTGCCAAGAAGGGAGACAATGGGTTGCCCATAGCTAGGCCCGTTTTTTGTTTATAGATCTGTCCATTAAAGCTGAAAAAATTTTGATTGATACAAATTTCTGTAAGTTGTGAAAGTTCTTCTATTTCTTCAGGTGTTATTTGTATTGATTCCAGCCATTTTTTGAGAAGTGGAATAAGCTCAAAGGTCGGTATACTTGGATATAAAGAAATGACGTCAAAGGAAACTAAAGCATCTGTAGAGTTGATCTTTGTGTCCTTCAGGAGATTTAACAATTCAAACGAGTTTTTGATACTTAAATTTTCAAATTTTGTGAAGGATCTGAAGATTTGAACCAGCCATTTTGATAGTTGGTAAGTGGGTGCATCAATGTTATTAATTATTGGTCTGAGGGTAATTTCAGGTTTATGTATTTTGGGTAAACCATAAATGTATGGTGTTTTTGGACTGTCTATTTTATTGTTCAATTTATCTCTTTTAGTCATGATTTTACTGTTTTTAATTGCTAATTACACAGATTTGCATGCTTTCTTTAATGGATTGTTTTCTAGTTTAACAAATTCTTTTCCGTTTAAAAGGTTGTCCATTTTTTTGCGATAGTCTTCTTCGTCCAATATTACTATTTTGTTACCCTTGTCTGCTTTTGTGTAGACTACCGGTTTTTCATTTAAATTTTTGATGAATTTTTTATATGAATATCTTTTTGAATTTGCATTTTGAATATGATCTAGAGTTTCTAAGCACTGTGTTCTGATCGTAGATTTCTTGTTATCGGGCAAATTATATATCGCTATTTCAATGTCCGCGATATAGTTTTCAATGTTTTTTGTGTTATATCGCAATTAAAAATGGATATGAAAAAAACCTTGTAGATAAAAAACTAAAATTATTCAAACTTCAAAAGAGATTAAAACAGATCACAGCTCTCACACCAATAAAACAAGAAATTAGATTTGCTAAATTTACTTACCACCCCTGGGCCACAAAAAAGTTCCAAAAAATATTTAAGAAATACAATATAACATTGGCACCAAAAAACAATTACAACATTAAAAACCTACTTCACAGTAATAATACTGATAAAATAAAACCAGAGGAAAAGTCAGGCACTTACAAGATTAAGTGTAAAGACTGTGAAAAAATTTACATAGGGAGGACAAAAAGAAACATAGGCACTAGAAAGGAAGAACACTTCAGGCACTTAAGATACAAAAATATTGATAAGTCCGCAATAGCAGCTCATTTCTGGTCTGAAAATCATGAAATTGAAGATAGCACAGAATTACTAAAATACGTACAAAAACATAGTGAACTCGTCATATGGGAGAGGATATACATAGAAAAACATAAAAACCAACTAATGAACTTTGAAATCCCGCCAGAAGAGAATCCCACATTTAAGTTCATCACTAAATCAACAGATGGCAGCAGCAACCCCAGAATTACCCACACCGCTGGATCAAGCTTCAGTCGCATAAGAGCCGTAGATGCAAACAATGATTTGCGAAACATGTCCTCAAAATAGGTACGAAAGTGAAGCAGATGTGTAAAAAATACGACTCATCTAAAATTTAATAATTATTATTATGATTTTTTAAACTGTGTATTAAAAGAATAAATATTTCTGCATGATAGGTAGAGTCAGACTGAAAAATTCAATGCCATAGCCGGGATTTGAACCACAGATCTCCCATTATCCATCTGATTGATCTTAACCATTGAGCTACCATGGCCAACATGCCAGGATGATATTAAATAAACCACTAGTGCTTCTCATACACAATTAGATATGCACTGTTTGTGGCAACTTAACTATTTTAAGTACTTAAGTACCTTAGCCTACACACAGCTAGGGTGGAAGAGCAAAATTTCCATTTAATTGCTACACAAGTTAATCATTTTCATGAAACATCTTATAAGAAATATGAAATGGTACCATGGCTGCATTAATACTGCTCATTAAGCAAAGGAATGCATTTTTTCTCTGTAAAGTAGCCAAACAACAGCTTTCGCAGCCTGTGTCAATACTAGATACAGTATAATCTGAGCTTGTGGTTCATGGTCTACTGGATGCCTTCTTCTTGTTCCCAGATGTTTAGTCTGCGACATGTAATCAAGTTGAACTTATAACTGTAGTTTCTCCACCCATTCAGAACTTCTAATTCTTTTTAGTTCTAATTCCCAATAGCGTACTATAGTCAAATGAACAATTAAAGTCTATTCTCAAACATAAAATAATAAAATATTTAAGATCCAAATGGCCTAAAATAGTTTAATGAATTAAGTCGCTTAGATTTAAAATTAAACTGATATATTATTGATAGAAATGGAGACCGTGGTTCAAATACCGGCCTTGGCATTGAATTTTTCAGTCTGACTCTATGATATATTATTGTTAAGCATCTGTATAATAATCATTTTATGTAGAATGTCATAAGCTATCTCAATTAAGGTCTAGGAAAATAATCTTTTATTTTAAATTATTTTCAGACATTTGGAGTAGATTTACATGTCAAGAGAGTTGCTATTCCAGATACAAATGATGCAGTGGAAATGTTTATATATGACTCTTCTGGACGTGATTTATATATTAACTACTTGCCCAAATATGTGAGTAATTTAGAATCATTGACATACATACAAAAAGAAAAATTATGTAAGTGTGTGTTAAAACCCATTAATCTTTTACTGCTTCCTTCTCATACAAACAGCTTCTTATTAACTGAGACCGATTTTGACAACTTTCTTTCCACATTTTTCTCTATAACATGTTTTAAACAGTCTTACAGGCTAAAGTAGCCAAGGTTATTAAAGCACAGATTTTTGATAGGGAGGTCTACAGTTCAAATCCACTAGGACAGTCCTTCCTGACAGGTCTTTTTCTGGTTTTCCTTTGTCCTCATAATTGGCCGATGTTGCGGAGGTGCTCTAAATATAAGTTTGGAACATTTCTTTTCCTTATTGCTTTCCCAATTAATTTTGATTATATAGCACCATTTCATTTATCTTGAAGGAAAATTGATAAAAATTGATAAACCAGAACAAAACATTTTCGAAAATAAGGTATAAACAGAGTGATAAATCAGCCATGGCAAATCATTTTTGGTCATTTAACCATGAAATAAATTCAGAAGTTAAATTACTAAAACAATTAAATGGTCCAATAGATTCAATGGTTTGGGAAAAAAATACCTGTTTTAAAAAATAGAAATTGTGTAATGAATTTTGAAAACCTGACAATGAATTCTGTATTTAAGTTTGTTCCATTTTCAGAGTTTGGTAATATGAACAAAAATATTGCAACCTCTAGCAACCATAACACTGACAACGGAAGTGGAAGTAACTGAGTATGTAAACATACATTTTGCAAAACCAGTTTTAACACATTCCCTTAAATTTCCATCAATTTTCCTTAAGGATAAGCGAAGTTTTGTTACAAATGATTACATTTTGTGTAGTATTTGTTGCATCACTATTGCTAGCTTCTATTTTTTACATATCACCAAGGTTTTTTATTATTGGCGTTAGTTTAGCCGCTAATTATTGTAATTTATTGATAGCTTCACTGTTAATAACTTCAGCTTTTTACTTTTAGAGTTTTCCTTATTTTGTATTTTGATACTTTTTTGGTTAAGATGAAAGTTGATTGGAAACAAGAGAAGGGAATAAAATACCTCTGGATTTATTTATAGTAGTTGTGTATAGGTTTTCTGTTTTGTTTATACTTCTAAAGGAATTTACATAGAATTTATCAAATCTATGCTTAATTCTGAGAGCAGAAACATAAATCACATATATATGATTCCTTAAGTTAAAGCTACATAGAAGGTTTCCAGATGAGACCTGGAGGAGAGTCCTCCAAAGGCAATTCCATCCTTTCCTGTAGTAGCTCCTGGCACACATACATACACACACATTGACTAGCTGGAACCGGTTTTGTTCTGGTGATTACAAAGGACGGGGAAGAAGGGAAATATCTTGACACCTTGGGAGTACTGTTCCCCAGGCCTGTTTTAGATCAAAGGTTAGATTGCAGCCAAGGACAATTTCCCAGGACCTACATTATTTTTTGTTTGTTTATAATAGTTTTGTTCAAACAATATTAGAAAGTCTGGTTATCAACATTAATTTTCATTGTTTGTAGTCTTAGTAGCTGTGAAAATCTTGCAATATGACAGCAGTCAATAAATTTGCAATGTAACTTTAAGACAAAAAATATTCTCTTCTTCCAGATAGCTAGATTTACAGGCAAGAACAGTTCATTCTTAGCTTTATTTGTTTGTGTGTGTCAATAAGTATTTCTGAGATACTTATTGTTTTTGGTTTGAATGTTCAAATACTTTGTACTTTTTACTTTCTTTATAATGATGATGATGATGATGATGATGATGATGATGATGATGATGATGATGATGATGATGATGATGATGATGATGATGATGATATCAGGATTTTGCCATAAATACACATTTTAAGACTCTCTGAATCCAGGATATTTAGAAAATAACCCAAAGTGTGCATATGTGTTTGTGAATAGCATAACCCAAAAATGAAATGTCTGATAATCAACAGACTTATTTGAAATAGTTATGAATAAAAGCACTGTTAAAAATGAAGCTGATTTCATATTCAAAGACTTAAGTGTTAATAAAGTTTTAAATACTTTATAAAGTACTTTATACTTTTTAAAGTATTAAATACCAAATTTAATACTTCAGTTCAATTCAATTTATTCATCCTTTAATCTCCATACAAGATTGTGGACACGTCAAAACAAAAATATTTACAAAAATGTAAGTACCAAATTTAAATACAGAAATTACAAAAAAAAAACAACAACAACAACAACATGTATGAGTGTTTAAGAAAGGAGACAAAACTTGTTATGATAATTATAGACCTATTAGTATAATTCCAATAATAGGTAAGGTATTTGAATCACTATTATGTAAACAAATTGTTTATTTTGAAGAGAACCTTTTGTTAAATAATAACCAATTTGGTTTCAGAAATGGCATGAGTACTGTGAAGGCTGTTGCAAGCTTTCTGAGACAATGTTATGAAAATATTAATAATGGTAACATTGTATCAAGTAGATTTTTCGATCTTTTCAGAGCCTTCGATCTCGTCTCTCCTAATATTCTTTTAGAGAAACTTAGTTTTTATGGTTTTCAGGACAAAAGCATTAAATTTCTAAATTCTTATTTTAGTAATAGCCCCCATGCAACTTATTTTAATGGAAGATTATCGGAGTTCAAACCTGTAAATTATGGTGTTCCACAAGGCTCAATTTTGGGACCTGTACCTTTTATCATCTATATTAATGACCCTGTTTGAATTTGTGACAAAAGCCTTACCCCATATCTTTATGATGATGATTTAGCTATTAATTTTTATGATAAAGCTGAAAACACATTAAAACTTAAATTACCTATTGTAACTTCAGTGGTTAATGATTGGTGTAACGCGAAGTCTAAGTATAAACACAGGTAAAACAACTGATACTCAGTATAAATTTAACACTGATGGTTCTGGTTCCTCTATAAAATTTTTAGGTATTTATATTGATTCAGGCCTTGGCTGGTCAACACTTATCAATTATATATCAAAAAAGATCACAACAGGAATTTTCATGCTCACTTTCTTCTCGGGCAACCAGCCAGATGAAAAGATGATTAGATATCAATGTTTCGGGAGTGTGCATCTCTCCCATCATCAGGATATGTATAAAATGTTATAACCACAAATGAAACACTGGATATAACACAACTATAAACAAAGACAAAACACTATCAAAATTTGCATTGCTGAACAAAAGACTGTTTTCAGTAAATTAAATGCCAGGTCAAGAGATGGTGTGAGTATAGAAAATTGTGTCCAAGAAACGTAACTACTTAACTTGATTATCAAGCTGTATTGATCTTTGCTTCTTAAATCGACGGATTTCCATGTTTAAGGCCGGTGTCCAAGAGTAGCTGAACTGAAATCCAGCATCACGATTAAGCGTGCTCTTTTCAGAGGAAATCGCCAAAGCCTCTTTAATTCTCCGCTCCCAATAACTGTTGCATTTTACCTAGTTGGTCATCTCCTAAAAATTGGCTCTATGGTCATTATCAAAACAATGCTCTGCCAGCCCAGACTTCTCAGGTTGCATTAAACAAATGCTCCGTTCATGTTCGATTATTCTAGTAGCGATGGTCCTTCCGGTTTGTCCTATATACGGTGTCAAACATTCACAGGGAATGCGATACACTCCCGGAACTTGGAAGTCCAGTTTGCCTTTCACTGGTCTTAACAGATGTTTAATCTTTGGAGGTGGTTTGTGGATGGTCCTGATGTTGTATTTGGCAAGAATTCTGCTGATTCTGCCGGATAGATTGCTGGTAAACGGGATGCAGGCTGTAGCAGTAGGCTTATCTGACACTTGCTGTATTACAGGTTTCCCTTTTCTAGCTTTGGTGATCGAGGCTTCAACGTCATATTTGGAGTAGCTGTTTTGACGGAAAGTGAGTCTCAGGTGCTGTAATTCCTGTTTTAAGTGGCTATATGCTATTTAAGAGCATGTTCATCGCTAGGAAAGCTTCAGGTCTTATTTTAGGAATTTTCATGTTGAGAATTTTAAGAAACAGTGTTAAAAAGGATGTTCTGAAGGTTTACTATGCTCATATTTATTTGCATGCTAATTATGGTAAACTTTTCTGGGGAAATCACTCTTTAGCAAAAAAAAAGGTCCTTAGATTAATTTGTGGAGTTCATTCAAAAGAACATTGTAAACCACTTTTTATTTATTTAGGTATTTTAACGTTGCCATTGATGTATGTGCTGAATTGTTTTTTATATGTTAAACAAAATCTTAATAGCTTTATACTTTGCTCTAATATACATAATTACTCAACACGTAACTGTTTGAATTTATATATATAAATAAATTTAGACATACTAAAATTCAGAATAGTTTTATAGTCGTTTCAATTAAATTATATAATTTTTTCCACAAAGACTAAGAGAGCTCCCTATTTTAAGTTTTAAAAGGACTATATGCCATAAATTGGTGGCAAACCCATTGTATTCTATAAATGACTTTTATAATGTGGCTCGCTAAGTTTTAATTTATGACATTGCTATACTGTAAAGTTTATGGCAATAAAGGCTATCTATCAAATGAGAAAAGGATGATTCGATAAAAATCTCATAATTCTCTGGATTATGAAGCCTATAATTGCTATTAGTTTTGCCTATGGGTGGAGATTTACAGGTGCTCTAAGTTTTAGGTACATAATGTGTTATAACTAATAGAAAATTGAACATTGAATATTCTAATGAGTAAGGACTATGATACCATAAAGCACACAATTATATGAATATTGAATATTTATTTATACTCTTAATATAATTTCGTAAATATTTTAACAAAAAACAAAAGAAACTTCCATTTTTACAATTATAGAAATTAAAGTGCTTGGCCTAAATTTATAATCTAACGAGTTTAACATCTAAATTATAATCAGTTTATCTTATAATGAAGCTCCATACTTAACATTCCACTATTTTATCAATTATATCTCAATTCTCTCATCTTTCTTAATGACTTAATATACGAAGCATGTTTTTTAAGTCAGTACCGTTTTGGAATTAAAAAAAGACGTGCATAGATATCGCAATAATTTTATTTTTACATGAAAGCCTGTACCTTAATCTACTTTTCTACATAATTTCCGCGAATATTGAGGCACTTGTCATAACGTGGCACCAGTTTTTGAATACCCTCCTCATAAAATTCTGCCGCCTGACGTGTTAACCACTGTATCATAACTGTTTTGACTTTGTTATCGTCTTGAAGATGCTGACCGCCCAGATGTTTCTTCAAGTGCAGGAACAAATGGTAGTCGCTGGGCGCCAGATCAGAGCTGTATGGAGGATGATCTAGAGTTTCCCATTGAAAAGATTTGATGAGATCTTTGGTCCGATTAGCCACATGTGGATGGGCATTGTCATGCAGCTAAACGATACCCTTACTCAACTTGCCACGTCTTTTGTTCTGGATTGCACGGCGCAGATTGTTCAAGGTCTCACAATAAGATGCTGCATTGATTGTCTCATTACGAGCCAGAAACTCCACTAGCAATACTCCTTTTCTGTCCCAAAAAACTGTGCTCATGATTTTCCGGGCAGAAATTGTTTGTTTAAACTTCACTTTTGTGGGTGATGATGAATGTCGCCATTCCATGGATTGTTGTTTCGATTCTGGTGTGACATAGGCCACCATGTTTCATCACCAGTAACAATTTGGTATAAAAAATCTTCACCTTCATTGTGGTACCGCTCAAGGAAAGTCAATGCACTGCCTAAACGTTGGGTTTTGTGCAAATCCGTCAACATTTTCGGAACCCAACGTGAACACAATTTCCGGTACTTCAAGTTCTCGGTCACAATGCGATACAAAACACTACGAGAATATTGAGGAAAATAGTCGCACAATGATGAAATTGTAAAGCGTCTGTTTTCTCTCACCTTTTCGTCCACTTTCTGCACCAAATCTTCAGTAACGACCTAAGGACGCCCACTCCGTTCTTCATCATGCACATTTGTGCGGCCTCTTTAAATGCTCTGACCCATTTTCCTTACCATTCCATCACTCATAATGTTTTGTCCGTAAACTTCACAGATTTCACGATGAATATCGATCGGTTTTATGCCTTTAGCACTAAGAAATCGTATAACAGCCCGTACTTCACAATTGGCGGGACTCACGATTGTCGGAGGCATCTTAAACACTCCTTAACCAACGTATACAATGAAGAATCAGACTGTAATGGCGTCAGTGCGTAGACAAGAGATGTAGGTAACCAGCGCGCATGCGCGGAACGCCAACCATAGCGCTGCTTAAAAAGCATGCCTCGTATTTCTCCTTTTTTCCAGATATTCTCCCATCATGTTATTCCTGTTTATTCCCATGTCAGTAAGCATTTTCAGTGCTATAATTTCTTTCTGTATATGGCTTATCTTTTTTAGCCGTACACACTCCCTTCAACCCTTTGTTCCATTCCATTCTAATAAACAATGAAATATCCTTCAAGCTCTTGCAACACATAGGAGAGCATTTTCTTCTCTCAGACTCCCCAAATTTTTCATAGCTGTCCGCATATTTCTGCCTCCCCTTTAATTATTCTAAATGTATTTCAAGAACTCTTCTTTATAAAACTAGCCCGAATTCATGCCTATCGGCTGGGAAATTACTTTGTAGTCTGTGCAGCAAAGAAGAGAAAATGACTAAAGAACATCTTTTAACCTGTGAAGCCCTACCTGCCGGACCCACTACACAGAAATATTGGAGAGTAAGAGAGCTAATGGCTTCATTGCCAACGCCTAGCATTTGAAAACAACAACAACAAGTACTTTGTAGTCTGTATGTATACCTTTATCATATGCCACTATACCTATATAGAAGACTCCAGCAAATCATGTACTTGCCACTTCTACCTGAATAAAGTACACATATCTTATGCATGTAAGATACATGTCTTCATTAATTATGCTTGGATAAATATTTCAACATATGTCTTGTTATAATTAAATAGTTTTATTTTCAGCTCATGGCCATGCAAAACTTCTGTCTCTATAATACTTAGAATGCAAGTAATTCACCTTTTATGTTCATGTGTTTATCATCCTCAATATTCATTCAATACTGAAAAGCCTGAAAAATGCAACTATTCTTTTTGCACAATGTTTATATCAAATGCAAGCACTGTGCATAGTAATTTTGCAAGTGATTGTTTTGTTAAAATATCATATATCTTTTCTAATATCTATTTATTGCCATAAAATTGTCATCAATATTCCATTTTTTTAATGTTTTTAAATTTCCATATTTCTGGAGCATATAAAGTTGTACTTTTAGCAATACAGTAGTAAATTTTTATTTTTATAAACATTTCACTGCAACTGTTGCTCACTTCAGATTTGTTGTCAAATGACTGTCATCCTCAATACATACCACATAGACAAAATCTTTAAATTAAGTAACATGTCGACTATTATTTCTTTAAATAGCTTCCTCTTATAAGCAAGGTTAAATTGTCTCATGTCAAGACTGAATCAATGCACTGAACACATAGCTGTAGTATAGCTGATAACGATATGTTCAACTTATATTATTTCTTCTTATCTCTTACAGTGGCAAGAGCCTCATCTTTTCATGGTAGTCTATGATGTTACATCACAAGCCTCCTTGGATAGTACAGATCGTTGGGCAACATTTGTACGAAATTATATCCCTACCAAAACTGAAGCACAAGGCATTTTATTTGGAAATAAAACAGATTTAAGAGAAAGAAGAGTCATTACTCCAAAGGCAGGTGCTGCTGTTGCAGAAAAATTGGATCTCCTGTATTTTGAAGGCTCTGCAGTAAGCTTCCTAATTTTAGTTTTAATTAGTTATGCATATATTAAATACATACCTTTTTGGTTTAAATCATTAAAAATGACCAAACAAGCATTTTCTAAAAATAATGTAGAGATGTATAGATTTAATAATGATTACAAGTACCCAATATCTGTTAGTTTAGGATAAAATAAGTTTCACTGTTTTGTGACAATGTCTGCTAATATATGGCATGTAACAGAATAACTGTTCCTAATTTACTGATATGATAGGAGACATAAAATTAACATTTATTTCTCAATAACACATTGTCTGGAAATTATTCATTTCCGGTGTAAAAGCCTGAGGAAAATAGAGCTCATGACTTACATCCAATTATATCAAACTGAGCATTAAAGTTTCCAATTACAACTACCTTAGAAATTGCCTCTAAGAAATCCAAGTTAGGTTTACTATTAGGGAGATTATAAACTCCAAGAATGTTGAACTTTTGACTATATCTCCACTTATACATGCTTGGAGGAATTTAGTAACAGTGCCATCAAAATTAATTGAAAAAACTATTTGTAATCAGTTTTTTATTTGTCACTTTAGCACTTACATTTTTATATTGAAGGACTAGTTGCAGGAGCTATTGCTTCCATTTATAGAGGTTGAAAATGGAAGCAAGGGCTTCCAAAACTAGTCCCTCAATAATATAAAAATGTAAGCAACGAAGTGTCAAGAAAACCAGCTATAAATAGCTTTTTCAATTCCAGATAACTTATTATTTTTGTATTTTATATCTGCATAATCCAGAATATAATATGTATTTGCATTATTTCCGGCCGCGCCGTGGCTCAGTGGTTGGACCGCTTGGCTCTCACCAAGGCGGCCCGGGTTCGATCCCAGGTGACCGCAAAGTGAGATTTGTGATGGACAACACGGCGCTGGGGCAGGTTTTCTCCAGGATCTCCGGTTTCCCCCGCCATCTCATTCCACCGATGCTCCATCTTCATCTCATGTATCATCAGTGTCATCGCATGCGGTGCCGTATGTAGTAAAAGTGGGCGTTAAACACTACACACATTTTTTTGCATTATTTAAGCATCTCTGACCTTTCACCAAGGTATTCACCACAACACTGATTTAGAAATTTTAACGTTATTATTTTCACTTTATCCTTTAAAGTGCAGCATTGATGGATGATGATGATGATGATGATGATGATGATGATGATGATGATGATGATGATGATGATGATGATGATTTCTTTATTGGTTGTAGACTTTAGCAACTTTAACTCCTTTCTTTCTTCCTTAAATGGTTGAAATATGTATGTTTACAAAGAAATCTAATTTACCTTAATGACTGACATTTGTGATTTTCTCAAAAGTGTAATATATGTTAAAATACATTAAACATATGCAGTTACTCTAGCATTTGTAGTTATTTGGGAGCATCAAAATAAATGTGTTTTAATGCTGCTTATTTCCATTTTCATGGCAAGCAACAGGATGCGTATCACCCCAGAAGCCAAGAAAAGAAGAAAAATATGTATAAATTATTTGTGGTTGGTTTATTGACACTCGTCACTTACTTTTTCATTTATTTATGAGAGACTAGTTTCAAAGGCCCCGGCCTCCATTTTCAATCTCTTCCCAACTGGCAAATGTTGTTATCTGCTCTCTCTGGTGGTGGAACTATGAACTTTTTTGTCAAATTATCTGCTGGCGGGATTTCAAAGTTCATTACGCGATCCTTATTTTTCCAGATGAATATGTTCTCCCATGTTGTCAATCTATTTTGGTTTATCACTGCTTTTAATAATTTTGGATTTGGATCAATGTCATGGTTTTCATTCCAAAAATGAAATGCTACTGCTGACTTGTCTTCTTGTTTCAATCTGATGTTTCTAAAGTGTTCTTTGACTCTGGTTTTTAAATTTCTTTTTGTTTGACCTATGTAGCATTTTTCACAATTCTTGCAATTTATTTGGTATATTCCAGATTTGTTACCTGAAGGAATTTCATCTTTTGTTTTTGAATTCAGGTAACAAATCTGGAATATACCAAATAAATTGCAAGAATTGTGAAAAATGCTACATAGGTCAAACAAAAAGAAATTTAAAAACCAGAGTCAAAGAACACTTTAGAAACATCAGATTGAAACAAGAAGACAAGTCAGCAGTAGCATTTCATTTTTGGAATGAAAACCATGACATTGATCCAAATCCAAAATTATTAAAAGCAGTGATAAACCAAAATAGATTGACAACATGGGAGAACATATTCATCTTGAAAAATAAGGATCGCGTAATGAACTTTGAAATCCCGCCAGCAGATAATTTGACAAAAAAGTTCATAGTTCCACCACCAGAGAGAGCAGATAACAACATTTGCCAGTTGGGAAGAGATTGAAAATGGAGGCCGGGGCCTTTGAAACTAGTCTCTCATAAATAAATGAAAAAGTAAGTGACGAGTGTCAATAAACCAACCACAAATAATTTATATTAATTTTGACGTCACTGTTACTAAATTCCTCCAAACACACATCAAGAAAAATATGATTTCCACCAGGACTAAAATTTTTAGCCATAATAGACAGGATTCTAATTTATTCAATGTTTTATTTGGGCAGGTTATATAATAATAATAATAATAATAATAATAATAATAATAATAATAATAATAATAATAATAATAATAATAATAATAATAATAAATAATAATAATAATAATAATAATAATAATAATAATAATAATAATAATAATAATAATAATAATAATAATAATAATAATAATAATAATAATATTATGTGAACTTAATGGCACATGTTAAAAAACAATTTCTGATGTGCACTCACACGATTTGCTCTACTCACCATCATACTGAATATGCCTAAAACCACTTATTCTTCTATCGCTTCATGTTAATCAAGAGATATGTACAAAGAAATGGTCTTATTACATATTTGCTTATGCACCCGGAATTGATCCCTTCCTGGGGGGTGCAGATTTTAAGTCCAGATATAGGACTGGTACCCACTCAACATCGTGAGAAAAGGGGCTACATTAGGTAGCAAACCCTGGTCTAGAAAGCCAACTTTCCAGCTGGGAGTGCCAAGATGCTGAACACATCTCCTCCCCATATAGGTTGTATGATAGCCCACCTCTACCTTGCATGTGTGGGTGTGAGGCCAACAGGCTCAGACCCACTTTTGGGCTGTTATCCATGGGTTATGTTATGTTACGTATTTGCTAATAAGCACATACAGTGGGAATAGGAGAATACAGTAGGCTTAAGTGATAGTCATATCTTTCAACAGCTTGTCACTACGTAATGGCTTTGATATTCCAGGACACACATGCACACAAAAATGACTTAAACATATGGCATTTTAATCAGAATTGTTAGTACTATTTTTGAGAAAATAAAAATTTTCAAAACATGTTCCAAATAATGGGTAATCTGGGTATTATTATTTGGCAGACTTTTTGACTAATGCTGTTCACACACACACCCTTTTCTAAAAATGCAATTTTTGGATTCATGGAGTCTCAAAACATGAACTTCCACTGACATCTCAATATTGAATTTTTGAATGATCATCCAATAGTTGATGTAGGGGAGGTTGCCCCAGTACCAGTCAATTCTCGTTACCGGTCAGCAACAAGTTACACATTAATGCTAGGTGGCAGCGAAAAACTGACTTAAGTGATAGGAACAAAAAAAAGTTCGTTCTTCGCATAGAGTCCATGTTTGTTGTACCATGGTAGAGAAAAACTTTGTGAAGTGTGAAAGAAGGAACTTTTTAATTACACTGCTAAAATTTATGGCTGTATTGACTGAGTGTAGGCAAGTAAAACTTATATATTATATTTTATTATAATTTTAACATACCCAAGCAATGAATTAATCGGCTAATAATATATAAAATCTTGTTGCGTGCTATTCATTTTATTATTTTATAAACCTGTTTGTGTTGCCCCGTTTCCAGACATCATGTCTGTTCCCATTACCAGTCATGAAACGAAGCCTACTACCATAGTCAGAAAGGAAAATGGGATGCAGAAAATATAAAAAATGCTGTTGATGGTATGTTACCGGAAAATATGCACAGACGGAAACAGCTGATCACTTTTGTATACCTAGATCTGCAGACTTCCAGAAGGCCATTGATAAGATCTCTCCTGTAGTTGATACTTAGAGAGGAAAATCAATAGATAAAAGAGGGAGAAAAAAGTAATTCTGACATGCACTCCCTATAAAAATATGTTAGACGAAAAGGGAGAAATCAAACAGAAGAAAGAGAAAGAAATATGCACCCAAAAAGAAGGAAAGTTCAGTTACCATCACACAGAAACTTCAGGTTGGAAATGGAAGTGAACACAACAAAAAAGAAAATAATACATAGAAAACTGAATGCATTATATGTGGCGTATGTTTTGAGGAGGATTGGGTGCAGTGTTACAAGTGTCATGGTTGGGCACAAGTAGGTTACACAGATAGCGACAAAATAGCATATTCTGTGTGTAGCATTGTAAAAACTGACTAAGAGTTATAGTACAAAATTGAATCGAGAATATATTGACACATTGCTTCACTCACACTGTTTATTCACAGGACATGTTTCAAGAGCTCTTGCTCCTATCCTCAGCTGATACTCGACTAGTGCAAGTTGTAGTGGTTTCTTCTTTCTCCGTATTGTCAATAGATGGCGTGATGTACTTGTCAAAGATGTCCGGTGGTGGAGTTTCAAAATTCATGACTCTATGACGATTTTTGTTAATGAAGATTTTTTCCCATACGGAAAGGTCTATGGGGTGATTAACATATTTTATTAGAGATGTTTCCAAATTGATGTCATGTCTAGTATTCAAAAAATGAAAAGCCACTGCTGATTTTTCTGTTTCACCATTTTTAATGTTTCTCATATGTTCTTTAGTTCTGATGTTAATATTTCTTTTTGTTTTTCCTATATAAATTTTAGGGCAAGTTTCACATTTGATCTCATAGATTCCTGGTTTTTCTTTGGTAGTGATTGAATTTTTGGGAGGGCCTTTTAACAAATTTCTGATATTAAACCTGTTTTGAGGTGCAAGAGTTATGCAGGAATCTATGAGATCAAATGTGAAACTTGCCCTAAAATTTATATAGGAAAAACAAAAAGAAATATTAACATCAGAACTAAAGAACATATGAGAAACATTAAAAATGGTGAAACAGAAAAATCAGCAGTGGCTTTTCATTTTTTGAATACTAGACATGACATCAATTTGGAAACATCTCTAATAAAATACGTTAATCACCCCATAGACCTTTCCGTATGGGAAAAAATCTTCATTAACAAAAATCGTCATAGAGTCATGAATTTTGAAACTCCACCACCGGACATCTTTGACAAGTACATCACGCCATCTATTGACAATACGGAGAAAGAAGAAACCACTACAACTTGCACTAGTCGAGTATCAGCTGAGGATAGGAGCAAGAGCTCTTGAAACATGTCCTGTGAATAAACAGTGTGAGTGAAGCAATGTGTCAATATATTCTCGATTCAATTTTGTACTAGTTTGTGCTTCACTGTCCCTACGCTTCTTTCAAGTTTATACTTTGAAGAGATATAGTATCAAATCAGAAGACTTACTTTTCTTGTCATATACATTTTATGTAACTATTAAGTTGTACCAATATTTTTCTATGCAAACCAAAGTGACCGGTAATGGGAAGTTTTTCTTTAAAGTACTAACTTAACATTTATAATAATATAAATTATGTGTAATTAAAAGTACATTACATAAAAAAAGAAGCTAGCTACAGAGAAGCAACTTCTTTTAAGATAAATGAAGTTACTGTTACAAAGAGTTATATTTGTGTAGTAAAAGTACATTATTTTTTCAAATTGTTGTGCTAATTATTATTCATGTTGTCCTCTATCCTCGGCTTTGTTTCTTTTTTTTTAAATCATTATTTTATTTGCCCTAAATAGGGATTTAGGCTTAAGCAACTGGTACCAGGGTCATCTCTCCTATTCATAAATATTAAAAGTCAATGGCCATATTTTCTTTATACATTTATTAGTCATATGCATCTTTAACAATTACAGATTTGACTTTGCAAACTGATCATTAACACAATTTCAATAGAAATTATGTAGAAGATGTAAACAGAACATAAAACTAAAGAATAAGAATTATACATACTTTTTATATGCATGTTCCATTATTAAGAACAATTCAGGCTGTTGTACTTAAAGACATTTAATCTTTACACAATGATACACCTTTTAACCTTATAACATATACATACAAAAAGACTTTTCTGCCAAAGTAGGAAATGAGTTACATAAGCAAATTACTTACATTGCACAAATGCAGTGCATTAATACTACTTATC
Source organism: Mantis religiosa (assembly GCA_030765055.1). Classification (NCBI taxonomy): domain Eukaryota; kingdom Metazoa; phylum Arthropoda; class Insecta; order Mantodea; family Mantidae; genus Mantis; species Mantis religiosa. Next base: position 83,684,985 of record CM060957.1, read on the forward strand.
AATACTAACACAATATTTAATAAAAATGATATATTGCTTGCTCATTTTGTAACATAAGAGCTCAGTGTTTACAAAATTACAGAAATATTTTACAAAATATTTTATATCATAGGAAAAAATTGTAACAGTCATGAAACATAAATATGCTCTCCATATGGAAAAAATGCCAATTAGTTTCACTTTGTCAACTTTTAAACATCATAAAGGCCATAATTTCAGTTGTCTTCCAACATACAACCCAGTGTCAGTTATATTTGCAATAGTAATTTCATTTTTAACAGTGCATATGTTGAATTATGCATTATTTGCAATGGCAGAACAGAAAAAACAAAGTGAGAGCTCTGAAATTGGTGAAAATATGCTACAGAGATATAATCTGTATCCTAAATTTAAGGTGGAAATGTCTTTTTATTCTGATAATGTTTGGCAGAACAGGATAACCATATATCGAAATTTAACTGTAAGCGAAATAATTATTAAATTATAGATGAGTTGTATTTATTACACATCAGCTTCACTTACAGACCTATATTGAGGACATGTTTCACGAACCATCATTCGCATCATTGGCTCTTATGCGACTAAAGCTTGATCCAGTAGTGTGGGTAGTTCTGAAGTTGCTGCTGCCATCTTTTGATTTTGTGATGAATTTAAATGTGGGGTTGCCTTCTGGCGGGATTTCGAAGTTCATTAGTTGGTTTTTATGTTTTTCTATGTATATTCTCTCCCCTATGACGAATTCGCTATGTTTTTGTACATATTTTAGCAATTTGTTGCTAATCTTCAATTTCATGATTTTCAGACCTGAAATGAGCTGCTATTGCGGACTTATCAATATTTTTCTGTCTTAAGTGCCTAAAATGTTCTTTCTTTCTAGTGCCTGTGTTTCTTTTTGTCCTCCCTATGTAAATTTTTTCAGTCTTTACGCTTAATCTTGTAAATGCCTGACTTTTCTTCTGGTTTTATCTTATCAGTATTATTACTGTTAAGTAGGTTTTTAATGTTGTAATTGTTTTTTGGTGCCAATGTTATACTGTATTTCTTGAAAACTTTTTGGAATCTTTTTGTGGCCCAGGGGTGGTAAGTAAATTTAGCAAATCTAATTTCTTGTTTTATTAGTAAAAGAGCTGTGATCTGTTTTAATCTTTTTTTTTGAAGTTTGAAAGAGTTTAGTTGTTTATCTACAAGGCCTTTTCTTTATCTATTTTTAATTGCAATTTTTAAGATTTGGTTGCCAGCAAGAATATCAAAAAGAATACCATCAAATCTTAAAAACTGCAATTAAAAATGGATATGGAAAAAACCTTGTAGATAAAAAACTAAAATCTTTCAAACTTCCAAAAAAAGATTAAAACAGATCACACTCTTTCACCAGTAAAACAAGAAATTAGATTTGCTAAATTTACTTACCACCCCTGGGCCACAAAAAGTATATAAATATTCAAGAAATACAATATTACATTGGCACCAAAAAACAAAAACAAAAAACAATTACAACATTAAAAACCTACTTCACAGTAATAATGCTGCTAAGATAAAACCAGAAGAAAAGTCAGGCATTTACAAGATTAAGTGTAAAGACTGTGAAAAAATTTACATAGGGAGGACAAAAAGAAACACAGGCACTAGAAAGAAAGAACATTTTAGGCACTTCAGATACAAAAATATTGATAAAGTCTGCAATTGCAGCTCATTTCTGGTCTGAAAATCATGAAATTGAATATAGCACCAAATTGCTAAAATACGTACAAAAACATAGCGAACTCGTCATATGGGAGAGAATATACATAGAAACCAACTAATGAACTTCAAAAACCCGCCAGAAGACAACCCCACATTTAAATTCATCACAAAATCAGCAGCAACTCCAGAACTACCCACACTACTGGATCAAGCTTTAGTCGCATAAGAGCCGACGATGCGAACGATGGTTCGTGAAACATGTCCTCAATATAGGTACGTAAGTGAAACTGATGTGTAATAAATGCGACTCATCTATAATTTAATAAGGATAACCATAATTCTTTGTTCATAACAGCAGCAGATTAATGCTGTGAAAATTAGTTTTGGAAATCTTCTTCCAAAAGTGCTTCTGCCTAATAAATTATAGAAACAAAATAAAAATCTTCCAATATGTTTCAAGATAACTTGGCTTTTCATTGTCATTCTCTCAAAGAAATATAAATAATTTAATATTGAAATGAAAATACTGGTTTATAAGTATGTTTTAGGTTTGACAGCTTATGGTATATAAGTATGAAATACTGCTGAATGATAATTAGAAACTGAACAATAAAAAATGGCCACAGGGTCTTTGATATTTATTACTTGCATAGTTATGTGTAAATTAATATCTGTTTTCCATCACAAAGCAAAACCATAAGGAGGTTCTGATTTAAGATTATGTACCTTCAGTGTTACCATAAATTCCTTTTAAACTGTTACATCAGAAGAAGCTTTTTATTATAGGCTCACTAAATAAACAGATAAGAAGAAATGCATTTTGAAATGTTTTTAATGTGCTGCTTTTTTTTTTTCAGCTGGAAAATGAAGGTGTTGAGGAACCATTCTTTCTTTTAGCACATGAATGGCACAAACTGCAAAGTAGCCACAAGATACTCCAACATAATTAAGAAGCTTCTGTTTATTTACTGTTTCTTGCGAGCATTGTTGGTTCGAGTTCGTTTGTTTCCACGTGCACGTGATTTGGAAGGCATCTCTGGATCTAAAGCAGGATGTACTGCATTACTCAACTCTGGATTACCAGTCTATAACAATACCAAAGAAGTTTATTAAATTAAATGTGCATAAGAAACATTTGAGTTAGGGGCCAAGATTTTAAGGTTGAAATTCTGAATATTGAGAACTTCAGTATAGAACAGATTAATAAACAGTGACAAATGCAATAGAACTCAAAATTTTATTTACATATCTATAATATACATTTCTTGGATACTTTTACTATTATCCAACTAGAAAGTATTATTTGCATATATAATAAAAGGGTAAACAAATAGTTTTATAGAAAATTATTTGCATCAACCTTACTCTTAACTTCATAAACCTTTATATTGAGATTTAACTGTATTGGAACACCACAGTGAAGTGAAATAATTATTAATTTATAGATGTGTAATAAATATGATTCATCTATAAATTAATAATTCATAAAACTTTGTTACATGATAATTTCATTTCACTCTGTCTATTCCAGTTTTAATTCAGACTACAAATAGATTTCTTTTTTCTAATTTACATTTTGAAATTCATGTTAACATGTGTAATAAACCACTCTAAAGAAAAAAATACATTTTTAAAATATTTGTATTCTTATGAAGGTTTCTTTACTTTTGTTCTTATTGTTTAAGGTGCAAAAAGTCAAATTGAAAGACCTAATTTATCACTGGCTTCTATGAAAATGTATTAACAGGATAATTTGTCTCTGACAAACCTTTTATTTATAACATTTGAACAGGATGCATATTCAGGAAGTTGTTACAAATCTTTACAGTTGATGTAATACATTACTTACAAAATGGCAGCCTGTAAAAAGTTAGATTCTCAGTCTGTGAATTTGCAAGGTTTGAAATGACAGTTTAACTATTGTAAAACTACTAAATATTAATTCAACCTTTACAGAAATTAAAATTCTCAGATATGTAGCAGAAAAGAAAGTGCAAATAAAAACGAAAAATCAAGCTATTGTCTAGAACTGCAACAACAAATGGCATCTCTTAACATCAAGTGGAATTACTCAGTAAAGATCTGACTGAATCATGAGGGGAAGTAAACAAATTAAAGTAAGAAAACAACTCTCTGATAAAGAAATATGTTGACAAAAATAGTACTTTTCAGTATAAGTTAAAAAATGAAGTGCATCTATTTAAAATTATAAATTGGATAAAGAAGATAATTGGAAAAAGGAATGCCATCTGGATGGAAGCTTAGAACACATTCATTCACAAGACCCAAAAGAAAACAATGATAAATGAGAATTCAGATGGAGCTACATGATAATATGAGGGAATGCTTAGGGAATTAGAAGTACGAGAAAGGGCCCTGCCACAGAGAGTCTTTTTTTTTTTAAGGAGGCTGACACTGAACGTGAGCTCACGTTTGAAAGAAAGATGGCAAATGTGTTGGGCAACTCCATGGTTCATTATGTTCAACACATTAAGGAGGATGCTGCTATTTACTATTTTCCAGAAGCAAAAATTCAATGCTTAAGCAAGAAGCTACATGAGAATGGAGGCATCCAGACATTGTTGTAATACTTGACCAACAATTCTCAAATTAGATGCACACCAAACAATGTCAGAGATGAAAGGCATCAGCTGGTAACCAAGGAAACGGCTGTCATCATATGCCAAAATCTGTGTCCGTGGCATTCTTCAAAGAAGATATGAACATCTACATTATATATAAGCAGTCAGTAAATCTTGGAGCAGATTATGCATAGTGAAATGATTAGACAGATAGTTTATTCATCTTGTAAATCATACATTGTACATGAGTACTATGATATAAGACATGTGAAATTGTGAATTTACAGTGCAATTAACTATACTTGTAAATTAACAAGTCACATCCAATAAGGACAAGTCAGTGTTTGTACAAAATAATGTTTGATAAAGATATCTCAAGAATAGATAGTCAACATGAAAAATTCAATGCCATGGCCGGGATTTGAACCACTTATCTCCTGGTTTCCGTCCAGTCGCTCTAACCAATTGAGCTAACATGGCCAATGTGCCGTCCTGACTTTAAATTCTCCAGTTGACTCACATATTTCCCCGGTGGACCACTAGGGGCTCTCGCATTCGAGATACACCGTTTGTGGCAACTTACTATCGTAAGTACTTAGATCCCAGGCTTCATCATTTAACTCTTATTATTTGATGGAAATTAATCATTTCTTCGCACTAGCCGTGTATAGGCTAAGATCTTTGATAGAAAGAGTCAACATGAAAAATTCATGTCCATGGCCGGGATTTGAACCACAGATCTCCTGGTTTCCAACCAGTCGCTTTAACCATTGAGCTACCATGGCCAACATGCCGTCCTGACATTAAATTCTCCAGTTGACTCACATATTTCCCCGGTGGACCACTAGGGGCTCTCGCATTTGTGGCGACTTACTATCGTAAGTACTTGAATCCCAGGCTTCATCATTTAACTGTTATTATTTTAGTTAATTGATGGAAATTAATCATTTCTTCACACTAGCCGTGTATAGGCTAAGATCTTTGATAGATAGAGTCAACATGAAAAATTTAATGCCATGGCCGGGATTTGAACCACAGATCTCCTGGTTTCCGGCCAGGTGCTCTAACCCATTGAGCTAACCCATACACGGCTAGTGTGAAGAAATGATTAATTTCCATCAATTAACTAAAATATAAGAGTTAAATGATGAAGCCTGGGATTCAAGTACTTACGATAGTAAGTCGCCACAAACGGTGTATCTCGATTGTGAGAGCCCCTAGTGGTCCACCGGGGAAATATGTGAGTCAACTGGAGAATTTAATGGCCATGGTAGCTCATGAATGCAGGAATGAATTCAGGAAGTGGCTGAAGAAACCTGACACCTAAAGATATAAGGGATAGAAGAAAGAAGAAAACAGTAACTAAAAAACAAAAGACAAACTTAAACAAAATCAAAGCATATTTAAGAAACCTGTTTTAGAGCCCACAAAAAAACATTAAAAACACAAATAGCCCTAATTATGTACAAAATGGAACGTGTTCTACTAATAATGAAAAATTAAAACTTGCTAATCCAGCCTTAGAATTTGAATTGTTGAATGTAAGAAGAGAACTAAAAGTCAAAGGAACTGCAGTTACTGATTGTAGCTCTAGCTGTTTAATTTAAAAATGTTACCCAAAATTAAAAAACTGCTGTTATATAATTAACAAATCAACGGAAAGAGCACATTTCCAAAAGAACCTAATGTCACAAAAATGAAGCTTATATTTAGGAAAGGGAATCATTAAGGGAGGAAAAAAAGTAAAACAAAAAAAAAACAAAAAAAAACACTATAGAGCATTAATCTTACTGTCTGTATTCTCAAAAATATTGAAATTTTTTTTACAGGAGCCTAATAAAATTCCTTAACAAATACAATGCTATTAGCAGCTCCTAATATGGCTTCCAAAAAAATAAATCTAAGGTACTAATTTGCCAATAATTAACTTTGTATATAGCATTTACAAAATTGAAAAATTCAATGCCATAGCTGGGATTTGAACCACGTATCTTCCTGGATATAACTATTTAAATTCTATCTCAGTCAAAAGGTTTAGCAATGGGGAATCCACTGACATCCTTTTGGCAGACTTATTCATGAGCCACTTCATATTCACACAGTAACAGCATTCCCCCAAATTTACAAATGTTGGCAAATATATGTAGATGACATTTATGTCATAATTCCCCAGAAATTGAGAGAAGTACACCTACTGAATCTACAGGATAACATTAAATTCACAACTGAAATTGAAATAAACAAGTTACTTTTCTGAACCGCAAAATAACTATAATTCAAAATCTTTTAAATTTGGAATGCTTCGGAAACTTTCAAATATAAAAAGACTTTGAATATGAACTATGATACAATGAAGCACAAAATTATTATAATTTTGGGTTAAACTAGTACTTCATGCTCCACATATTGCTAGTGTTACCTAGTACACATTTTGTTAGGACCTTCCTAACATCCTCATAGGATATTAGCTCCCTCTCTCGGAGTACTTCCTACATAAGTGACCGATGGCATGTCAACATTTATAATATGTGGAATATTCTTTATAGTAAAAATCTTCTCTCATTTTATTAATAACAACTAAACACTAGTAACACAACTTCACTTATCTTATATAAATCCTGGGGACCGGTTTCAAAGCAAACATCTGCTTTGAAACCGGTCCCCAGGATTTATATAAGATAAGTGAAGTTGTGTTACTAGTGTTTAGTTGTTATTAATAACCTAGTTTACTTCACTGTCAGCAGCTTCAGTTTTTTACATAATCTTCTCTCATGTTGAAAGTTTAAGTTTCATTACTAACAGTTTCAGTAGTGTAATCTCCTCTCTGAAGTTGTGATTCTCATTCCAGGAATGAAAAGCAATTACGATTTTTCTACTTGTCTATATTTTATGTTCCTTTTGTGTTCTGTTAATCAGTTTTTAAATTCCTTTTTGTCAAACTAACATAGAATTTGTCACAATCCTCACAATCTATCCTAAATATATATCTGATTGTTGTTCTGGTTCTATTCTGTTTTTTAAATAATTATTTAACCGCATTTTGAGTGAATTTGTTCATTGTGCTAGTAAGATGTTATAATCTTTATTCACTCAAACTTAGGGAATGTCCATGGGTGGAATGCAAATTTATTGTACTTCCAGTTTTTATCTTTCTTTGAAGAGTAATGAGCTGTTTTAATTTCTTTTGTCTATAGTCCCGTTAAATTACTTAATAAGCAAGCTAAGTATAACTGCTTTGTTCTGTACTAGTTCAAGTCCCAGGTTCTCTCAGCATGCTTAAAATAATTACTTTGCATACTTTCCGTTATGTTATGTGGCTTACCATACAGAAACAGTATTAATATAACTTTTAAACTACAGAAAAAAAAAGCAGTATAAATCTATCAGGTGTACTAAAATTGAAAGGCATGATTTAAAGGTTTCCTGGAGGTGACATGAAGATATCTTTTTTTTTAAAAAAATAAAAGATTTCGGGGAATATTCCACAAGCTGAACATTTTGACACTATCATGATTATATGTATATAAAATGATTACCAGCTTATGTCAAAAACAATAAAGCCAATTACACCACCAACACAGAAGTGCATTAACATAACACACATAACCAATCATAAAACAAAATTATTTAAAACACCCTTTAAATAAAGTATGTAATAATTTACCAGAATATTTTAAGAATATTATTTCTGCAAATAAATATGAAGTACAAATTTTTTAAACAAAACAGTTATATTCTATGAACGAATATTTAGAATATTGTATGAATAAAACTATTTAAATATTTATTTGTGCATATTATAAACTAAGTTATGGCTTGGAACCAAGACATGTTCTTCACCAATAACATAATACATATGAACTGTGATGAATTTACAATTTCTTAACAAGATAAGTGAATTATTAAATTATAGATGAATGGTATTATTACACATCAGCTTTACTTACGTTATATGTAATAATACGACTCATCTATAATATAATAATTATTTCGCTTCACTGTGGTGTTCCAATACACTTAAATTTTGATAAATTAAGATAAGTGAAGTTTGTATCAAATTATCGTATTTTATTGTATCATAATATCTTAGAGTAATTATCAAATGACCATGTTCTATTATTTCTAACTTTATATTACTCTCCTAATAATTGAATTTGTGATCTATCTCCAAAATCTTTTCTTCATGCTGTTTTTTATTTATTTTAAGCCATTTTAGTTTGAGTAATTTCTATATCCATTGTTCCCTTGTTGAACAATGAAATAAAATATGCTTTGCATCCTCTTCCTTCCTGCAAAGTGGACAAATCCCTGAGCCTCCTGGAACCATCAGATAGATCTCTATACCCCTAGTGTCAGCCAACTAACCCTTCTGGGCAGTGTATGATGGATGCTCCACATTTCATTGAGTGTCAGATATCTCCAAAATTAATTTGGGTTTCATTTATGTAACTCAGAAAGGACATGGCAACTAATTTTCTTTTTCTGGTCATCATTAGCAAACACAGGATTCACCTCACTATAGGTTATATTGTTTTTATTTATAAATGGTTGTGGAAATATATCAGAAACATATTTTTAAACTTTGTATTGTAATTCTAAAATTAAATGTTTATGAATTTTTTTTTTTAATTTACGTCCTCCAACGTTAAGTCATGTTGGACGGAAATGCTTATGAAATAAACAATTTACAAGGGTTGGCTGATTAGTCCTGGCCTCACAAGAACAAAATATTACAATTTTTTTTCTTTATTTCTCAACATAATCTCCAGAAAATCTAATACATTTATCATATCTAAATAGCTGCTTACAACATCAATGACATCCTCATTGCTGTAAAATCTTCATCCTCCAAAAAATGTGAGGTCCAGGAACAGGTGTAGTCACTGGGTGCTAGATCTTGTGAATAGGGTGGATGTACAAGCAATTCGAACTTTAATTTTCACATTTTTCACATTGCAATGACTGAACGATGGGCGGGAGCATTGTCATGAAGAAACAAATTTTTTTTCTTTGCCAAATGAGGTCTTTTTGTTTTCACCTCATCATTCAAACATTGCAGTAAGCTTGCATAGTAGTTACCAGTGATACTTTAACCCTTTTCCAAGTAATAAATAAAAATAATTCCCTGTGCATCCCAGAAAACACTTGCCATAACTTTGTTAGCTGACAAAATTGACTGTGCTTTTTTGGAGTTGGTTCACCTGGCATAATCCACTGTGATTTACTTTCTGGGGTGTATAGATGTGTCCAAGTTTCATCCATGGTAATAAGCCATGTCAAAAATTCACTGGGACTTTTACCGTACAGGTCCAAATTCTTAACGAAACAGTTTTTCTTTGCAATTTTTGATCAGATGTCAACAAATGTGGTACCAATCTTGTATAGACCTTGTGAAAGCTCAGAACATTACTTAAAATATTGTCACCGATCGCATTATTTCGTTGGAGTTGCGACAAGCCAGTTGGCATGAAAGAAAGAGACAGATAGTGCCACAAGCCACGCGTAGGCGAGAAATTGGCGCTTGCCGAGAGACAGAAGCGGGGAGAGAAAGAGACAAAGATAGATCCATTGTTCTCTCGCATCGCCACAAAAGGCCTCGAAACGTCGGAGCGTTTCTGGAACAATGGCTGAGAGTATAAAAGCCGGCAAAAAGTTGCGAATGGGTCAGTTGTTATAGGAATTGAAGTGCAGTGTGAGAGCTGTGTGAGGGTTAAAGAGCACTTTAAATTTCGACAAATAAGTCTTTTAATTCTATGAACCCACAAAGTTACATTTGGTGTCAGGAGTGGAACACGACGATGGAAGCTGCATAGGCCAAGATCTTAGCCGAGCTGAAAGAAATGAGAATAGCGAATGACACCCTCACTGTGAAGACGGAAGCGGCAAATAACCTGGCTGCGGAGCTAAAGGAAATGAAGACAGCAAACGACAACCTCGCTGCGACGATGACGGAAATGTAGCGGTGAACGACAGCTTGGCCACGGAAATGAAAGCGGCGAACGACAGCCAGGCTAAAGAAGTGAAGGTCGAATTAACCGAAATGTAGACCAAATTAGCCACAGAAATGAAGGCCCTCGCCGCTTAATTCGAAAAAACAATTGGCCGGTGTGAAGGAGGACGTCATGGAGTTGTGCGAGCGCGTTGAAGACCTGGCGAACCGCGTAAACGACCTAGAGGGAAAGGCCGACAGCAACACCGCGTCCCCGAACGCCATGATGGAAGACATCGTCGGCAGAAGGTTGAAGGATTTGAAGGCCGACGCGACACAACATCTGCGCGCGTCAAAGCACCTAAGTACGACGACACGTCAACTTTCGAAGTCTTCCGCCGCCAATTCGACACAGTGGCCAAGCACAAGTGACGCCAGAAGAAGAGGCCGCAAAATTAATTGCCAGCCCCCAGGGACGGGCCGCAGAGGTGCTGAACGCGATCCAGATTGCGGTGGCACCCAAGGAGATTTGGGAGGTTCTGGAGAACCGGTTCGGAAACCACCGTTTGGCCGAGCTGAAGTCTAGGATGCAGCAGCCAGGGGAGACGCTGCAGGAGTTTGCCCTGTCAATCGAACAGCTGGCCACCAAAGCCTTGGTCGACCTCCCACCTGGATTTGTATCCCCAGAAGCCGCTTACTGCTTTATCGACGGGGTACGAGACGCCAAGATACGTCAGCGCCTAATGTTCGGCGACCACACGATCATCCACGAGGCGCTAACGGCCACATTGAAGATGGAGGCGGCCAAGGTGACGGCTACCCTGACTTCCAGAACAAGGAGTATCCGCTACAATGGAGACCGAAGACCAGCCGAGGGACGCCGGCAAAGACCAAATGGCGTGTGTTGGGTGTGGCCAGCCGGGTAACCTGGAGAGAGACTGCTCACACCAGGAAGAGCAGCCGGAAAACGGGTAAGGGTTGGCGTGGCGAGGGGCAGGTCGGCGCCATCACCACCATCCGCTCGAGTGACACTGCGCGCTGTCAGCCGACGTATGGATGATGGTGTCATCACGGACGGTTGGGTGAAAGGGAAGCCGAGCCGTGTGCTTGTGGACACCGGGGCAGCCATGACCATCATCAGACCTGACGTGGCCAGGGGTTTGCCGTCGATAAAACCGATCCGACCATACCAGCTAGTGGCGTCATCGGGCCACACCTTGACCGTGGAGGAGGCCCTGCTGCGGTTGACCTTGGGACGGAGTGCCGTGCGTCTATGGTGTTCGTCGCGGAGGTGGCTGAGGAGGTGATACTGGGATTGGATGCCCTCAGGAACCACAAGTGGACGTCGGCAGGAAGGTCCTGCGGCTCAATGGGGAAGAGGAGGTACTCCGGTACCCCGAAGAGCGCCTTGGAATATGCAGGGTCATGCTGACAGAAGACATGGTTGTCCCTGCGAGAAGCGAGGTGGTGGTGATGGCGCGACTGGAAGGCCAGCGAACCAAGAACATGATGCTGGACCAGAAAACGCTTGTGCACGGGCTCTGTGTAGCCAGGTCATGCCGAGAGGAGGCGCCGGTGAGGCTGCTCAACCCAACGGACACGGATAACATCCAGACCGGGACGGAGTTGAGGACGTGCGAGCCCGTTGTCAGCGTAACGCCAATCCACAAGACCCAGGAGCCGGAGCCAGTGCCGACGCAACATCTGGGGCCCCAGCTGGAAGGCTTACTGCAGAGGGCGGCCGACCACCTGACCACAGAACAGCTCGAGAAGGTTCGACATCTGCTGGGACGATACCAGCGCGTTTTCAGCCAAGGCAACAGCGAGTACAGCTGCACGGTTCGAGTGCTCAACCGCATCGACACCGGAGATGCCCGGCCTATTCAACAACACCCAGACGCGTTCCGCTGGCAAAACAAGCGGTGGTACAGGATATGCTAGAGGACATGAGATCCAGGGGAGTAATCGAAGAGTCTGACAACCCTTGGTGTTCTCCAGTAGTCTTGGTGAAGAAGTATGGCGAGTTGCGCTTCTGCATGGACTACATGAAGCTGAACGATGTTACCAGGAAGGACTGCTTCCCCTTACCCCACATTGATGACACCTTGGACACACTTGCTGATGCACAGTGGTTCTCGACCCTGGATCTTAAGTCGGATTACTGGCAGGTGACTCTAGACCCGAGAGACAAGGAGAAGGCCACATTCTCAACAGGCCAAGGGCTTTGGCAGTTCCCAGTTATGCCCTTTGGTCTCTGCAAAGCACCAGCTACCTTCCAGCGCTTCATGGAATCAGTAATGAGAGGATTGATTATGACACCTGCCTGCTATACCTGGATGACATCATCTTCGTCGGCAAGACATTCGAAGACCATTTTGACAACCTGAGCAAGGTGCTAAAGAGACGGCAGGCAACCAACCTGAAGCTAAACATGAAGTGCCATTTCTTCTGCAAGGAAGTCAACTACTTGGGCCTCATAGTCTCACCAACCGGAGTGGCCACAGACCCGGAGAAGACACAGGCAGTGAGAGATTGGCCTCGTCCAAAGGATAAGTGAGAATCCTGCAGGATCCTTTTGATATATTTACAGTCTCTGCTATCTCAAACAACTTTAATCTGTAGTCTTCCGCTACTAAACGATGAATTTTTTCAATGATCTCTGGAATTGTGATTTCCACTGGACATCCAGAGCAAGGCTCATCACTAGTGCTCGTCCCATTTTAAACTCTGCAACCCACCTTTTAATCATTGCATATGAAGGGGCAGAGTCTTTCAATGTATTGTCCATTTCCTCCTAGATTTCTTTAGGTGTTAAGCCTTTTTAATGGAAATATTTAATCATTGCTCGTTTTTCCGAATCATCCATTTTCGTGAAACCTTTACACTTGTCTTGTCTAGAATGCTGTCATTCAAAAACTAAACAAACTACTGACTTGTAACTATGGATACAAGCTAGTCTAGAGTTAAACTATTTGATGCTATCTGTCAAACTGGCCCAGTGGCCAGTGGGGCCCAGGATTTATCAGCTGACCCTCGTAATTTGATAATTTTTGGAATTTATAGATTACCCAATTAATAGATGGGCAGTTAAATATTGATAATTACATTTCAAGTGGAGTACTAGTTGAGATTCCACATTGTTGTTTTAAGGTGCTTAGAGATTGTGTAAGCACTGTTCACTTACCATTGAGCTGTGTTGTAGATTATTATAAAGTGTGTTATAAAGGCCTGATGGAAACAAAGATGGATCAAAATCTTCAAGTAACTGTAGTTTGTCTAAAGCAAGTGAAATATTAGGTACATTTTCAATTGGTAACTTTGCAGAGGACAGAAAAGAGAATCCATAATCTTTTGGTGGTAATGTTAATTCTGCAGGTACCAGTGCATTCACAAGAAGTATACTTCCATCTGTAATCAATATACACACCATGTTAAAACTGATTTAAATGTATATTTAAGATATTAAATGAGTACAGTAACCCTGAACAAAGTTTGATTGAAATAATAAATTAAGTTTCCTTGTTTAAGTAAATATTCAGAATGATTTTGTTGGGAAACTGACATGTACTTTGAACTCCAAAAATCAGTTGTAAATAATACTCCCCATATAGTTACAACTTACCTAAAGAACATTGTTCCTTAAATTCAACAGACAAATATTGATTAATTCTCAGTTCTGTAGGTTCTGGGTTTGTGTGAGTGTCCAGTTTATCATCTAATATAAATGGAATGATACTAATATTGCCGTGTGTGTGTGTGTGTGTGTGTGTGTGTGTGTGTGTGTGTGTGTGTGTGTGTGTGTGTGTGTGTGTGTGTGTGTGTGTGTGTGTGTGTGTGTGTGTGTGTGTGTGTGTGTGTGTGTGTGTGTGTGTGTGTGTGTGTGTGTGTGTGTGTGTGTGTGTGTGTGTGTGTGTGTGTGTGTGTGTGTGTGTGTGTGTGTGTGTGTGTGTGTGTGTGTGTGTGTGTGTGTGTGTGTGTGTGTGTGTGTGTGTGTGTGTGTGTGTGTGTGTGTGTGTGTGTGTGTGTGTGTGTGTGTGTGTGTGTGTGTGTGTGTGTGTGTGTGTGTGTGTGTGTGTGTGTGTGTGTGTGTGTGTGTGTGTGTGTGTGTGTGTGTGTGTGTGTGTGTGTGTGTGTGTGTGTGTGTGTGTGTGTGTGTGTGTGTGTGTGTGTGTGTGTGTGTGTGTGTGTGTGTGTGTGTGTGTGTGTGTGTGTGTGTGTGTGTGTGTGTGTGTGTGTGTGTGTGTGTGTGTGTGTGTGTGTGTGTGTGTGTGTGTGTGTGTGTGTGTGTGTGTGTGTGTGTGTGTGTGTGTGTGTGTGTGTGTGTGTGTGTGTGTGTGTGTGTGTGTGTGTGTGTGTGTGTGTGTGTGTGTGTGTGTGTGTGTGTGTGTGTGTGTGTGTGTGTGTGTGTGTGTGTGTGTGTGTGTGTGTGTGTGTGTGTGTGTGTGTGTGTGTGTGTGTGTGTGTGTGTGTGTGTGTGTGTGTGTGTGTGTGTGTGTGTGTGTGTGTGTGTGTGTGTGTGTGTGTGTGTGTGTGTGTGTGTGTGTGTGTGTGTGTGTGTGTGTGTGTGTGTGTGTGTGTGTGTGTGTGTGTGTGTGTGTGTGTGTGTGTGTGTGTGTGTGTGTGTGTGTGTGTGTGTGTGTGTGTGTGTGTGTGTGTGTGTGTGTGTGTGTGTGTGTGTGTGTGTGTGTGTGTGTGTGTGTGTGTGTGTGTGTGTGTGTGTGTGTGTGTGTGTGTGTGTGTGTGTGTGTGTGTGTGTGTGTGTGTGTGTGTGTGTGTGTGTGTGTGTGTGTGTGTGTGTGTGTGTGTGTGTGTGTGTGTGTGTGTGTGTGTGTGTGTGTGTGTGTGTGTGTGTGTGTGTGTGTGTGTGTGTGTGTGTGTGTGTGTGTGTGTGTGTGTGTGTGTGTGTGTGTGTGTGTGTGTGTGTGTGTGTGTGTGTGTGTGTGTGTGTGTGTGTGTGTGTGTGTGTGTGTGTGTGTGTGTGTGTGTGTGTGTGTGTGTGTGTGTGTGTGTGTGTGTGTGTGTGTGTGTGTGTGTGTGTGTGTGTGTGTGTGTGTGTGTGTGTGTGTGTGTGTGTGTGTGTGTGTGTGTGTGTGTGTGTGTGTGTGTGTGTGTGTGTGTGTGTGTGTGTGTGTGTGTGTGTGTGTGTGTGTGTGTGTGTGTGTGTGTGTGTGTGTGTGTGTGTGTGTGTGTGTGTGTGTGTGTGTGTGTGTGTGTGTGTGTGTGTGTGTGTGTGTGTGTGTGTGTGTGTGTGTGTGTGTGTGTGTGTGTGTGTGTGTGTGTGTGTGTGTGTGTGTGTGTGTGTGTGTGTGTGTGTGTGTGTGTGTGTGTGTGTGTGTGTGTGTGTGTGTGTGTGTGTGTGTGTGTGTGTGTGTGTGTGTGTGTGTGTGTGTGTGTGTGTGTGTGTGTGTGTGTGTGTGTGTGTGTGTGTGTGTGTGTGTGTGTGTGTGTGTGTGTGTGTGTGTGTGTGTGTGTGTGTGTGTGTGTGTGTGTGTGTGTGTGTGTGTGTGTGTGTGTGTGTGTGTGTGTGTGTGTGTGTGTGTGTGTGTGTGTGTGTGTGTGTGTGTGTGTGTGTGTGTGTGTGTGTGTGTGTGTGTGTGTGTGTGTGTGTGTGTGTGTGTGTGTGTGTGTGTGTGTGTGTGTGTGTGTGTGTGTGTGTGTGTGTGTGTGTGTGTGTGTGTGTGTGTGTGTGTGTGTGTGTGTGTGTGTGTGTGTGTGTGTGTGTGTGTGTGTGTGTGTGTGTGTGTGTGTGTGTGTGTGTGTGTGTGTGTGTGTGTGTGTGTGTGTGTGTGTGTGTGTGTGTGTGTGTGTGTGTGTGTGTGTGTGTGTGTGTGTGTGTGTGTGTGTGTGTGTGTGTGTGTGTGTGTGTGTGTGTGTGTGTGTGTGTGTGTGTGTGTGTGTGTGTGTGTGTGTGTGTGTGTGTGTGTGTGTGTGTGTGTGTGTGTGTGTGTGTGTGTGTGTGTGTGTGTGTGTGTGTGTGTGTGTGTGTGTGTGTGTGTGTGTGTGTGTGTGTGTGTGTGTGTGTGTGTGTGTGTGTGTGTGTGTGTGTGTGTGTGTGTGTGTGTGTGTGTGTGTGTGTGTGTGTGTGTGTGTGTGTGTGTGTGTGTGTGTGTGTGTGTGTGTGTGTGTGTGTGTGTGTGTGTGTGTGTGTGTGTGTGTGTGTGTGTGTGTGTGTGTGTGTGTGTGTGTGTGTGTGTGTGTGTGTGTGTGTGTGTGTGTAAATCAGTTGTAAATAATACTCCCCATATAGTTACAACTTACCTAAAGAACATTGTTCCTTAAATTCAACAGACAAATATTGATTAATTCTCAGTTCTGTAGGTTCTGGGTTTGTGTGAGTGTCCAGTTTATCATCTAATATAAATGGAATGATACTAATATTGCCAAGTGTGTGTGTGTGTGTGTGTGTGTGTGTGTGTGTGTGTGTGTGTGTGTGTTCCCCCCACTTTCTATGGATGCTCTTTAAGTGCTGTAGTCTCAGCATCTGATTCTGAGTTTGGTGTAACGACTGCCAAATACTCAGAGGCCTCTTTAACAGCCTTGAGATATTTTAAGTTATTGATGCTGTAGCAACTGCAGCTCAAATGATACCTGGGCCAATCAACCCGATGCTGACTACATGCACATGGCACAGGCAGATTATCCAAACAATATGGGGAGGTGATGTGAGCAGCGTTACACATTCTCCTTCCAGAATGTTGGCTTAAATTAAAAGACATCAAGCTTTTGAAAAGATATATGCATATGGTGCAGATACAGTAGAAGCCAGAAATAACGTGATTGTTAGAGGACATCCTTGTCCCTTCTAGTGTTACATTTCCATATCCAAAAATGTGGTCTGATTTTAATTTTGTTTGCATTTAAAAACTGTACTTTGAGCTGTTTGCAGCTCAAATAAGACCTGGACCAACCAACTTGATGCTGGCTTCATGCACTTAGGCATGGCAGAGGTACATTAGCCAAACAATGGAAGAGGTGATGTGACCAGCGTTACACGTTCTCCTTCCACAAAATTGGCTTAAATTAAAGGACATCAAGCTTTTGAAAAGATATATACATATAGTGCAAATACAGTAGAAGCCAGAAATAATGTAGTTGTTAGAGGACATCTTTATCCCTTCTAGTGTTACATTTCTATACCCAAAAACGTGCTCTGATTTTAATTTTGTTTGAAATTAAAAACTATTTTCGCTTCTTTGACACTTTTCTTTCATAAGCACTTTAGCTTTCCAAATATTTTTGAAAAAATATTTTGATGCAGTTCTTTGCTGTTAGATCCTTTCTTTATGTATGTTCATATTGTGACTTTGTGGGTTAGTGGAATTAAAAGTCCAGGTTACAAACACCAAAGTCTGCACTTTATTTCCGTAGAAAAACACTTCGTACACAGCAGTCCAGAATTACGTCACATACACAATACAACTTGCAAGGTCATCAACCACAAACAAACAGCTATTCACGCACGCGAGTTCAATTAACAACCCACCCACTTAGGCAGGTGGGCTTTCTTTTTATAGAATACTCACAGTCCGGAATATTCTCAAACAATCAAGAACAAAGGGAAACTCTCAAGAAATCTGTCTTCTTCCCCCCGCCGTTTAGGCGAGCTTTCATCTTCACACTGTGCTGCCCGTCCCTTTGAACTAGTCACCGGCGCCGCCTCAATTAACAATGGGCTCGCGACACTGCTCCCTCCCAAGGCTGGTCGTCCCGAACAGCACCATCGTAGTGGGCCAAACGATCCAGGTGTACCACCAACATCTTTCCTCGGGGCACCTTGTGGATGCAGTAGACCACGTCGTTAATTCTCTTTACCACTCAGTACGGTCCTTGCCATGGCTGTTGAAGCTTCAGGCAGCGTCCCTTGGACCGGTAGGGCGACACAACCAGACCAGGTCACCTTGCTGGAATCCTTGGCTGTTGACTTGCCGGTCGTATCGGGTCTTCATGTGGTCGCTTGCCTTCTGAATGTTCTGACGAGCCATCTCATGTGTGTCGTGGAGATGGTCCAACAGGTTCTTCACATACTCAGTTGCTGGCTGCTTCGCCTCCGGGGGGCTCCCAAATGCCAGGTCACAAGGGAGGCGTAACTCTCAGTTGAACATTAAGCTAGCTGGCGTCATCCCAGTGGTATCGTGTGTCGACGAGCGGTAGGCCAGCAGGAACAGTAGCACCTTGACGTCCCAGTCTCGCTGAGGGCTGGTCACGACCTTCCTCAGATGTTCTTCTAGGGTCTTGATGTAGCTCTCAACCATGCCGTCCGATTGCACGTGTAGGGGTGTTGTGCGGGTCTTGTTCACCCCATCTTTCCACTGCCTCTTTCATCAGGTTTGACTCAAAGTTGGTGCCCTGGTCACTGTGGAGCTCTAACAGCACCCCAAAATGGCAGAACAGTTGCTCCACGAGGCAGTCTGTGATGGTCTTTGCCTCCTGGTTCGGGATGGCATACACCTCCGGCCACTTGGTGAAGAAGTCCACGACTACCATCAGATACTTGTTGCCTTGGTCGGCACTGGTAATGGTCCAGCTATGTCGACGTATTGCTACATGCAACCGCGACTCGCAGCGCACACATGACATTGACGGCACCATCTCTCAGCGTCTGCTTGGAGCCTGAGCCAGTAGTAGCGATGTCGGAGTTTGTCGATTGTTCGGTTTGCTTCCAGCCTGAGCCAGTAGTAGTGCTGTCGGAGTTTGTCGATTGTTCGGTTTGCTCCCAGGTGTCCTGAAGTACCAGCGTGCACTTCCTCCAAGACTTCCGGGACCTTACTCCGGGGAATTACCAATTGCTCTCACTGCCTCTTCCCATCGGGTGATTCCCATACCTGGAACAGCACACCCTCTTTGGTCTTCAACGATCCCAATTGGGCCCAGTACGACTTGTACGCAGTGCTTCTGGGTGCAATATCCTCCCAGGTTGGTCTCGACCCTGCCTCCACTTCTCTCAAGAGTGGCCCCAAGTCGGCATCTGCCAGCTGCTGCCTCCTCAGGCCTACGCTATCCCACCCGTCCGCAGGGACTCTGACAGCTGCGGCACGCTCCTTCTCTTCCACTCTTGTGCATTGGCCGCACTCTTCCGGGCAGGTTCTTCAGGACATGGCTTCTGCGTTACCGCGACTCTTACCTCTCCGATATTCAGAGGTGAAGTCGTACTCCTGCAGCCTCTGGACCCAACGTGCTGTCTGGCCTTCCAGGTTCCTAAAGCTAAGTAGCCAGGTGAGGACGGAATGGTCAGTCCTCAGGTGGAATGACTGACCGTACAGGTAATTGTGTAAGTGCTCCAAGGTCTTTACTACCGCTAGTAACTCTCGACGTGTGATGCAGTAGTGTTTCTCTGCCTTGGACAGCGTCTTGCTGTAGTAAGCTATCAACTGCTCGTGGCCGTCCTGCACTTGTGATAGGACGCCTCCAATGCAATGGTGGCTGGCATCGGTGTCCACAATGAAGGCGCCACCTGGTTGTGGGAATCCCAAAATACCAACACTGCACAGCATCTTCTTCAGCTCCTGGAAAGCGACTTCGACGTCCTCCGTCCACACATATGGCCGGTGTTCTTCCGTCAGGCGGGTGAGGGGCTTGGCGATGTTGGAGAAGCCCTTTATTAAACAGCGGTAATACCTGCACAGCCCCAGGAAACTGCGCAGTTCTCTCTTACCTTTGGCCGAGGCCAATCTCTCATGGCCTGTGTCTTCTCCAGGTCTGTGGCCACTCTGGTTGGTGAGACTATGTAGCCCAAGTAGTTGACTTCCTTGGGAAGAGTTGGCAATTCTTTGCGTTTAGCTTCAGGTTAGTCGCCTGCAGTCTCTGTAGCACCTTGCTCAGATTTTCGAGAAGGTTTTCGAATGTCTTGCCGATGATATTGTCTAGGTATAGCAGGCAGGCGTCATAAGCCAACCTCTCATCACTGATTCCATCAGGCGTTGGAAGGTAGCTGGTGTGTTGCAGAGGCCAAAGGGCATAACTGGGCGGTCAGCGTCTTCAAGATGACAACGAAGTCAAAACAGTTGTGATACAGTGGTTAACACGTCAGGCGGCAGAATTTTATGAGTAGGGTATTCAAAAACTGGTGCCATGTTATGACAAGTGCCTCAATATTCACGGAAATTATGTAGAAAAGTAGATTAAGGTACAGGCTTTCATGTAAAAATAAAATTATTGTGATATCTATGTACGTCTTTTTTTAATTCCAAAACAGTACTGACTTAAAAAACATGCCTCGTACTATGTAAGTGAATATAAAAGAAAATATGCAGTGCAGATCCTATAGTATTTTCATATTGAAATTGTCAGGTCCACTCACTTTTAAATAGACATTCTTTTTACTTTCTCTAGGACATAATAGGTAAACAAGGTATTGCGTTCCACCCAAAAATTAAATACTGAGATGTTATTGGAAATGTATTTCAGGATCCCCTGAATAAAAAAAAATTACTTTCTCTACCTAATACATAGTAGGTAGAGAAGATATTGCATTCCATCCAAAACTTTGATAAATAATAATAATAATAATAATAATAATAATAATAATAATAATAATAATAATAATAATAATAATAATAATAATAATAATAATAATCCGTTTTAGGAAAAGATCTATGTGGCTGTAAACAGCATAATTCAAAATAGAAAAAATGTTAATAATCAAACTTGGTAGATAAGTTCAGTATCTTACAAGGATATAACACAAAGTTTTAAAGAAAATACCCCCACCTCGGACTACACCCTAGACAGTATATTTTTTTTGAAAAGGTTGGTTGGTTGGTATCTAATGTTTAAACACTTGATAATAAAATCATTTGTCCTCTTGCTCCCTGGTGTTATCCTGTAAACTTTTCCATTGTTTTCCAGATGCTTTTTTTGTGTATTTATTGGATATTATTCTTTTGATAGAGCAACATGGAATTAAACTAGGAGTTGATTTAGTGACAATTTGACTTCCCCGTTTTAGTGAAAAAATTAGCCATTCCATTGCCTATTATTCCACAATGAGCTGAAATCCATTGAATTACCACTCTTTCGTCTAAACAGAGATAATTTTTGTATTACTTTATGACATTCTAGAATGTTAAGGCTTTCTGGTGTTATATCTTTTATTACAGCGATGATGGCTGCTTTTGAATCAGATAGAATTACAGCTTTTTCAAAATTTTAATATTATAAAAGAGGTTTTGTAAACTTAAGAAAATTGCTATGATTTTGCCATCAAAAGCTGTTGAATACATATTTAATTTTCGATAAAATGAGAAGAGAGGTCATATTGTTCCAGCATTAGTACCTCCATCATTTGATATACTGGAACCATCAGCAAAAATATGTAACCATCCAGGGGAAGGATATTGTAAATTTATTATTTCCAGAGACAATTACTGTTTTAGGATGGCTGGAGAATTTTCTGATTTATTGACATCTTCTGTTAGATGGAGATTATATTCAATTTCAAAAAGTTCTAGAGGATTGTTTCTTAGTTACACATTTTCTTTTCAACTTGTAATTTGTAATTTCTGTTTGATTTTATATACTATGCTTAAGAAGCTTTGTTGTTTTTTTTTAAATGAATTTCTGGTTCTTGTTGAATCCACTTATTAGGAGGTAACCTTATAAATTTCACATATTGTATGATTTTTTTTTAAATGTAAATTTCCTCGAAAATGGCTTTAATGACCTTGATTAAACTGCTATAAGCTGAAAATATTTTCATGCCAAATGAAATGTGTATCTTCAATTTTCTGGGAATATCTTTAGAACTCTTCATTCTGAATGGCTTTTGCATAAATGGTAAACTATAATAAACAAAATCTTACTACACAAAAAATATAGATCTTATTAAAACACACAATTTATGGTGAGTGCAATTTTTTGTGGAGTGAACCATTCTAAGATATCCCTTGCTATTTATTTGAATTTTTCCAATACTTTTGCTTAACTGGTTTACCATAACAGATACACAAAATCTTACTACACAAAAAGTGCAGATCTCATTAAAGCACACAATTTATATCAGATAGATTTTTGTGTGTGTAGATAACCATTTTCAAGACGTTCCTTCTTATTGGTTTGAATTTTGTAATAGCTTTCCCATACAAGAAGTTGTTATTCATTTGTATGTCCATCATGCAAAGAGAATGGAATGTCACATAGCAACCAGTTCATAAAATTGTTTACTATAGCTTCAGTCTATTGCATTATCCTATTTCCATTGTACGTATAAGGAAAAAGATACATAAAAATATTTCTACAAACACAGGCCATATCAGACAGTGAGACTGGGGTCTCACTGTTTAGTTTAGTTATTTGACATTGATCTTTAGGCTAAGGGAAAACACTAGAAAAACCTTATACAGATAACTCACCCTGACCGAGATTGAACCAGGATCCCTAGAATGTTGTATATTTGCATTAACTTATAGTAGATGAATAAGCATTTTTAAAAATAGTTTGTACAAGAGTAAATAAAGTCAGGTAAATACACACATGAAATTATTTTCAGAGAAAATTTCACTTATAAAAATATACTAATGGCATAAACAGATAACTGTGCAACTGATATGACATTCAAAGATGTGTTGCTGGCCTGCCTCTGTAGCATAGGTGGTAGCATGTCTACCCCATATTCAAGAGGTCCCCAGTTTGAATCTTAGTCAGAGTGAGCTATCTGGATAAGGTTTTTTTTCCAGGGTTTCCTCTTATCCTGAAAGATGAATGGTGGTAACTCTAAGCTCTATGACCCCAGACTCATTTGAGCACCATTTCATTCATCATCCAATATGACTTAACGAAGGACATAAATTTAAAAAGTGGATATATTAAAAGCTCCCCCCTTCAATACAGCGTTCAATATTTGTCAAAGTAGTATGCAACATATGGAAAAGGTGTGATACATTTATTCGATCTGGTATTCAAATGATGCAAATTACCTTTACACAATTTGTTATATAAATACTACTTAAATCCTTATAAACTTACCACTTTCAATAGCAAAGTAAGGAATGAGACAGTCAGTGCTGCTGCGGTAATGATATCTTAACTTGGTAAGAAGATACTGTTCTCGCTCCTGTAATTCTTTACATAATGATGTAAATAGCTGAAATAAAAATCCATTATTTAATCTTAGTACTGCTGGACAAAGTTATTTTTTCAAGAAGACAAAACTTAGTAAATAGATGGAACAGTGTAAGAAAAAACAAAACAGAAACAAAATTGTCTTTTTATATTAATACTGAAAGGGTACCTAGAACTAAGTTTCTCTCTTCTGTTTGTTCTAAATCTTTAACTATTTTGTGGTGTAATTGGTAGTGCTACAATTATAAAGCAATATCTCTATTTTGCTTTGTTGTGCCTGTTCTTGAACATGCAAGTAACATACCTTTTTATGAAAAAAAAAAACAAAATAGTAAGAATAGCAGAGTGTGTGCTTGCAACCCGGCGGGATGGCTCAGGCAATTTTGCTGTGGCTGGCATTCTGGAGGCTCGGGTTCAATTTCCATGGCTGATCTACCTCACCCATGGGTGTTTTTGAGGCTTTTCCCGGGTCACCAGGCATATGCTGGTTAGATTAATTACATCCCCGAAATTCTTGTCCCTCCATTTCATCTGCATTATCATTTCATATCATCTTTCATCTGATGGTCTATTTCAGTGTAAAAAGTTGGTGGGTGTCTCGGCAGTGAATGACAGGATGATATGCTCTGAGTACGACAATTCCTCATCCAGTAGGATAGTTGCCAGTCTCCAAAAACAGGTCTCATGGTGGGACAACCACAGCGGGATGGGATATCTGTTGTCCTGGCCTGTCTTTAAAGTTAATTTATCATAACAACACTGTTTTCAACACTTCCAAGAAAGTAATTGTAAGATACTTTTATTTATCCTGTAGGTACCCTGCCCTCTGCACTTTTGTGGCCGCTTGGGATGGCTGCCTTGTTTCCTCTGGTCTCATCCTTTCTCCCCAGAGATGCCCCACTTGGAGGCACAGGTCAATAGACCAAGTTTGGACCTCTGTGCTAAGTCCTCTCCGAAATAACACAGTTCCAGTGTGCTTGCAAATGCAGAAGGAACAGGATGCTGTTGTTCACTACAAATAAGCTGTGGGTTCTCTGGTGCTTAGATTTATTGCTGACCAATGACAGTATGTAGACCTGATGAAATTTCAAAGCAAATGAGACAGCAATGGTGATTCCTTTAATGAAAGGGCATGCAAGTGTTTTGAATGAAGAAGAGGCAGGAAGCTAATAACAGCAAATAGGTGTATGAAACCTTCAGAATGAAACTTAAGACTTAAATATAACGTAAGCATAAAAGCTTGCTTCATGTTATGCTCATTCATGCATTCAAATAGGCCCACATTGACATAACATACCTGTAAACTTATAGCGTAAACATATGAAGATTTCAAGCTCCAGAATTTTGTGCTTATATCTATGGATAGATTGCAATCTGCCATCTATATCTGATTTTCTGTTAAATGTGTTGAGTTAACTGGGGCAGGAAACATTCGGATATCTATTAAAATTGCAGCAAAATAAATTAAAATAGTTGGTAGTGATTTTTAAACTTTAAAGCCTATTAATCAGTTTCATTTTGAAACATACACCCTTTAACAAAAAAGGTGTCAGAAACAAAGTTCAATTTGGAAAATATTGAAAGCATTCACTGACACTGCATTCACAAATACACTTTGGAAAGGTAGAGTCAGACTTAAAAGTTCAAGAGTCTGAATCCCGACTATGGCATTGAAGTTTTCAGTCTAACTCTACCTTTCCATACTTGGTCTTACACATGGTAGTGTAAAAGAACAATTAGTTTTTCCAATATATGCTTTGATACCACTCTGCTTCATTTCAAAGCTATGTGATAGTGAGTTGCCTTCCATCTTGGCCGTATGTATGGTAGCTGAGCAGTAAACGCATGCATCTCGTAAATAAACCAACATGAGTTTTAAAAGTTTTAAATCCTTGATGTGCATATTTCTTTTTATTATTGTTATTATATAGCAATACCTTATGTTTTTCTTGCAGAAGATAAATAATATTTTAAACTCATTCATTTATAAAAATGTAAATAACATATTCTTATCATTTTTAAAATAAATGCAATGTAATTAGAAAATTGCCTTAATATTGGTTGTGTAAACACTCTGACTCATTCATCTGTTATGAATGGTGCTGGCATATAATGTGAAGTATCCTCTCATGAAAAAGTGTTTCAGTTTTTATGTGTGAGCACAAATGCCATAAAATCAAGTAAACCTTAGCAATTGGAAGTTATAGAACAATGTGCATAATACACATTTTGTATTTCTGCAAATAAAAAAGACAATGATGTCTGGTATTTGAACCCTTGTAGGTCTAGCTGCTACATACCTGTCTAGAACCACTCGGCTATCTGTGCACATTTAGTAACTGAGACTCAATTATGAGACTCAAATTTTTCGCACACATTACAGTGTGTGAAAAAAGCATGGATTCCTTATTGGATATGCAGAAACATATGAAACAATACACAATGTGTGAACATTATTATTATTGTTATTATTATTAATGTTATTATTATTATTATTATTATTACTATTAAGGGCGCCGGGGTAGCGCGGTGGTTTCGTTCGCGGCTCCCGTTCTAAGGGTCCCGAGTTCGATTCCCGGCTCTGGGGTTGGCAATTTAAGTCGGCCCTATCCACGCCTTCACCTCTGTCTAGCACACGTGAAGTATCCCCTATGCCCAACGTGGTTCGGAGTCCACGGTAAAAACTGTAGGTCCTCTCACCTCACCGCCATCTTCACTATCACCCTATCATCGGAGGTAATGGACACCGCCCTCTGGGTGCCTCCACCTGAGAAATGGGTCCGGTCATCACTTGGTGGGGTGAGGTTACCCCGAAGGCCAAGGTTGCCATGTGGGGAGTGTTAGTAACTTATTATTACTATTATTATTACTATTATTATTATTATTATTATTATAATTATTATTATTATTATTATTATTATTATTATAATTATTATAATTATTATAATTATTATTATTATTATTATTATTATTATTATTATTATTATTATTATTATTATTATATTCAGTAGGACAAAGCTAAAGAGACACATTCCATGATGCCACTGTAAATCGGCCATGGACACTATGTGGACTTAGAAAAACATATACTTCCACAGTCGCCCATTTTTTTGTCAAAGAGTGTATATATAAACTCTTTTGACATATACAGGGTTCATTTAAAACCTAAATGAGCACATGGCATTTTGCCTCTCCTGTGACCTTGCTGGATTCCCCACTACCAGCTGCCATTGTATGTAGCAGCTAGGGTTTAATTCCATTTGGCAATATTGTACTAGTCACCAACATGAAGAGGTGCTTGACTCTAGAGCAATGCATTGTTGTGTGTAAAAGTTACTATAAATGTGGATCACCAAGCCGTGCTTGCACAGAGTAGATTCATATGTTCCCTGGTGAAGTGTCTACATCCAGATTTACAATTCATAGGATCGTGAAGAAATTCGAAACCACTGGTTCTTAGGCAAACAAAAAAATGAAAATGTAAACATAAAGTGTTAACAGAGGAAAAGTTAGATGACATAAGCACATGTTTGGAACATTCATCAACTAAATCCATCCCAAAATTATCACAACAGGTAGGAATTTCAGTCTTGTGCACACAGAGCAACTAAATTATTAAAACTAAGCCTGTATAGGTGTACAAGTGTCCATGCTTTAAAACAAGGTGACCCAGTATCACAAATGCATTTATTGTGAATAGTTTGTTTCATGAACAGACAGTAGAAGAAAAATCATATGAGTGGTTTCAAGAACATTTTGCTACTGCCCATATAGCAGAAGAGTCCATAAATAAAATTAGGGAAGTGTTCGAAGACAGAGCAATTAGTGCTGATATATGACCCTCTTGCTTCACCAATCTAACAGTGTTGATTTTTACTTGTGTGGAACCTGTAATACAAAGTTTACAAGACAAATCCTCATACATTGGAAGAACTAAAACAAAATATTAGAAATGAAATCGGAAACTTTACAGTAGCCCAACTTAATTGTGTAAATCAGAATGTGTTCTCTGAATATAATGCTTGTTAACCCTAGGGTGGATGACATTTTTAGCATTTTCGGTAATGTAAGGTTGTTTATACATGCTTTACACATGGAATTTATGTAGGAGCAAACCTGGCTATTGCAGACCCTATTATGTACAGGCAAAATGTTGTGTAACCATTAGGTTTTAAATGAAGAACCCTCTACTATATATTGTTGGTAATCACTTTACAGACCATCTTAACATATTAACTGTCATACTTTCTTGTGATTAGTTGCTTTTAAGTTTCTGGTGCTGTGAATGAAAATATATTACACTATCTTAAGTTTTACATTGTTAGTGCTTAATTTTCACTGAATTATCCGTTTTATCAGGAGAGTTGAGATGGTTCAAGGTTGTAGGGTTTGATTGTAAATTCTGTTGTTGCTGAATTAGGCATGAGTAAAGCACCATCCATGACAGCATGCATTTTTGTATAGTATCAGCATGGAGGTACAACATCTTAGTTGAGACTGATCTCAAGTACATCATCTCCTGGAGAGAAGCCTACAGTATCTCTTGTGTTTGTTACAGAAGGGAGGAAAATGAGTTTCTTTTCATGGTTGTGACTGGATACCAGAATTCAGTACCTTGTATTAGTCCAGATTGCAAAGTCATTTCCATGACATGGTAACTTAAGATAATTCTTCACAAAATGAAGCTTATGGCTACTCCTCTATCAGGCAAGGTGTTTTATACTGCCTTGTGGAAACTACTCGAGTTCTTTATTCAACCTTTTGAACCAAGGGAGATCCATTAGTACTAAGTACCATCAGACACTGAATGAACTAGCAGCAGTGATCAATTAACAGATCAATACAGGAGAAGGTACCTGATTCTCCTCCTTAGTCTGCTTCTAGCATCCAGCAGCTTCCACTTTTCTGCTTTGAAGACTTTAGGTTGGAAACTCTTTCTACTAATGTGGACTTAGACACATTCATCCATAAACAGGACATGAAAGTTTTATTTCAAGAGTTCAAGTATTTGAAGCATTAAATTCAAAGAACTAGTAGAAAAAGAAAGGAACATTGTTTCATTTTGTATACATTATTTTGTTTCTTGAATGAACTTGCTTGTAGACAGCAGATCAGAAAAACTTAAATTTTCAATTATTATGTTGCTTTAGCCAGACCTTGTAAATGAAGTGATTAAGCTGTGTTAATTGCGCATTAGTAAATGCACTCACCATATACATGCGAACACTTGACACTTTAATAGCTGCATAGAAACTGAAGAGGTATTATTAAATTTTAGATGAGTCGTATTTCTTACACATCTGCTTCACTTTCGTACCTATTTTGAGGACATGTTTCGCAAATCTTCGTTTGCATCTACGGCTCTTGTGCGACTGATGCTAGATCCAGCGGTGTGGGTAATTCTGGGGTTGTTGCTGCCATCTGTTGATTTAGTGATGAACTGAAATGTGGGATTCTCTTCTAGCGGGATTTCAAAGTTCATTAGTTGGTTTTTATGTTTTTCTATGTATATCCTCTCCCATATGACGAGTTCACTATGTTTTTGTACGTATTTTAGTAATTCTGTGCTATCTTCAATTTCATGATTTTCAGACCAGAAATGAGCTGCTATTGCGGACTTATCAATATTTTTGTATCTTAAGTGCCTGAAGTGTTCTTTCTTTCTAGTGTCTATGTTTCTTTTTGTCCTCCCTATGTAAATTTTTTCACAGTCTTTACACTTAATCTTGTAAATGCCTGACTTTTCCTCTGGTTTTATCTTATCAGTATTATTACTGTGAAGTAGGTTTTTAATGTTGTAATTGTTTTTTGGTGCCAATGTTATATTGTATTTCTTGAATATTTTTTGGAACTTTTTTGTGGCCCAGGGGTGGTAAGTAAATTTAGCAAATCTAATTTCTTGTTTTATTGGTGTGAGAGCTGTGATCTGTTTTAATTTCTTTTGAAGTTTGAATAATTTTAGTTTTTTATCTACAAGTTTTTTTCCATATCCATTTTTAATTGCAGTTTTTAAGATTTGATGGTATTCGTTTTGATATTCTTGCTGGCTGAGAGGTAGATTTACTAATCTGTGTGTGAGACTGTTGATGGTTGCATGTTTGTGTGGAATTGGGTTGAAACTATTTGCTTTGATGTAATTATCTGTGTGTGTTGCTTTTCTATGAATGCCAAATTCTAGTTTTTCATTGCCTTTTTTGATTTTAAGGTCTAAAAAAGGTAGAGTACAGTCCTCTTCAGTTTCCACTGTGAATTGTATGCTGGGTTCTTGCAGGTTGAGTAGTTTCAAAGCATCATCTATTATATCGAGATTTAACTGTATTGGAACACCACAGTGAAGCGAAAAATTATTAAATTTTAGATGAGTCGTATTTTTTACACATCTGCTTCCTCAAAATAGGTACGAAAGTGAAGCAGATGTGTAAAAAATACGACTCATCTAAAATTTAATACATCATCTATTAGTTTGTAGGGCACTATTGCAAAGATGTCGTCTACGTATCTGTACCATGTTTTAAACATATGAGGGAAGGCTTTAGTAATATGTGTTTCGAAAAAGCTCATGTATGATGGAAAATATTATAAACAAATTTCAGGACTAGCTATGGTAAGCCCGCTATCACCATTTTTGGCCAATCTATACATGAGCTTTTTCGAAACACATATTACTAAAGCCTTCCCTCATATGTTTAAAACATGGTACAGATACGTAGACGACATCTTTGCAATAGTGCCCTACAAACAAATAGATGATGCTTTGAAACTACTCAACCTGGAAGAACCCAGCATACAATTCACAGTAGAAACTGAAGAGGACTGTACTCTACCTTTTTTAGACCTTAAAATCAAAAAAGGCAATGAAAAACTAGAATTTGGCATTCATAGAAAAGCAACACACACAGATAATTACATCAATCGCTAGAAGAGAATCCCACATTTCAGTTCATCACTAAATCAACAGATGGCAGCAACAACCCCAGAATTACCCACACCGCTGGATCTAGCGTCAGTCGCACAAGAGCCGTAGATGCAAACGAAGATTTGCGAAACATGTCCTCAAAATAGGTACGAAAGTGAAGCAGATGTGTAAGAAATACGACTCATCTAAAATTTAATAATTTTTCGCTTCACTGTGGTGTTCCAATACAGTTAAATCTCGATATATGAAGAGGTATTGTTTGTGGATTCATCAGTATAAACACAGTAACAATATTGTGTGCATCCTATCTGAAAAGGAATCACTCCTGCTTATTTTAACAATGTTATATTTATTAATTTTTAGATGAGTCGTATTTATTACACATCTGCTTCACTTTCGTACCTATTTTGAGGACATGTTTTGCAGTGAAGCAGATGTGTAATAAATACGACTCGTCTAAAAATTAATAATTATTTTGCTTCACTGTGGTGTTCCAATACAGTTAAATCTCGAATGTTATATTTAATAAATTTCAAGTGCCTTTTCTAAACAACTATTGCTTCTAGGACTCTTGATTTATATTACAGAACATAGTATATACCATTGTGGACACTAACATTGCACTTTGTGAATATTTAGTTTCTATATGAGTTTTTTTATTATAAATTACAAATTTTAAACATAACTTTCCAAAAATTTAAAAATTACGAAAACACCCATGCTAAAATATTCTTGTCCCTAGTAGCAATTATTGGACAAATGTTCATTCTATCTTCAGCAGTTCCTGAGCAAAGATGTATTAGAGTACTAAAAATTAAAACTTACAGAAAGCTTAGCCTAAAGAAAATGTTCTTTTCTAGTGCATCCTGAGCCATGTGATGCATTTTCTAGATCCTTCTGCATCTCATCTGCAAGATTCCTTTTGAATGATCCCACACACATCAGTTTCTTCCAAAAAATAAAATTCAAATAAAGCATACTTTTTATTTGTCAAGCATATTTTATTTAGTCCACAGATGTGTTGCAGTATATACATTATTTTCAATATCTTGGAGTTCTGTTAAAATATTTCTTATGCATTATATACAAAAATGATCAGGAAAGTTTGTACTAGTGTTAAAAAATTAAGAAAAAGTAGTGTTTTCCAGAATTTTCCACACTGGCTCCCTTTAATGGGTAAGATTACTAATATCTTAAAATAAATTTAAAATGAAAACAAATTCACAATTATTACTCGCACACTTTATCTTGAACACTGGAATCTAGTGCTAAGAATGGTCCAAGTTAAGGTGGCCTGTATTTTGTAAAAGTAACAACTAAGCATTAATCCAGTGTTACCACTTGCGAATTTCATATACAAGGTGTATATAAATGAATATCGGGGCTTTAACTCTTTATGATATGTATTACATTCAACTTACAATTACAAATGATATGCCAAAGGAAATAGCAACTTAAACAGTTTTGTACAAAAGTGAATCGAGAATATATTGACTCATTGCTTCACTCACACTGTTTATTCACAGGACATGTTTCAAGAGCTCTTGCTCCTATCATCAGCTGATACTCGACTAGTGCAAGTTGTAGTGGTTTCCTCTTTCTCCATTTTGTCAATAGATGGCGTGATGTACTTGTCAAAGATGTCCGGTGGTGGAGTTTCAAAATTCATGACTCTATGACGATTTTTGTTGATGAAGATTTTTTCCCATACGGAAAGGTCTATGGGGTGATTAACGTATTTTATTAGAGATGTTTCCAAGTTGATGTCATGTCTAGTATTCAAAAAATGAAAAGCCACTGCTGATTTTTCTGTTTCACCATTTTTAATGTTTCTTATATGTTCTTTAGTTCTGATGTTAATATTTCTTTTTGTTTTTCCTATATAAATTTTAGGGCAAGTTTCACATTTGATCTCATAGATTCCTGGTTTTTTTTGGTAGTGATTGAATTTTTGGGAGGGCCTTTTAACAAATTTCTGATATTAAACCTATTTTGGTAAAACTGTTTATACTTTAAACAGTTTTACCAAGAACCTTATAAATGTTCAATGTGACTACCCTTTGTCACATGGCACACATCAAGTCTATAGCAGCGTTCTTCCCAAATGTTGATAAGTGTGTATTTAATAATTGTAGCAACAGCTGCTTCAATCCGGTTTCTTAATTCAGGGAGGTCAGCTGGTAGCAGAGGCTACATACGATCCTTGATGAAGCCCAAAAGGTAAAAATCGCATGGCATTAGGTCAGGAGAACATGGAGGTCATGCATAGCAAGCCCTGTCATTGGGGCCCTTGCAGCCTATCCAGCACTCGGGTACAGTGACGTTCAACCAATCGCATACCTCGTTATGCCAGTGAAGTGGCACACCATCTTGCTGGAAAATGAAGTTCTCTGGCTCATTCTCTTCCAATAAGGGAAGAGTCATTGCTCTAGTATATCAAGATAAGAAATGCCAGTTACAATAGGTTCACCAAAAAAGAAAGGTCAATAAACTTTTCGCCGGGATATGGCACAAAAAACATTCACTTTAGGGGAATCTTGTTGCATTTGTACCATCTTGTGAGGATTTTCTGAGCCCCAGATGCACACATTATTTCACTAAGGTGAAAGATCGATTCATCACTGAAGACAACACGATCCATAAAATCGTTATCGTCATGAAACAACATGTTAGCAAAGTTGGTACGTAATCTATGGTGTGTCGGCTTTAGACCCTGTAATAACTGTAAAATGTAAGGCCATAGCCATAAGCATTTTCTTACAACTTTCCAAACAGTCAACACAGGAACTTGTAATTCACGACTAGCCTTCCGGACTGATTTCTTTGGGCTATGAGTGAACGACTCTCTCACTCGCTCAACAGTCTCTTCACTTACTCTTGGTCGTCCCATGCTCTTGCCTTTACAAAGGCAGCCGGTATCTTCAAACTGATGATACCATCTACGAATGTTAATATCATTAGGAGGATCAGAACCAAACTTAATGTGCAACGCATGTTGCACAGTAACTACAGATTCGGTCTTTGCAAACTGCAAAACACAAAACGTTTTCTGTTTACTAGTCGCCATCTTTGCTACTACCGCTGTCTAGTAGATTGCGGCAGAAACATTGCACGCACATGTGCACTGGTGCCAACAAACAACACTGTTTGAGTTGCTTTTTCATTTGACCTATCATTTATAACTAAGTTTAATGTAATAAATAAGATATAACTGGAAGTTATTTCCGGGCTGTTATGCCGTGGTCTGCTGGATTTGTAGTTACCAGACGTTTCGTCCGCAACTGCGGCGGACATCTTCAGTGGCGTGGTCGTAGTCTCCTCGGAGAAGTTAGCGTAGCGTCTGAAGTGTTGACTGTCTGGGCTGCAGTATTTATACTGTTAGTGACCTCCGCTGATTGGACCGGCTGGCGGACGGAGCGAGGGAGTGGGCGGGCTTGGATAGGGATGCTACCTTCTGGTTGGTTCGCTTGGTTTTCTTCTGTTCTGTGTCGTTTCTTATGTTCGATGACAGGGTGCCAGTTGCTGTTGAGCTTCAAAGTTTCTTCTTTCTTATTAAAATTATGTGGATGTTTATAAATTTCAATAGCCTCGCGTTGTAGCCGGGCATGGTAATGTGTTATAGATGAAAGAATGTTGGTGTCCTGGAATTTTATAATGTGTTCGCCCTCAGCGAACACAGAACAGAAGAAAACCAAGCGAACCAACCAGAAGGTAGCATCCCTATCCAAGCCCGCCCACTCCCTCGCTCCGTCCGCCAGCCGGTCCAATCAGCGGAGGTCATTAACAGTATAAATACTGCAGCCCAGACAGTCAACACTTCAGACGCTACGCTAACTTCTCCGAGGAGACTACGACCACGCCACTGAAGATGTCCGCCGCAGTTGCGGACGAAACGTCTGGTAACTACAAATCCAGCAGACCACGGCATAACAGCCCGGAAATAACTTCCAGTTATATTGACTCCGGCCGTGAAAGCCTACGCTCTCTCATAATAAATAAGAGTTAAAACCCCGATATTTGTTTATATACACCCTGTATTGCACTACATTTGTTGCTGCTCTCTTGTGTTATACGGTTTACTTTTGTATTTTACCTTTATATTTAACCAACTCAAACAGCAACTTTAGGTACAAAATGGCTGAAGCACATCCAGAACCATCAACATAATCTAATGCTTTTTACATCATAAGCTTTTTACTTCAGCTGATGGCTAAACTGAAATAAAGAACTGCAGAAAGTATAACTCATGGCCTTCTCTATGATATTTAAAGCCTGATTGCAAAAAGGTATGAAAAGTCTTGTCACAGTCTTTGATAATACCATTTGAGAGCTCAAGACAAAATGTGTGAGTAGCAGTAATTTCTAATGTAAGACTTAAAACTTTCATGGCAAGCTTCACAGCAAATCATGGAATTTCAGTAGAGATTTGGGACTTCAACTAAGTACACAGCTTGGGCTCCAGCCATACAATATCCTGCAACAGAAACCCCAACCAGATGATGGACCATGCAGAAAACTCAATATGGGAGAATTTCAAAACTCAAGAATGGAGAATACCCCACCAAATGACAGATTGCACAGAAAATGCATAACATGAGGACATCCTGCCTGTGAACCAGCCAGACCAATGTCAGACTGCTATATAGTCATTGGCTGAGGTGACACAAGCCTTACCCACATAATGAAGGATATAATGTGGGGATGATTGGTCAACTTTTTCATTCAGTTCCTAAGCAAGGGCATGGAGGTTGGAAAGGCCGAAAGCTTGAATTTTTAACAATGACATGGCTGATCATCCGTGAAGCTCTGATTAGTAATAGTTTCTGTTTTTAATATTTTTCTAAAAACTCTTTACTTTTCTTTAACACTTTTTTTTTATTATTAACTGATGGGACGCTCCTTGTTTCTAACAGCTGGCCCTTTTCTTCAAAATAAGTAATGTGTCGAAATGCTCTGCCTCCAAAGATGTGCTCATATGAACATGACATTGCAATTCTGTGTATCTTAAATGCTTGTTAATATCACAGTAAAATTGGGAACTGAGTCATAATTTGAGTGCTAAGCAAAATCTGTATTTGAATATATACATGTCAATGCAATTTCGGGTATCCCAGCTGTAATCATCAGCAAATACTTCATGCATGTGGGCTGATAATATCACACCAGTACAAGCACCAATGTCCAGTGTGTTCAATATATTTGAGGAGTTACTGAGTGTATAATTTGTTTTAAGTTCAATCTGCTAAAATAATTACTCAACATTAGTAATAGATATTATTGGCAGCACTGATGTTATAGTAACATTGATAATTATGCAACCTTAGTAGCTTATAAAACAATGTTGATTATATAATGTATAATTAATAAAAATAAGTGAAGCTGATGTGTAATAAATATGACTCACCTATAATTTAATAATTATTTCGCTTCTCTGTGGTGTTCCAATACAGTTAAAATTTCGATATATTTGTAGTCAGTTTTCTTCACATTACCGCACTTATTTTTTAATTTTTTATTTGAGGGTCATTGCCGCAGTTTTGGTGGACATTGCTTCCAGTTTCAATCTTGAAGGTCTATCATTTGGTGATACAAAAATAAACATCCACCACCGGAGAGAAGACTAAGCAAGTTCAACCAATAACAGTAAAACATTATTGAAGCAATGGCCCTCAAAAATTAAAAAGCGATTTAGCGTTAAAAAAAAAAAAAAAAAAAAAAAAAAAAAAAAAAAAAAAGACTTTAAATATTTTATTAGTCAATTTGGATGTTACTGTCACTAAATTCCTTCAAACATTATTAATGTATACTTTGAAGATATTATATACACACCTGCTGATTTTTAAGTAAATCCTCCCAGTCAACACGCCAGCATTGTGTAGGGTATAAGCGTGCTGGTTGCCCAAATAACTGTGATTGGCATAAGCTAGATGATTCCATTCTAGCTATTACTTCTAACTCATAAATAGGAAGATCATTTACTGAAAACAAGGATTCATAATAAGTAGATATAAATTCAATGTTATGATTAGGTTAAAAGAGTTCTGCTGAAGTAAATTATATCATTTGCTGGAACATTCCATGGTTTAATATAGAAAAAGTTCTTACAGAAATGTATAAGGTTAATTACATAATAATTCAGTAGTCTCATTTCATTACTTATGCTGAGTTTTGAGAGTATTTACACCTTTGTTAACTTACAGAAAGGGCATGTAAAAGAAATAATTTTTATGGGGCTTTGACTGTGTATCCCTCATTGACAAAATAAGTCCTACTATGTTATGTCCTTACTGTAATCTTTACAGTAAGCTAGGGTGGAGAGGAATGAAGAAAATTAGAAACCACTGTGATATAGACAGCAAGTGATAATATTACTTTTAATTAAGGATAGATAAGCAGGAAATAAATGAGTACAAAGAACTGGTATCTTTCAGGGATTTCCTCACCCTGTAAGAAACAGCCGAGCTTACCCCACCAGTGGGTGGGAGGCCCTTATATTATGTCCATGATTATGGCAATATGCAGTATGTAGATAATATAAAGATAACTAGTGTTCACTTCTTGAAAAGATAAGGTTTTTGAAATTATAATATTTTTTATACTACAGGATGTCCTCATAAAACCGCTATGCCTCATTCTATCTTCTGTGGGTGAAAAACTTCTTCATAAACAACATTTGGATTATTCTTCGACCAATATTTGCAATTCTGTGAGTTAACATAACCAGATAGGCTTCCACCTGTCATAAAGAAGAGCATTGGGTCCAAGAAACCATCAATGATCAAAGATAAGAGCAGTTGCAATAAATAGCTCGCTTCTCTTTGCATTCTTCTTTTAACTTACACACTAGACTGACACAAAATGGTAGGAATTTGAGATCTTTCATTAGCAGACAATGGCATGCTGTGCAAGATACACAAACTTGCTGAGACAATCTCCTTATCAATTTATTGGGTCTTCTTGTTATGTTTGTTCATTTTTCTGTCTTCTTGTTCTTCATATTCACGATTGAACCAGACCTCCATTTTTAGTACAGATCTCAAATTGTGTTGCTTGTGGGTATCTTATCAGGAGGGTATTTATCCCCAAACACTAGACTTCTTAATAGAGCCTGTTTTTCTGTAAAATTCATTTCTCAATTGAGTACTGCTCAATTTCTCTATCATTATTCCATTATATTCACGATAATTGCTGTCAAACTAAAATATACAACTCCAATAATGGATCATGCAGTATGGTTAACATTTATACGAAAACAGGAGCCAAATATGAACAAAGTGGGCTAGGCACAGTGAGACTGTGAGGCATATTGGCTTTATGTGGGACACCCTCTGTTTTTACATAAGAGCTAGTACAGCTGCATTGTCCCCCAGTCACACCTAAACTGCTTCAATTCCATCAACCCTAATATTTATAATTGGTGCAATAATCAAGAAGATCCAAAACACATCCTCGTAAACTGTCTTATCTCAAATCCTCAAAGAACTAAACTAAAATCAACAATTCATAAATTTGAGACAGCACAACTTGAATATCCTCTAGTCTGAGCTGCAAAAAAATATTACAAACATTATCATTAAAACCATCATTTGTAAAGAGAAGAAAGTAATATTGAAGCATGTCTTGTCAGGAAAATAGCTGAATATGCTAAGAAAATCAGTTCTTATACGAATCAAATTCTTATCTACAGATGGTTAGCTTATCTTGAGTGTTCCCTAACAGAAATATTTCACCCCCTTTGTTTCTGCAGCAGTGAATGTCACAGGCTTCCTTTTTGTAGATTATACAGTTGCAAATGTTAACAAAAGGAAATTATAACAGACAAGCTGGAGCTTTTACAGCTAACATCTTACAGATTATACGTATTTCAAGCTCTGACCAGCAACTGCATCATCTTTGGAGATGTCACGTGCAGTTCTTGGCAAAACGGCAGCTATTTCCAAACCCATTAGGCCACGGCCTAAAAGCCAGGGAAATGTGTTTAATCTACAAAATTATGTTTAAAATAGTGATCAGCAGCAGCGTGCACCCTTGTGCTGCTGTCTCTTACCCACATGCACGCTCGTGCACTTGAAACTGTTGACGGGTAAGCAGTGGTGCAGTGACGGTTTTTGCGTAGTGTCATACAACTCATTAGTTACGTTAAGACACAATCGAAGCATACAATGTTCACATGTATTTAAATAAGTAATTTTATGTAATTAGGAAACTAGTTATTCAGCCGTTTCTCTCAGGAAATTAACAGGGTAACACAAATATATAATATACTCTGTGACAGACTTATTAATGCAACAAAATAATAATAATAATAATAATAATAATAATAATAATAATAATAATAATAATAATAATAATAATAATAATAATAATAATAATAATAATTAATAATAATTAATAATTAATTCATTAATAATAATTATTAATGATAATCATAGTCTTAATCACAACAGGCAAAACAATAACAACCGAACTGTAACCATCTGCTGGTGTCCGTAACTCTCCAGCATTGTGGGCTGCACCGTGGCTCAATGGTTAGACCGCTTGGCTCTCACCATGACGGCCCGGGTTCGATCCCAGGCGACCGCAAAGTGAGATTTGAGGCGGACAACATGGCGCTGGGGCAGGTTTTCTCCGGGATCTCCAGTTTCCCCCGCCATCTCATGTATCATCAGTGTCATCGCCTGCGGTGCTATATGTAGTAAAAGCGGGCGTTAAACACTACACATTTCACATTCCAGCATTGTGATTCGTTCATCACCTTCTAATTTGTCGTAATAACTAGCATGACAAGTGTCATAGTGGCGCTGGAGATTATATTTTCGTATCACATTCAGGACTTAATTGCATACTGAACATCGCGCAGTATTATCAAATGGTGTAAAAAGAAAGGCCTGCTCCCAAAAGGGTTAAATAACGTAGGAGTAGAAGACCTTTGTGAACAACGTCCATACACAGGTAACTAACAAGCCTATACTGATCACCCCACTTGATCACTTGCCCCTCTCCCCCCACCACTGGGCCAGTTTGACGGATAGCATCATATAGTTTAACTCTAGACTAGCTTGTATCCATAGTTAAAGGTCAATAGCTTGTTTAGTTTTTGAATGACAGCATTTTAAACAAGACAAGTGTAGAGGTTTCATGAAAATGGAAGATTCGGAAAACATGAGCAGTGAATAACACTTCCATTTGAAAGGCTGAACACTGAAAGAAATCAAGGAGGAAATGGATACTACATTGAAAGACTCTGCCCCTTTATATACAATGATTAAAAGGTGGGTTGCAGAGTTTAAAATGGTACGCAAGAGCACTAGTGAAGAGCTCTGGATGCCCTGTAGAAGTGACAACTCCAAAGATCATTGAAAAAATTCATTGTTTAGTACTGAAAGGCTGCAGATTAAAGTTGTTTGAGATAGCAGAGGTTGTAAACATATCAAAAGAACGTGCAATAATATTTTAAGTAATGTTTTGGGCTTTCACAACGTCTATGTAAGATGGGTGCCATCTTTATTGATACTTGATCAAAAGTTGCAAAGAAAAACTGTTTCTTTTAGGAATTTGGAGCTCTATCATAAAAATTTCAGTGAATTTTTGACACAGCTTATTACCATGGATGAAACTTGGATACATCACTACACTCCAGAAAGTATGTATACCAACACTCCCCATATGACAACTACGGCCTCCGGGTTAACCTCACCCCACCATGTGATGACCGGGCCCATTTCTCAGGTGGAGACACCCAGAGGGCAATGTTCATTACCTTCAATGATAGGGTGATAGTGAAGATGACGATTAGGCAAGAGGACCTACAGTTTATACCGTGGACTTCGAACCACGTTGGGCATAGGGGACACTTCACATAAGCAACAGTGGTGTAGGCGTGGATAGAGCCGACTTAAAATCGCCACCCCAGAACTGGAAATCAAACTCGGACCCTCAGTACGAGAGTTGCACACTCCAGAAAGTAAATCACAGTCAAAACAGTGGATTGAGCCAGGTGAACCAACTCCACAAAAGGCGAAGTCAATTTTGTCAGCTAACTAGGTTATGGTGAATCTTTTCTAGGATGCACAGGGTATTATTTTTATTGAAAATTTGAAAAAGGGTAAAAGTATCACTAATGACTACCATGCAAGTTTACTGCAACATTTGAGTGATGAGGTGACAAGAAAATAAAAAAATCTTGTTTCTTCATGACAATGCTCCAGCCCATCGTTCTGTCATTGCAATGAGAAAAATGTACGAATTAAGCTCAAACTGCTTGAACATCCACCCTATTTATCAGATCTAGCACACAGTGACTACCCGCTGTTCCCAAGCCTCAAAAAATTTCTTGGAGGACCAAGACTTCACAGCAACGAGGAGGTCACTGATAAGGTAAGCAGCTATTTTGAGGACCATAATAAATTGCAATACACAGACGGTTTAATTAAATTAGAACATTGATATGACAAATGTATTAACCTTTCTGGAGATTATGCTGAGAAATAAAGAAAACAAAACTTTAATGTGGTTTTTTTTTTTATTGTGAGGCCCAGGACTCATCAGCCAACCCTCGTATATAAACTTTGCATATAACAAGAGGAAATGTAAGAAATATGGACAATCTAAGTTAAAAGTGCTGGTCTATTGATAAATATAGAGGAAAGCTGCAGAGCATAGGACATGGAGTTATTGCTAAGAATAGAATATCAAATGTAGCCAATGTAAATTATGTATTTGAAGATAGAAGAATTTTCCAGCCTCAGGCTCTACCGAGTGGGGTGGCTCAGGTATTTTGTTTGCATTCAGAAAGTCCGGGTTC
Organism: Mantis religiosa; assembly: GCA_030765055.1. Taxonomy (NCBI): domain Eukaryota; kingdom Metazoa; phylum Arthropoda; class Insecta; order Mantodea; family Mantidae; genus Mantis; species Mantis religiosa. The sequence goes on from CM060957.1 coordinate 83,725,955, forward strand.
AATTCCCATGCCCAACCTGCCTGACCCATCGGGTTTTTGGGGGTTTTCCTGGGTCATCGAGTGAATGCTGTATTTACATCTCCAAAATTTCCTGTCCCTCCATTTCATCTCCATTATCATTTCATATCATCTTTCATCTGATGGTCTCTTTCAGGGAAGAAATGTTGGTAGGTGTCTCTGCATTGCATGGCAAGATGATATGCTCTTGGTAAAACTTCCTCCTCCAATAGGACCGTCTCTGGTCTCCGAACCTGATATTGTGGAGCTGTTTCCAGACTACAGTAGGATGGGATGTCAATTGTACTGGCATGCCGGAAAGTTTCCAACTAGTAAAGAATATGGACCCTGACCTAAGCACTGTCGTGGCTCATTGGGATGGATGCCCTCTGTATCCTCTTGCATCATCCTTTCTCCAAGGTGTGCCCAAACATGGTTTGTGTGTGTTAGAACAATTACCATTGACTGCCCTTAAAAATGAAACTAGAATTGTACATATAATTTCTTTCTAAAATATAAAATGAAAAATAGATATTAATGGAAATTAATTTTTCTTTCACACTAGCCATGTGTAGGATAAGGTTTGGATAGGTAAGAGTGCCATAGCCGGGATTTGATCAGCAGGAGATCCATGGTTCAAATACTGGCTGCGGCATTGAATTTTTCAGTCTGACCCTACCTATCCAAATAGATATTTTTAACCTTTTTTAAGGACATGTTTTTAAGTAAATTTCTAAACATCTGTTAAGCTATTTTCAGGCATTTTCTGTGGGTAATCGAATCATACATGTGTATAGATGTGGACTGACATTTGTATATTCTATTATAGTTACATTACCTGTAGATTTTGCAAGACCACTTCCTCCTAGCTGAATACTACAGAAATCCATTTGCATCTGATAACGATGACCAAATGGCAGAGAGAATGGATTGATAAGACATTCACTCATATCACACCGAAGAAGTACCGCAGAGGGAAGGAATAATCTCAAATGTTCATGATCCATGTCATAATCCATTAGCCATGTTTTGAAAAGTCGTTCAAGATTTTCATTACTACCCATCAGCTTGGTAACTTCAATAAATCCAACGCTTTTTAAATTAGCACTTGTGTTATTTAATTCCTCACTTGTACACACCAACTGCAACAACTGCAAAAAGAATAAACAGAATATGCTATTATTTAAATTTAGTAATAATGCTAAAGCATATAATTCTTAAAAAGTTCCCTGTATTTTAGATATTCTTTCTTTGATCAAAATTATGGTTTCATTAATTGAATGTTTAATTCATAGAAAACTTTAGAGGTCATCTACCATTGATAAATATAACAATGGTGTTGACTGATATTTCACTTTGCAAGCTGACTTTGGAGTTCGTGAAAGAGCGAGAGGACACCATTTTGGTTTATTTTCAATTCGTACTCTTTGATTTGATAGACTATACTCAACTAAATGATAGGCTTATTGAGCATGAGACTCACTTGTTTCACTTATTACTTGTTTCACTTTTATTACTTATTCACTTGTTTCTGTTTATTACACACAGCATGTTTCAAAAACTTATGCTTTTGTCTTTTGTTGGAGATTGTAGACAGTGTTGGTATGTTAAGAACATGTTTGGAACACAAATCAGCAGTTACAGCACACTTTTCAGATATCAACCTAGAAACAGATACAAATTCCAAATTCTTAAAAGAAACAAACATCCTCTAGAACTTGTTATAGGGGAGAGAATTTTTATCCATAACCAAACATATTATTATGATCTTTGAAATCGTATCTCTGGATACCTATACCAAATTATCACGCCATCTACCAGAGACCAGAACGAATATGACACTACCACCACCCATCAACTTATAGCTGAAGATGGAAGTGAAGATTTCTGATAAGTGTCCTGCATATCAAGTAAAACAAATGACCCAAATTGCCCAAGTAATAAATCTCAGCTTCACTGTTAAAAAACTCCTAAGTAAATCAAATAAATGATAAGGTTTTGTTGTGAGTAGAACAATAGCAATTAGAAACAACAGGAGTAATGATTGGCAAAAAAAGCTGGTGTCTATCATGGAGAGGATTCCAGCACTACAATTGAATCACTCATTGACCCATGAACCTGAGAGGAAGGATGAGACGAAGTCCCTACAGACGACAAGAACTTATCACAGGGTGAGTCCCTAACAGGTGCAGGCAAGTACTTCAGCCCAACAGAGCTGCAGGTAACCACAGAGACCCCTACCAACATGAGCAATCAGTCTTCCTGAGGGCCTCCCTTCAGCCAAACACTATTTCCAGAGCACAAGCACCATTGGAGAATAGCCCACCTGTGACATCATTTACTCTTGAATGAATTGCAATTCAATTTATAGCACAAAATTTGATAATTTTTACTTCATCTATTTTAATTATATCTTCTCTCCTTGTTGGAATAGATGTTGATACACAAGCTTATTTTACAGGAGCAACAATAATAATTGCAGTACCCCTATAAAGACTAGATGGTGAGAATGAAATAAATAAAATGAAAAGACCAGAAATGGGGGATGCAACGGAATATCAATTCCCAGCATTTGCCTTAGTGACACAGAAAAACCCCTCAAAATACCTAAGGTAAGGAAGATCAGCCATGGGAATCAAACCCACAATTTCCCAAATGTGCATCTGAAATACTCCTGCCTGAGCCATCCTGCTCTGTAAAAACTGGTGTACACAAAAAGAAAGCCTCAACTCACAAACTCCATCTACTATCATTTGGAGTGAACTAAACCTACCTTGGGAAAAATGAAAATGCAGTACAAGTTCTTCTATGATATAAGTTTATTTCTATAAGAAATAATGTACACCTACGTGAATCTTCCGGAGTTTTACTATGTTCATTGAAGGAATTACTTGTTCAAGATGTTGGTGAATTTCCTCAGCATTCCTTGCAGTAACAAATGTGACTTGTAGTTGAGATGGATATTGCAGTTTATTACTGGACTGTAAAAACAAAAATAAGTGCATATTCATGTTTCATTTCACAATAACAAGTCAAATAAAAATGTGAAGTTAATAATTACAATACTGCATAGAAAAAGAAAGAATATAAGTATTAGATTATGATACATTAAACAGAGTGGCCCGCCTCAGTAGTGTAGATGGCAGCGTGTCTGCCTCACATTCAAGAGGTCCCGAGTTTGAATCTCGGTCAGGGTGAGTTACCTGGATAAGGTTTTTCCGGGGTTTTTCATTTTCCTTAAAGACGAATGTTGAGTAGCTGTAAGCTCCATGGAACCCAGACTCATTTGAGCATCACTTCACCCATTTCATTCACCATTCAATATGACTTAATGTTGGAGGACGTAAAATTACAAAAAACAGAGTGGTCATTTTGTGAACTACCCACAATCACTGAATGCATAATTCGCTTGCATTTCAATAACCTCTCTATGTTCTGCTGGTCATTTACAGTGAAGATTGCTGTATTTATCAGGTGAATGTCACCATCAGTTTACTGCAGTTTGTTTAATGTGCATCTGAAATGTGAAAGCTTATTCAAACATCTTTGTAGAGTATTCTTATTATTGTTGCTGTACTTGTCTTATTAGTCTACTGAAATGCTTGTATGATACATGTCTAAACTTTTTTTTCATAATTGACATCCTTCAACATTAAGTCATATCAGACGATTACGTAACAACTGAATCACTTAAACAGATGTGTAGAACAACTTCAAGGGACATTTTATAGTATTCCAGTTCCAAATAAAGGTACTGTTAGATGTATGCTTAATAAGTTTAGAGCAATGGTATCAATAAACCTAAGAAGCAAAAAGACATGTTCTAACAGAGGAAAATATTGACAACATTGGTATATCAAAATATTTTTCAAAGAAGTTTCTATGATGTTTCTTATAGGTCCGAGCTACAGAGTAATGCTTTGAACTCAATACTCGTATAGCCCAAACAAAATTCAAAAGCCAAAAAAGAAAACATCATGCATTAATTATGTAAAAAACTGAAGCTGCTGACAGTGAAGTAAACTAGGTTATAAATAATAACTAAACACTAGTAACACAACTTCACTTATCTTATTTAACTCTTGGGGACCGGTTTCAAAGCAAACATCTGCTTTATCCTCAGCCATTCAGCTTGACACTCACCCACTAACTGACGGACTCCGTCAGTTAGTGGGTGAGTGTCAAGCTGAATGGCTGAGGATAAAGCAGATGTTTGCTTTGAAACCGGTCCCCAAGAGTTAAATAAGATAAGTGAAGTTGTGTTACTAGTGTTTAGTTATTATTTATAATCATGCATTAAATTGGAATGTATACATACTGAATCCTTATCAAAGGATCTCAGTAAAATCTGTTATCAAATATTTATTGTAAACAGTGCATTAGTGTGTGTATGCACACACACACACATCTAATGGTCAGAATTTGATGATAAAAATCATTCTTCTTGTTTCCCAGTATTTAGAGACTACATATTCTTGATTGTTTTTATAATTTCACACAATTAGGTTATCAATGATCACTAAGCCTGCCTCGGTAGCATGGTGGTAGAGTGTCTGCCTCACGTTCAAGAGGTCCCAAGTTCGTATATCGGTCAGGGTGAGTTACATGGATAAGGTTTTTTCCGGGGTTTTCCCTTATCCTGAAAGACGAATGTCGGGTAACTCTAAGCTCTAAGGACCCTGGGCTCATTTGAGCATCATTTCACCCATTCCATTCATCATCTGATATGACTTAACGTTGGAGGACGTAAATTACAAACAAAAATAAAAATGATCATTAAGCCATCTTTACCACATAAAAAGCACTATGGGGAGGTTATTAATCCAGTCTTAAACAAATGTCCGCGCAAACAATCATGGCCTGTGATTAATCTGAACATTGCAGCAAATGACTTTCTGGGTAGATCTGAAATTTATACAAATATAATAATTTGTAACATAAAAACTTCACTTATCTTATAAGAAATAATGAAAGTTTTCTTGTATTTGTATATATTTGTTTGCTTCACTGTTAATAACTTCATATGTTACACATTTATTAGATCTGAAATTAAGTTTTTTTTTTTTTTCTTTTGAGATGCTTCCAATTAAGTGTTACAGAGGAAGTAAGACATCTGTCATAACTGGTTGTGAAAATGTTTTAATTAATCTTTTAACTATTTCATGGTGGATATTTTGTTTACGCAGTTCTGGAACCCTTCTTGACCAACATATCCACTTGCTTATTTCAAAAATTCCACAGTGGGATGGAATCTACTGGAAAACTATACATTTAATTTTTTGAGATGTCTAATAATATTATGAATTTTACTTATTTTTTCCATTTTAGGATAGTCAGTTGAAATAGCCTGAATAGCTGCTTTGGAATCTGATAAGAAAACTATGTAGGAAAGCTAATTTGTTCAGGCGAATAGATTTTATAAGAAAGTATACATTGCATCAATTTCTCCATCAAAGCTTGTGAAATGATTTCCAACATGCTGGTAGAAAGAAAAGAGTTCATTTTCTTGGTTACAAAGAGAGCATCTGTAAAGATGTTACACATATGGTTTAAAGGACATATGCTTTAGCTTTATATTTGAATTTTCTTTCTTTTTAAAATCTGGAATTAAATCAAGGTTGTATTCTTCCTGCCTGTGGTGCACCCGGCTTTAACAGGTGAGGCTCTGAGGACCGAGTTACAGCAGCATCACTGTTCCATCAAAAAGGAGGAAATACCATTTACACATTGTCACAGCCCAAGGAAGATCCTTCATCTGGCAAACCAAGGAACGGCTAGTTATATCTTAATGATTTGTCAAGCTTTATCTGATAGATGCATAAACCAATGACAGGTGTCTTTCCACCATAATATGAGGATTAAGGAATGATTCAACAGTAATTATAAAAATGAGTTCATAAGAAATAATTGAAACCTGCTCGATAAACAATGTTTATGTGTCCTTATACAAAATAGTCTGGAGTAATAGTAATCTTTTCAGATCTCCAGGTAGGAACTGTTGTTGGAGATTTGAATACGCTACAATGGAATGCACAAAAGTAAGTACCCCAAAAACAGCACGTTTCTCAAAATGTCACTCCTTAATTTAATTTGGTATAATAATATTGGGAAATAGTGTCATGATAATGTCCAGAATCCTGAAAAGGGCAATTAAAACAATGATGAATATGAAAAGAACAGTTGGCTATAAGACATGGTTTAATATTAGAGTTGACATGAAAAATTCAATGCCATGGCTGGGATTTGAACCACAGATCTCCTGGTTTCCATCCAGTCGCTCTTATCTATTGAACTACCATGGCCAACGTGCCGTCCTGACATTAAATTCTCCAATTGATGCATATATATTTCCCGGTAAACCACTAGGGGCTCTCGTATTCGAGATACACCATTTGTGGCAACTTACTATTGTAAGTACTTGAGTCCCAGGCTTCATCATTTAACTCTTATTATTTCAGTTAATTGATGGAAATTAATTATTTCTTCACACTAGCCATATATAGGCTAAGGTTTATGATAGAAAGAGTCAACATGAAAAATTCAATGCCATGGCTGGGATTTGAGCTACTGGATGGAAACCAGGAGATCCATGGTTCAAATCCTGGCCATGGCATTGAATTTTTCATGTTGACTCTATCTATAATGCACACCCTTGTTTAACACTACTATATGGAAAGTATCTGATAACTTTCCATCATGTTCCTCTTGGCACGAGAAGTTACACATTTCTTGTATAATCCCTATAATCTTGTCTGGTATTCCAAAAATTCTCAGAGCCTCGCATATTTTATTTCTAATAGTCGAATAACATGCCTTTTCAAAATCAATAAAGACTAAATATAATGGGGTTTGATATTCACAGAATTGCTCTAAAATAACTTTTAAAGTATTATTTGATCAATGCATGATCTTCCCTCTCTAAAACCTGCTTGTTCTTTCCTCAGTTTATCATTTGGTTCTCTATTCAATTAAAAATAATTCAAGATAGAATTTTGTTTAAAATTAGGAATACATTTATTCCTCTGGAATCTTTACAATCTAAGAGGTTTTCTTTTTTGGATAATTTAATTGAAATTCCTTTTTTCCAATTGTCTGGTAGAGTTTCTAATACCCATACCACATTTGTAAAAGGACAAAATAAATCTGCTGTTAATAAATTCAGGATTGATTTTTTTTTAAATCTTCTGGAATAATTCCATCAATATCTGGTAACTTTCCGAATTTCATTTCTTTAATGGTTTTCGTTACTTCTAGTTTAGTAGGTGCATAAACTGGTACAGTCATAGGACTTATTTAGTTGACTCGTGACAATTGGAAAAAGTTCATCTACACATTGCATTACATAGGAAGTAGATTTATGAGCTCAGTGTTCTCCTTTACAATGTGAAATATGTAAAATATGGATCTAATAAGACATGCCTGGGAATAAGAATAAGGAAGTTAAAGCTTGGCAAAGTCTACTTTCTGTTTCAAGATTCAAGAAAGCTTTCTACCATTTTTAAGTTGATGGAAATTAATCATTCCTTCACACTAGCCTTGTATAGGCTAAGGTTTTGGATAGATAGAATCAAACTGAAAAATTCAATGCCATGGCTGGGATTTGAACCATGGATCTCCTGATTTCCATCCAGTCACTCTTAGCCATTGAGCTACCATGGCCAACGTACCGTCATGACATTAAATTCTCCAATTGACTCATTACTTTCCCAGTAAACCACTAGAAGCTCTTGTATTCAAGATAACACCATTTGTGGCAACTTACTATTGTAAGTACTTGAGCCCCAGGCTTCATAATTAAACTCTAGTTTTTTAAGTTAATTGATGGAAATTAATCGTTCCTTCACACTAGCCATGGAGCTGTTTTGCGATGGTGTACTCGTTATGATGATGGTGGGATGGTGATTCTGCATCACGTGGCAATTGTAGCCATATTTTATTGGTGATGTTGCAATGGTGAAGATGTTATGATGCGCCACATCATGACGTTACAAAGCTCCGGTTTCCATGAGATCTTCTCTTGATCATGTTATCAGATACTTGGATTATGGAGCTTAATGTTATGGAAATAAAAAAAAATGTTGAAAGTTTTTCTTTAATTTAAACTCGCTGCAATTCATCCTTCTGAAATAAAACTCATCACAATACTTAACAAAATTTAAAACAGCTTAAAAACATACTGATAAATAAATGTTATTATCCCATCAGGACTACTTCGTGGCAGAACGCTGAGGTATATTGACCTTCATTGATGAGAACTGATTTGTTTGTTATCTTGTTTACCAGAAGAGTAAAATATTACTAACTTGATATACATAAATTACAAAACACAAATATAACAGTTGGGAGTTATGTGTGTGATATGAATGGCCAGCCAATTAATTATTATACATAAATATAAATTACCACTGCAGCGGCCGATTTTGTCACTTGACACAGAATGATTTTGATTCTCTCTCCTTTCTCCTTGTCACAATATTCAATTATATTATCAATGATTTTTCGTGCCTGCCGATGTATGACCCGTTACTATGCAGAAGTCTTGATTACACCTGAACAGAGTGTACATACACTACTTACTGTGTATATGCAATAGGCTTGGTTAATCAAATGTACTTTGCATATTTTTCAATAAACTTCCAAGCTTTGTCATGTAGTGCTTAAAAGGGATATAAAATAAATGAAACTGCAAATTTAGTTTAAGTGCATGTCTGTGTGCATGTTTATGTCTGCGACTATCTAAAACAGGAAATAGAATATTGTATTAACAGTCCAATATCATGTACATATTGTGAGCAAACAAAAAATAAATTGAATTGCATGGCAAGTATGTGTTTTAAAAATATCTGGTACATAAAGATGTTAAACTTTTAAAACTGAAACCTTATAAAGTGACTATTGATTACGAATTACAACCAAGTCATTACAAGGGATACCAGAAATGTCTCAATGCAAATGGTTCAACAGGGTCCAAATTTTGGTGACCTAAACATATCTAAAAAAATATGAAGCAAATCATCTGAAAAAATCAATTAAATGATCAAAACAAATAGATTTAAAAATTACATACAAAATTACGCTAGTAACAGTGAAGCAACAAATAATTATATTTGTGTATATTTAAAAATTGTTTGTCCTCATTTCCAGGTATGAAAGTACAACACAATTCTTATTTTTGTAACATTAGAACTGAAATTAAAATTTAATATTACTTTCTTTTAGTATTTAGTACTTTATTTCTAATCTTTCCTTATACATATATTCATTAATGCAATACCATTTACACATATCTAGCACATAAAGACAGACATCTTGTTCATACCCAATATACCCTTCCTACCTGATTGTCCTAAATTTCGGTCTCAATGCACACAACTCCTGGTTTTCTGTGTATTGATGACCCTCTATTCCCTTTCATCCCTAGTTCCCATTTCTCTAACCTTGTTAGTTAATCATTCTTAACCATTTCTCTCCGACTTTCCCTCAATAATCATCTATATTTCTTATATTAATTTCCCCTTTTGCAGACAGTATTTTCCTGATTAACAGTACCTCTCCCCCCCTCCTTAAAACTGTTCCACTTTTGTTGCCAAATTTTTTCTCTCCATAAAATTGTTTTGTTTGCAATAATATTATACCGTGCCAGCCTGTATCATTATCTCCTCACATTGGGCATTTCCCTTTTCCTTATCATAACTAATACCTTTCAAATTTCTAACTCCTGTATATCACTTTAAACTCGCATATTTTTATGTTCTGTAAAGATGAAGAAAGAAAAAATCTTATATTATTCACAGTTATAGCAATAAGGACCAGCAGGACACACAGCTTTCAAAAGTTAGGGGATGTCTATTGTCACAAACCACATTTTTGTACCAAAAAAAAAAAAAAAAAAACTTTCCACATCAGCTGATACAAAGTTCATACTTGACATAAGTTTAATCACTGGTGTTGGAATCTTCACCAGTTAGGACTTAAAATGGGACACAAAGTTTTGTATCAAGATTTTTGTCAAAAACCATTTCCACTTGTTAAATGACCTTCTTCCAATTTCTCTCCATAACTTTTCAAATAAGGTGCAGTTTTGATAAAGTTAGAGAACTTTCTATATTTGACCTTTCTCCTGTATACATGTTATTTCTTAAAAGCATATAAAATTTGTTTTTATGAAGGCTAGTAGAAGTGGTAGTGACAGTGACAAGATGCACATCTTTTAAGGTGATTAGTGTATGAAGGCTAACTGTTCTTCAATTTTACTGTTTGAAAATAATATTTTAGCCACGTTAATAGTGGGAGCCTGTCAGGATTTAGTGTTTTGATAACATGTTTCACCATTTGGAAATGGTCGCAATTATAAATTCTTTAATCTGTTCAGGTGCCCCAGCAGATGACAGGTTTTGGTAGGAGTGGACTACTGTCCTTGACAAAAATATTGTTTGTCTTTAAACTAGGCTGAGTGAAACTACAAAAACTGAAGTCAACACCAGACTTTCCTCTCAGAAAACCTGTGAATAATTAATTTGCTGATAACAGACCAAACACTTGTCTTTCAACTTGCAAATTGAACATAAGTTTTTTTTTATAGCAATTAGTAATATTGATGCAATGGAAATAGAGAATTGTTTGTTGTACAGAAAAGGTATGAAACCGACTCCCAACATGTATGAGTAAACTGTTGACCTACTGATCAAATATCCATTTAAATAGCATTTAAAAATAAATGTTAAATAATTTAATAATTGTAGTTAGTCTACCTTTTTGAAAATTGTAAAGAAAATGACCAGAGCAGGAAGTAAAATATGAACATAATAAAAAACACAAATTGAAAAAATGGACCAAAACTTATAAAATACAAAAAATTACAAAAATGTCCAACAAAATTAATATTTTTATAATCAAGAGATTTGTGTTCAGTTTTTAATACTTAAGAGGAATGAACACTACATAAGGAAAAAAAGATGACTCAATCAAAATCCAAGCCCTCTGCTCATTATAGTACATGTTAATATACTATAGCTCTATATGTTACCTCTGGTGAGGCATGACTTTCAAAGCGAGGGAGGCTCAAAGTAATAATGCTCATTAAAGTAAGAGAGAATGATGAATTTTATATGCACATACACTCATTTCTTTTTTTGTTAATCTTGATAAAAGAAAAAAAAATTATTCATACTCTTACAGTAAGACAATGAATAATATGTTTTCAGAAATAAGAGTAAATAAATATTGTACCTCATTTTTTGTACATCAGGTTGATTCTTCTAGTTTTCCTTCCAAAGATATCTATCACATCATCATAGAAGGATGGGCGTTGGCCCAAAGTTGCAAGCAAGGACTTTTCAATGCTGAGAAGAGCTAGTGAAGAAAGTCTCTCCTGGCCTTGAGTATTTCGAAGATAGGATTTTATCCTCTTTATTGCTGAGAATGACCTTTCAGCAGATGAACTAAATGCTGGGATGGTAATTACTAAAAGGACAAGTTTATGTAGTTCTGGAAACACAGACACTAATCCTGCTTCTGTCAAGTAAAGATGTAACTTCACGATATTGTCCTTATGCATTTCAGTATCTCTAAATAGCACACACAGTTCACTCTTCAAAATGGATAAATCAAAGAATTTGCCAAAGCTCTCCTTTAAACTCAAAAACCTTTCTTCTGGAAATTGTTTTGCAAATTCTTTGAAGTTTGCCGAGTCTAAAATACTAACAAACTTGAGTTTTTCCAAGTCAGCAAATCTGGAATCAATACTGATCTTCATTACATCAATAATTTCCAAAAATAATCTTTTATAAGAAGTCGATACTTTTTCTTCTGGTTTAACATCTGCTATAAGTCCTTTATTACGGCCAGGCATACCATAGGCATCAAATACTTTATACCAGATAGATTCAAAATCATCTCTGAGTTTCATAAGATACACTGAAAATTTGTCAACTTCTTTACGGCAAAACTCTATATCAAAAGCCTTCCTTTGGAGTGCTTGAAACAATATGTCAGCCTTGGGAAATATACAGTAGAACACATGAAGAAAAAAGTTGAAATCAAATCCACGTAATGCTGAAAGAAGACCTTGAGCACCATATACTGTTTCCGGATCCCAACAATCTGCATTTTCAACCATTGAATTTAATATGTTTTCCATATCTTGTTTATATTCAAACACAGTTTGTAAGAGCCTGTTAATATAATTACATCTTGTTGGAGCTAATGTTGGAAATCTCTTGTTTATCTCACAGTCAAGTGCTGCCATTCGCTTTGTAGATTTAGAAAAGAAAATACCAAACCCAGAAAGTGAAGTAAAAAATATTTTGCATTGCTTAATGAAGCTCACCGCTTGTGACAAAACTAAATTCAGACTATGTGCATAGCAATGTACAAATACAGCTTGTGGGCATTTTTCTCTTACTCTCATCTGTAGACTACTGTATTCCCCTGACATTACAGTCGCCCCATCACATGTTTGTGACACCAATTTTTTTTCACAATTAAATTCTGTTAAGATGTCAAATATATGTTGTGCTAAAGAACTTGCTGGTCTATTGGCACTGACATCTCTGAAACACACAAATCGTTCTTCAATACTTCCAGCTTTTGTCACATATCTAAATGTAATAGTGAGTTGTGTTTTTGTTGTAATATCTGTTGCCTCATCCACAATAATTCCAACAAAGGCAGCCTGAGAAATTTCCTTCTTTATTTCGTTTGTCATCAGTTCCGAAACAGAATAAATAATATCATTTTGTATGTCACTGGACAGCCCTGAAAAAACTGTTGAATTAGACAAGTGATGAGATAAGTCCATATCAGAATCTCCTAATTTCTTCAATATTTCAATATAATTGCCTCTGTTCAAAGAGTTTTCCGACTCATCATATCCTCGAAATGCAAGTTCCTGCTTTCCCAAAAAGCACACTACCTTTATCATTTGCGAAACAATTTTCCTATTTCTTCTTACCTCTTCATTGTGTTTCTGCATTGCGAACCGGTATTGTTCGCTTAAACACGATTCATTCCGTGCATTTCCGAACTGCGTAAATTGTTTGAGACAAATAATGTGATTTTGCGTTCCTTGATGCCTTTTCAAAGCTTTGTGTAAATTGTTCAAGTCGTCATAACCTGCATAACTCCAAGTGCTTTTTTCTTGCGAAAATAGCAAGCATGGCCAACAAAACAATTTTCGCAACCTATGACACCCACATAACCATGGAATTGTATCATACATATGTTCATTGAAGTGGCGCGTAATTTTTTTCACACCTTTGCTTTGCATGCCGATATCATTATTAAGGAGTTTTTTTGGCTTGTCACTTTTAATTATATTTAGTTTTTCCTCATAACTCAACGAACTGAAGCTACTCTTCAGTACTCTTTCTATTGTACAATCACACGCATGCCCTTCTTGCATTGCACGACTGGTCCCACTATAAGCAGACATATTCCTGCTTCCCCTCACCATTCAAATGATTAATCTGTGATTCAAACGTACCAATTTTTCCTAGAGCTGGTCCCACCTGGCCCACACCGCGTGAATTTTTAATCTAAAATGGAGAAAGTACTATATGTAATTCACACACTTTTGCTAATAACTTCACAGGAGCTTCCTATTTGTCACCACTAAATACCAATCTACGTAAATACTATTACGTAAATATACTTTGAAATATAATTTCAGCTATATAATTTAAAAGCACCACATAAAACAAAAAATTAAACTTTTCTTCTCACTATATAGACTTCCCGTGACAAAATGTGTCAGTGCTTCCCGTGCTTCCTAAGGACTTAACGTGGTCCTAACTATCGAAGAGTCGCGATTGCTTACGGAAACCTACGAAGCATGGCATTCAAGGTGTTCAAGGTTACGAATGCGTGAAAACAGAAATTCATATGCACTGTATGCAGCGATGAGCTAGCGGAACTGGTCACTCGAGCTCACTCGAGCTTAAGCAACTGTCCAATTGTCCACAGCACCGCGGGAATTCGCGAATAAATTTTGAAAACGTATCCAGAGCAAATAAATATTGTTTGACTTGATTTTTTTGTTTTTCTTTTTCTTTTTCTCCTGAAATTATTGGGAAAGTGGCGCTTCCAGCGCTTCATTGCACGCTCGCCTTTGGGAAATACCTATAGTAACTGGATCGCCCGGACCTCTACGGTGAAAACTGTGTGTGTGTGTGTGTGTGTGTGTGTGTGTGTGTGTGTGTGTGTGTGTGTGTGTGTGTGTGTGTGTGTGTGTGTGTGTGTGTGTGTGTGTGTGTGTGTGTGTGTGTGTGTGTGTGTGTGTGTGTGTGTGTGTGTGTGTGTGTGTGTGTGTGTGTGTGTGTGTGTGTGTGTGTGTGTGTGTGTGTGTGTGTGTGTGTGTGTGTGTGTGTGTGTGTGTGTGTGTGTGTGTGTGTGTGTGTGTGTGTGTGTGTGTGTGTGTGTGTGTGTGTGTGTGTGTGTGTGTGTGTGTGTGTGTGTGTGTGTGTGTGTGTGTGTGTGTGTGTGTGTGTGTGTGTGTGTGTGTGTGTGTGTGTGTGTGTGTGTGTGTGTGTGTGTGTGTGTGTGTGTGTGTGTGTGTGTGTGTGTGTGTGTGTGTGTGTGTGTGTGTGTGTGTGTGTGTGTGTGTGTGTGTGTGTGTGTGTGTGTGTGTGTGTGTGTGTGTGTGTGTGTGTGTGTGTGTGTGTGTGTGTGTGTGTGTGTGTGTGTGTGTGTGTGTGTGTGTGTGTGTGTGTGTGTGTGTGTGTGTGTGTGTGTGTGTGTGTGTGTGTGTGTGTGTGTGTGTGTGTGTGTGTGTGTGTGTGTGTGTGTGTGTGTGTGTGTGTGTGTGTGTGTGTGTGTGTGTGTGTGTGTGTGTGTGTGTGTGTGTGTGTGTGTGTGTGTGTGTGTGTGTGTGTGTGTGTGTGTGTGTGTGTGTGTGTGTGTGTGTGTGTGTGTGTGTGTGTGTGTGTGTGTGTGTGTGTGTGTGTGTGTGTGTGTGTGTGTGTGTGTGTGTGTGTGTGTGTGTGTGTGTGTGTGTGTGTGTGTGTGTGTGTGTGTGTGTGTGTGTGTGTGTGTGTGTGTGTGTGTGTGTGTGTGTGTGTGTGTGTGTGTGTGTGTGTGTGTGTGTGTGTGTGTGTGTGTGTGTGTGTGTGTGTGTGTGTGTGTGTGTGTGTGTGTGTGTGTGTGTGTGTGTGTGTGTGTGTGTGTGTGTGTGTGTGTGTGTGTGTGTGTGTGTGTGTGTGTGTGTGTGTGTGTGTGTGTGTGTGTGTGTGTGTGTGTGTGTGTGTGTGTGTGTGTGTGTGTGTGTGTGTGTGTGTGTGTGTGTGTGTGTGTGTGTGTGTGTGTGTGTGTGTGTGTGTGTGTGTGTGTGTGTGTGTGTGTGTGTGTGTGTGTGTGTGTGTGTGTGTGTGTGTGTGTGTGTGTGTGTGTGTGTGTGTGTGTGTGTGTGTGTGTGTGTGTGTGTGTGTGTGTGTGTGTGTGTGTGTGTGTGTGTGTGTGTGTGTGTGTGTGTGTGTGTGTGTGTGTGTGTGTGTGTGTGTGTGTGTGTGTGTGTGTGTGTGTGTGTGTGTGTGTGTGTGTGTGTGTGTGTGTGTGTGTGTGTGTGTGTGTGTGTGTGTGTGTGTGTGTGTGTGTGTGTGTGTGTGTGTGTGTGTGTGTGTGTGTGTGTGTGTGTGTGTGTGTGTGTGTGTGTGTGTGTGTGTGTGTGTGTGTGTGTGTGTGTGTGTGTGTGTGTGTGTGTGTGTGTGTGTGTGTGTGTGTGTGTGTGTGTGTGTGTGTGTGTGTGTGTGTGTGTGTGTGTGTGTGTGTGTGTGTGTGTGTGTGTGTGTGTGTGTGTGTGTGTGTGTGTGTGTGTGTGTGTGTGTGTGTGTGTGTGTGTGTGTGTGTGTGTGTGTGTGTGTGTGTGTGTGTGTGTGTGTGTGTGTGTGTGTGTGTGTGTGTGTGTGTGTGTGTGTGTGTGTGTGTGTGTGTGTGTGTGTGTGTGTGTGTGTGTGTGTGTGTGTGTGTGTGTGTGTGTGTGTGTGTGTGTGTGTGTGTGTGTGTGTGTGTGTGTGTGTGTGTGTGTGTGTGTGTGTGTGTGTGTGTGTGTGTGTGTGTGTGTGTGTGTGTGTGTGTGTGTGTGTGTGTGTGTGTGTGTGTGTGTGTGTGTGTGTGTGTGTGTGTGTGTGTGTGTGTGTGTGTGTGTGTGTGTGTGTGTGTGTGTGTGTGTGTGTGTGTGTGTGTGTGTGTGTGTGTGTGTGTGTGTGTGTGTGTGTGTGTGTGTGTGTGTGTGTGTGTGTGTGTGTGTGTGTGTGTGTGTGTGTGTGTGTGTGTGTGTGTGTGTGTGTGTGTGTGTGTGTGTGTGTGTGTGTGTGTGTGTGTGTGTGTGTGTGTGTGTGTGTGTGTGTGTGTGTGTGTGTGTGTGTGTGTGTGTGTGTGTGTGTGTGTGTGTGTGTGTGTGTGTGTGTGTGTGTGTGTGTGTGTGTGTGTGTGTGTGTGTGTGTGTGTGTGTGTGTGTGTGTGTGTGTGTGTGTGTGTGTGTGTGTGTGTGTGTGTGTGTGTGTGTGTGTGTGTGTGTGTGTGTGTGTGTGTGTGTGTGTGTGTGTGTGTGTGTGTGTGTGTGTGTGTGTGTGTGTGTGTGTGTGTGTGTGTGTGTGTGTGTGTGTGTGTGTGTGTGTGTGTGTGTGTGTGTGTGTGTGTGTGTGTGTGTGTGTGTGTGTGTGTGTGTGTGTGTGTGTGTGTGTGTGTGTGTGTGTGTGTGTGTGTGTGTGTGTGTGTGTGTGTGTGTGTGTGTGTGTGTGTGTGTGTGTGTGTGTGTGTGTGTGTGTGTGTGTGTGTGTGTGTGTGTGTGTGTGTGTGTGTGTGTGTGTGTGTGTGTGTGTGTGTGTGTGTGTGTGTGTGTGTGTGTGTGTGTGTGTGTGTGTGTGTGTGTGTGTGTGTGTGTGTGTGTGTGTGTGTGTGTGTGTGTGTGTGTGTGTGTGTGTGTGTGTGTGTGTGTGTGTGTGTGTGTGTGTGTGTGTGTGTGTGTGTGTGTGTGTGTGTGTGTGTGTGTGTGTGTGTGTGTGTGTGTGTGTGTGTGTGTGTGTGTGTGTGTGTGTGTGTGTGTGTGTGTGTGTGTGTGTGTGTGTGTGTGTGTGTGTGTGTGTGTGTGTGTGTGTGTGTGTGTGTGTGTGTGTGTGTGTGTGTGTGTGTGTGTGTGTGTGTGTGTGTGTGTGTGTGTGTGTGTGTGTGTGTGTGTGTGTGTGTGTGTGTGTGTGTGTGTGTGTGTGTGTGTGTGTGTGTGTGTGTGTGTGTGTGTGTGTGTGTGTGTGTGTGTGTGTGTGTGTGTGTGTGTGTGTGTGTGTGTGTGTGTGTGTGTGTGTGTGTGTGTGTGTGTGTGTGTGTGTGTGTGTGTGTGTGTGTGTGTGTGTGTGTGTGTGTGTGTGTGTGTGTGTGTGTGTGTGTGTGTGTGTGTGTGTGTGTGTGTGTGTGTGTGTGTGTGTGTGTGTGTGTGTGTGTGTGTGTGTGTGTGTGTGTGTGTGTGTGTGTGTGTGTGTGTGTGTGTGTGTGTGTGTGTGTGTGTGTGTGTGTGTGTGTGTGTGTGTGTGTGTGTGTGTGTGTGTGTGTGTGTGTGTGTGTGTGTGTGTGTGTGTGTGTGTGTGTGTGTGTGTGTGTGTGTGTGTGTGTGTGTGTGTGTGTGTGTGTGTGTGTGTGTGTGTGTGTGTGTGTGTGTGTGTGTGTGTGTGTGTGTGTGTGTGTGTGTGTGTGTGTGTGTGTGTGTGTGTGTGTGTGTGTGTGTGTGTGTGTGTGTGTGTGTGTGTGTGTGTGTGTGTGTGTGTGTGTGTGTGTGTGTGTGTGTGTGTGTGTGTGTGTGTGTGTGTGTGTGTGTGTGTGTGTGTGTGTGTGTGTGTGTGTGTGTGTGTGTGTGTGTGTGTGTGTGTGTGTGTGTGTGTGTGTGTGTGTGTGTGTGTGTGTGTGTGTGTGTGTGTGTGTGTGTGTGTGTGTGTGTGTGTGTGTGTGTGTGTGTGTGTGTGTGTGTGTGTGTGTGTGTGTGTGTGTGTGTGTGTGTGTGTGTGTGTGTGTGTGTGTGTGTGTGTGTGTGTGTGTGTGTGTGTGTGTGTGTGTGTGTGTGTGTGTGTGTGTGTGTGTGTGTGTGTGTGTGTGTGTGTGTGTGTGTGTGTGTGTGTGTGTGTGTGTGTGTGTGTGTGTGTGTGTGTGTGTGTGTGTGTGTGTGTGTGTGTGTGTGTGTGTGTGTGTGTGTGTGTGTGTGTGTGTGTGTGTGTGTGTGTGTGTGTGTGTGTGTGTGTGTGTGTGTGTGTGTGTGTGTGTGTGTGTGTGTGTGTGTGTGTGTGTGTGTGTGTGTGTGTGTGTGTGTGTGTGTGTGTGTGTGTGTGTGTGTGTGTGTGTGTGTGTGTGTGTGTGTGTGTGTGTGTGTGTGTGTGTGTGTGTGTGTGTGTGTGTGTGTGTGTGTGTGTGTGTGTGTGTGTGTGTGTGTGTGTGTGTGTGTGTGTGTGTGTGTGTGTGTGTGTGTGTGTGTGTGTGTGTGTGTGTGTGTGTGTGTGTGTGTGTGTGTGTGTGTGTGTGTGTGTGTGTGTGTGTGTGTGTGTGTGTGTGTGTGTGTGTGTGTGTGTGTGTGTGTGTGTGTGTGTGTGTGTGTGTGTGTGTGTGTGTGTGTGTGTGTGTGTGTGTGTGTGTGTGTGTGTGTGTGTGTGTGTGTGTGTGTGTGTGTGTGTGTGTGTGTGTGTGTGTGTGTGTGTGTGTGTGTGTGTGTGTGTGTGTGTGTGTGTGTGTGTGTGTGTGTGTGTGTGTGTGTGTGTGTGTGTGTGTGTGTGTGTGTGTGTGTGTGTGTGTGTGTGTGTGTGTGTGTGTGTGTGTGTGTGTGTGTGTGTGTGTGTGTGTGTGTGTGTGTGTGTGTGTGTGTGTGTGTGTGTGTGTGTGTGTGTGTGTGTGTGTGTGTGTGTGTGTGTGTGTGTGTGTGTGTGTGTGTGTGTGTGTGTGCCATTGTAAGGGGGTGAAATAAACCCCCATGTACATATGTACATAGTTATTTATTTAAAAAAAACTCCAGAAACAATTATATAAACAACAAATAAAAAAGACTCACTTAAACTGTTCTCGGCGGTCGAAATAAGGCCGCCGAATGGGTTTATACAAAAACCTCAAAGACATTATATATTAATAAGTAATTTATACACACATGCTAATTGTAGCCTGTAAGCTGGGCCCAATGTTCCGGCACCAGGCCATATTTCTGTAAATAAAGAAAACTGGAAACCTGTATGTCAGAAGGCAGTGTGCAGAATAGACATACACAATCTGGGCCAGGCCTGTAAAACTAACGCCTATAGCATATCTACTGTTCACAGAAGTTTCTTTCTCTTAATACATTTTATGCTCAGCATATTTTATTAACGACTGCCATTCACGACTGCCATGTAGGCAAATTCTTCAAAATTGATTGTGGAGTTCTTTATTGCTTGTTAATATGATAGTAGTGGATAGTTAGCAGTGGTCTTCAAAACATGCTCATCACAGCTCGCTTATTTATACGCTTGTTTATTTAACAACAGTTAATGGGAAATGCACAAGAAGCACATGAATGAATTAAAACAGCAGATATTTTGCTTGGATTGTATGCACAATTTTGAAATGATAGACTTTCTAAGATTTAGGTATATAAATGGCATAAAATCTTTGAAAGTCCACAGAAAATTTCTGTTCTCGCTCTCACTACCCAAGAGTCAGCATTACAACACTGAAAATTTAGCAATTTATACATAAAAATCAAGAAAGAGCAAAATTTAAAATTAGTGTATGGTTATGGAAGTTGTGGGATTGAGCAGACAGGCCATTAAACAGGAGTTAAATTTGCACAAAATCTCTGCAAGGTGTGTGCCTAGGCATAATAAATCTGACACTACATTGCTGCAGATACAACAAAAATTGGAAGAACTGCATTAC
Source organism: Mantis religiosa (assembly GCA_030765055.1). NCBI lineage: Eukaryota > Metazoa > Arthropoda > Insecta > Mantodea > Mantidae > Mantis > Mantis religiosa. Next base: position 83,745,824 of record CM060957.1, read on the forward strand.
ACAACCTTGGTACATCCACAATATGGTCAAGATTTGTGACTTTAGGTTTATCATGTATCATTTACTTGCTCCTCAAAAAAAAATTTGAATAGTGTAACATTTCTCAACGTCTAAGGACTTCATGTGCAATTGACTTATAAACTGCCCAACAAAGTTGTATGTAGAAGGGCTGAAAAAATTACTAGTGTAAAAGCAGTAGTGGAAGCAATATAGAAAAGTTGTATTTGTTTTGTTTTGCAATATGTTTGTTAATTAAAAAGCATTTACACAGTCCCAATTATATTTTATCACACTTTTAGTGTTCACTGTTGGAAGGAAAATAAAGTAACAGTACCTGAAAGTCTTTCTTGGATCACTCTAAACTCAAATTCCAATCCAATAGTTTCTAAGCAAATTTCTACATACAAAAGTTTTAGGAAATAGCCTTGCAGCTTATCATCACAAACCTAAAGTGTGGTGATGATATGGGATGACACATTTATCATCTGGTTACATAGAAATGAACTGGGAAAATGCCTCACCACCACTTCAACAAAATTTAATAGTTTACAATAGAGAAAGAAAAAGATGAAAGCATTCCCTTTTTAGATGTCCTGATAACCAGAAAATCCAACTTGACATAAGGACATCCAGTTTACAGGAAACCAACCCACACAGAACTCCTATCTACATAAACATTCCAGTCATCATCCCTAGCAGAAGATTGGTATAGTAATGACTTTAAGAGAATATGCCAAGTGTATCTACGAACCAGATGCTTTGGATCAGGAACTGAAGCATCTGCACCAGGTAATATATGTTAATGGATACTGAAATAAATAAATTGGATAATTAAAATTATATTATGAGTCAACTGAGACATTCCATACTTCACATACCACAAATTTTCTTTCAATGTATTTTGCTTCTGCTTGAAGGCATTAACAACAAATTGTTGACAATTTCTCAACAATGCCTTCAAGTGGAGGCGAAATGCGTTTAAAGAAAATGTGTGGTATGTGAAGTACAGAGTGTCTCAGTCGACTCACAGTATAATTTTAATTATTGCATTATTCACCGCATTAATTCCAATTAAACTTTTCAAAATAAATATATTTGAAACAATTACAATTAAAGGCAATTTTAAAAATGAAGCTAATTTCATACTAAAAGACATTGAGTCATATTTTATTAAAACTTTGCTTCACTGATGTGAATGAAGTTTTAAGTTTTAATAAAATATGATCTAATATGTCTTTTGATATAGTATATGTTTATCATATTTTTATGACATAAAAGAATATATCATTTCTGTGAACAGTTTATTAAGTCTTCATTCTGAATGATTTTTATATAACTGGTAAACAGTAAGGGATAAACAAAATATTATCACACAAGAATTATAAATATGGTTAAAATGACTAAGTCATTATTAAATTTTAGATGAGTCGCATTTTTTTTAACACATCTGCTTCACTTTCGTACCTATTTTGAGGACATGTTTCGCAAATCTTCGCTTGCATCTACGGCTTCGCTTCACTGTGGTGTTCCAATACAGTTGAATCTCGATAGACTAAGTCATTGTTTTTACTCATAGTCAGTCATAAGGAACATGGCTTTCCATGGGCACTTTATAAAACTTTGACTTATTATTGCCTACAATATGGCTATATCCTTGTATCCTTGTTGTATCTATAATGAATACCTAAATGTCTAATGAAAGTTAATTGATGTTAACAAGAAGTAGAAGAAAAGATTTTGTAAGAATAATCAATAAAAAAGTAGACAAAATCATCTAAATGCAACACATCAGATTTTTTATTATTGCATTAATACTACAGGGTGATCCATTTGAAATATCAGAAAAGGAAAAACGTATACAAAGGAAACTATTCAACTTTATTGGTTGGTAATGGTATACATTTGTGTAGGAAAGTCAGAAGTTTTGTGTCCAGCACATTAGACTCAACATGACTACTATCACGAATGCAGCATAGTTCACACCTTGCACCCATGTTGCACCACAATTTAAGCGAAACTATAACTCGCTTACAGAAGTGGTTCACGAGTAATGGCCTCAAACTTAACACCTCCAAAACATCAGTTATGCAGTTCAGCACTCAAGAAAAGAATTCTGAGAGGTTTATCACAACTGATACTATAATCCTACAGAAAACTAAAAAAATTTGGGTATTTTTTTAAATCAACAATTAAAATGGGATGACCACATTTGTCCAAAAGATTAAACAGTGCATCCTACAATATGAGCTGCATAACTAAATTAACAAACCTCGAAACAAGAAAAATAGTGTACTTCAGTTACTTCCAGTCTTTGATGACATACGGAATAATACTATGGGGGAACTTTACGGGATGGGAAACGATCTTTAAAAGTCAAAAAAAGATAATTCGCATAATGACTCAATCAAGACCAAAAGTTTCATGCAGAAACCTGTTCAAAAACCTGAAGATATTAACCCTACCATCCCAATACCTGTATGAAATAAATAAATACATACATTCAAATTTTGATACAATTTATAATTCACAAATGCAACATAATCATGGAACGAGAAATAAAAATAATCTAAAACCACCCATGCACATGTATGAAAAAAGCCCACAATATGCAGGAATAAAAATATATAACAAATTACCTGTAAGAATCCGTGAAATGAAAAACCTCAAATGCTTTAATAAAGCAATAAAAAACCTACTAATGGACAAAGCCTACTACTCGATTATTGAATATATGGATGATAAAATTGAATTATAATGAAATTTTTTGTCATTTTGTAATTCTAATATTCTGACAATATTATTCCAAGGGCATGTCATAATTATAACAATATTTGTATATAGTTGTATTGATATTATTAGTAATTATATTATTAGTATTATTAGTATTTATATTATTAGTGTTATTGTTATTTTGTGTAATTATTATTATTTTAAATTTTCTACTGTTGACAAGTCACCTGTTTACTGAGTTTTTACTCACTATTTGTAAGCGTATGTGACAATAAAGCATCTTATCTTATCTTATCTTGGCTTGCATTTCTGGAGTGATTTGCTGATAAAAGGCCACTCCCTCTGCAGGTCAGCTAGATTGTTTGGTCTTTGTGCATATACTGTTGCCTTGATCTGCCCCACATTAAACAAAAAAAAGTTTGGAGACATTAAGACTGACCTATTAATAAAATATCGGATGAGAGCATGGCATTTTCAGATCATTTTCCAAGAACAAATTGTGACATTTAACAATGCCTCAATCTGATGAGTCATACTGACACTTATACTGACTTCTGAAAGCTTTCTGGTTCGCTATTACAGTAAAAAATGTTGCATACATTACAACACACTGAGCACACTGTTGTGGCATTATGGCCATTTTATTTTGTTTTCTTTGCATGATAGCATTCTCATGCCAGTGGAAGCATCATTCATTTGTTAACTCCCAACCTTTCTGCTTTCATTACAGATAATTGCTCAGAAATATGTGCATTAACTTCTTAAATATAACACTTTACTTTTGTGACATCTCAAATGGATCACCCTGTGTTATGTTATATGCCTTGATTTAATTTTCTAGAATGAAACATCAAACTTACTATTAGTTCCGATTTAGCTTTAAAATCCTCAAGAGCGGAGTTAAAAGCCAAGAAGACATAATCCTTGAAATCCTGATTTGGAATATTCTCACTTATTGTTGCCTGAAATTGGAAATAGAAAATTTAGGAATAGTAATAACACATCTTATCTATATACAAGGAAAAGTTCACAAACAATAAGGCCTACACCTAATGCTCAAAGTAGTATCTGAGCTGAATGATAGTATAAATTATGTATTATGTACAAAAATTGAAAATATCATATAGCATGACTCTATAGTTCCAAACACTTTTCAGCTTAAAAAGTGTATCTGTGCATGCCTACAAATTAATTATAGCTTATTGCAATGTGTATAAACTTGGAAGCATGCAAGAAGTAGATATACTGCATGCAACTAATTTAAAAAGGAGTTTTATTAATTCTTGGTTAATAGAAATTGTACTTACACATGTTTGGAGGAATTTAGTAACAGTGATATTCAAATTAATTGATAAAACTATTTGCAGTCACTTTTTCATACCATGTCACTGACATTTTGAGTTTTTGAGGGACTTGTTTTGGGCTCCAACCAGCCATCACTTATGCCTGTGCCATTTGGGATATAGCAGCTAAAACTCACCTACACCGCCTTGAAGTCCTACAGTCCCGATTCCTCCGTATTGCCACAGATTCCCTATGGTACATCCCTAACCTTGAAATCTGTCATGACCTTCACATTCCTACCCTAACAGACTACATCCACACCCTCTCACTTCCATTCTATTTAAACCTCTCCCAGAACTTCAACTCCCTTATACGCGGTCTAGGTGAGTACGACATCAACCCTGGCGAAAAATACAAAAGACTAAGACTTGTTTTAGGCACATGAAAACACTGCACTGTCAGTAAAATATATATATATATATATATATATATATATATATATATATATATATATATATATATATATATATATAAAATTAAAAAAAAACACCAAAACAAACCTCTACTGTCATTTGCCCTAACTTATAAAATATTCTACTGCCAGTAGAGGGCTCAGCCCTGATCTGGCTAGAGACTGAAAGTTTGGCTTCCGGTCTTTCAAGTGTCCAATCGCAGGTGTGGATGATCGTCCACTCTACTTCAGTATGTGGGTGTGAGGCTGGCAGTCGGGTTGGCAGGTCTGGCTCGCTTGCAGCCTGTTACACCATGGATTATGTTATGTATACCACATACAATAAGTAGAAGTTTTGCAATCTATCCAAAAATTTATGTTAAGTTTTCATTAGAAACACAAGTTATGGAGCCTCCTGAACTCAAAAAGTTTTTAGAAAATAGATCTATATGTGTGTCTGTGAACAGCATAATTCAAAAACAAAAAGTTTGTTAAATGCAAAACGTGATATTTAACCCTTTATTCGGCGATGTTGCCCTGGGGCAACATTACGCTTTATTCAACTTCAAAAATTTTTAGTGCAGTTTTATTGTTATAGTATTGTGCTGTCCTTTGTCGGTTATACTCACACAATTTTGAGTCATTTGAATTGTAAATATTATATTATTTTTACAATTTCATTGTAGTGGTTTTTTTTTTTTTTTTTTTTTTTTTTTTTTTTTTTTTTTTTAAGTATAAAAAGGCAAAATCCAAGCAACTGCAGCCACATCAAACCCACAACGTTTAGCTTTGAATGGGTGGCCAGCCCATTGTATATCACTTTAACGCCCCATAAAAGCCATATGAGAACCGGTTTTGCAAGTACAGCAAGAATGGCATAAATAGCAAAATAGCTTGCCAATTAAAGGGTTAAATTAAGGACCTCACAAGGATATAATATGAAGATATTGAAGAAAATCCTCTCATACCAAATCACCCTTTATATAGAACACTTAAAAAATGTTATCTTCCTCGAAACATGTCTCAAACAATTTTGATTAAAATATATGTTTAAAATATTTTCATGACAAAATGTTTATCTTGAATTTTCTGAAAAAATTCTCAAAAGTCAGCTTCATTCTGAATGACTTTTACATAAGTGATAAACCATAAGAGATAGACAAAATATTACCGTACAAAAAAATGTAGATGTTGTCAAGAGCAATATTTAGTCACACTAATTTTTGTGTTATTAATCTTTCAAATGTGAATTGCTATTATTTTTATTTATTTCTATATTTTCTTTCTTTTCCATGCTCATAGAAAGAAAACAGAATTTTAAAGCCATCACATAGCAACTCCTTTTAACTATATTTGACCATCACTTTTGCTTTTTGTTTCTTCTTACAGCTACAACGAAATGAGTGAATGAGTAATAACGGTTTGTCGTATTAACAAGAACTGGGTAGAAGAACAAGCTTTTGTAAGGATAGTTTATAGAAGGGTGAGAAAGTCCTGTGATTGTAACACATGAACTTTTTTCCCTTTGGATAACACCAATTTGGTTTTTAAGGGGTTAACCACATGCCAGTGGTTGCTGGTTATCTGAGGTCTTGTATTCATTTTAGGTTGGGGTTGGAGAGGGAAGTTATATTGTGAGTATTTTGGTATCAAATAGGGTGTAGGATTTAAAGTTAAGGTGGCTATTCAATACCTTCAGCATTCAGGGAATAGTTTTGTGTGCCTGTCAATTTCAATTGTTCTTTTACAAACACACAAATGTTTGATTCGTTTGGTCCCCAGGTACGTAGCAACTGTCTACTGATTATAAAAATTGAAGGCTTGAAATAAAACAGGCTCTAATTGTCATAACAAGAAATTTTAAAGATCTGTGCAAAACGTGATCTACATCCCAAACCCAATAACGCGTAAAAGGCTCTAAACACAACAAATGATAATCTAGTAGCAAATGCAAATGACACATAGTATGTGGTTTAACTACTGCTGCTTTTAACATATCAAAGGCTTTGTGTACCACACTTAAAACTCACTGTTAGATAAAATGGCAAAACCAGCAGATGTTCGTAACCTTTAAGTAGAAATAAATGACAAAATAAAGGAGAAGGTACTGTGGCTGCAATGAGAAAAATGGTGAGAATGAATACATTAGTTACAGTAATAAATATATTCCTGCAAAACGTCATCCACAGGAGGTAAGTTCATTACTGATCGCTAACCTACACATACCTTGCAGACTGTTTATTGCTGTTATTTTTGCATGGGGATCAAATTAAACTATATTATACTGTGACAAAATAAAAACTAAAAATGATAAACCTAATGAGGTATAGTGCTGTACTTCCATAAAATCCCTGCTAAGCTTAGAAGCGAGTCCCATCCAGCTCACTGAGAATGGTAAGAGGTGTGATGGTTAATTTCTGTTCATGGAAGCATTGCCACACGTCATCAGCTTGGTACCATGCAGTATTTTACTCGTCTGTAACCAACAACACATTGACTTTCGTGCATACAGGTTGACACATGTGACAGCTAGATGGCTCACATACTGTAATCACCACCATTGCCAGGCTTTTTATGGAAATACAGCTACTCCACCTGTCCTGGGTGTTACAAGCCGCATCTCTGAAGAAAAGAAGATTTGACTGAAGTGATGCAGTACCTGACAAATGATCATGTGTGTAGTGTTTAATGCCCGCTTTTACTACATACGGCACCGCAGGCGATGACACTGATGATACATGAGATGAAGATGGAGCACCGGTGGAATGAGATGGCGGGGGAAACCGGAGATCCCGGAGAAAACCCGCCCCAGCGCTGTGTTGTCCACCTTAAATCTCACTTTGCGGTCACCTGGGATCGAACCCGGGCCGCCTTGGTGAGAGCCAAGCGGTCTAACCACTGAGCTACGGTGCAACCCGACAAATGATCACACACACTTTTACAAAAGCATTACAGAATGAACTTTTGTTGTATAAACAAAAAATATTTTTGTTTCATTCGTTTTTTCTCTTTACTGTCTTCTTTGCTGATTAATGAACTATGGAACTTAAGAGTCTTTCAATGAATGTCCTCTTTCTGTAAGCCTTTCATACTGTTATTGTACAATGTTTGGAAGCTGCTTTGGACACTAGATGCATACCATGCTTAGCTTTCATATAAAACACATTAACACTGAAATTATTACCATTAATACTTTAAACTCATTTTCCTCAAATTCATGAATATTGCACTTAGAGACTTTTTTATTTCAAGTCTTCAATTAATGATTTGTGGATTATTATATAAATTTACATTTTGTATATTTTTTTTTATTAAATCATACTATTTAGAGAATGTGTCCATTTTAATAATAGAAATAAGGGTACATACTAAACATTAGTTGCAAGTATATAAAACTGCTTCCTTTTTCTACACCAAACAGTTACCTCAACTTCAAAGCCCACATACTATTTCATATCATAGTACACCATTACTATTACTATTACCAGCATTCCTTTCCTTCATAACACCCATCCTTCCTCCCTAAGAATGAATCAAAGATCTCATCAACCAATAACTATGGAAGGTGCATGAATGAAACCTTTAAAACTTATGTTTACCAAACCTAAAACAAATATGCATATCTGAAAATGTATTTTCTTAAGTGAATCAAACTTTCTCTATAATAATGTAATTATACAATTTTTAAAGTATTTAATTTTTTAAAAAATTTTAATTGTTTTTTCTAAAAAAAGAAGAAATTAAAGTACACAAACTGATTTTGTACATTCCTTTCTTGGAAGTGTTGAAAACAGTGTTGTTATGATAAATTAACTTTAAAGAGAGTCGATTAAAGACACTAGACAACACTTACTTTTAAATTTTTCCGGACTTGTCTTTCCGTAGTGTCTTTAATCGACTCTCTTTAAAGTTAATTGATTTTGTACAGCTTAAAATACCTATACAAACATCTCTAAAATAAAATTGTGTTTCTTAAAAGCAATACATCCTCCAATGCTCCACCAAACATTATTTCAATATATCTTCACATGTCAGGTTTCTCTAAATTGGTTTTAATTTATTTGAAATGAAAGCGTAAAGTTATATTTCATGATTCAAAAACTAGAGACTGAAAATTGTCAGGTTTCAAAGTCACTTTTTTACACAATCTGACATGATAGCCCACAGGGAGGGGGGCAAGGCTTATTGACTGCCGCAACCCTCTCATTTGTCCACAACAGACATCATGAGTGTAGTAGCAGTAGTTAAGGATGGAATGCTGGTTAGCAGTCTGATTCCCTCCTGATCTGAGAATATGGCTTTCACTACCTGAGCGATATATGAGTGGTGAGCGGGAATGGAGATGAAGGAAGAATGGCTCCAAGTCTGATATGAGAGTGCAACAAGTGTATGAAATGGAGTTGAAAGAAATGAAAGGATGGATAATGATGGAGCAGTTGGTGAAATGAATGGTGGGGGAAACTGGAGAACCCAGGAAAAATGCACCCAGATTTCATCTTGCCTACTACAAATCCCACATTAAGTCACTTGAGTTTGAACTTTGGCTGCCTTGATGTGAGCCAAATTATCTAAATATGAAGCCACCACTTTAAAAATTGAGATATTTGTTTAGAAATCATTATATGTTTCTGATAAATAAAAAGTTTACTGTTTATGGATATATACACAGCCTTAGACAAAAAATGATCAGCTACCAGAAACAAAGTTCATATTCGGAAAGCATCGGAAGAATTAGATGGTGCTGTGTTCACAATATATACTTTGGAGAGGTATGCATGGTAGCAGAGCGGTAAAATGTATGTGTCTTGTATGTGGACCAACATAGTTTGAATCCTTGATATGCATGTTTCTTTTTATTATTGTTACTTTAATAGCAATGTTTTAGCAATGAATAGCAATCTTATGTTTTTCTTGCACAAGATAAATAATAATTTAAACACATTCCTTTGTAAAAATGTAAATAATATATTCTTGTTATTTTCAAAATAATTGTGATGTTATTAGAAAATTGCCTTAACATTGGTTGACCAAAACTCAGGCTCATTCATCTGTTATGAATGATGCTGGTATATAATGCAAACTATCTTCATGGAACATTTCACTAGGCATTTGATCTCATCCATGCTGTGCAGAATGAGGGCAGTAATAGATGCAGAGGGATTACACACGCGATACTAAGTTAATTTCCATTTTTATTTGATTTTACATATAGGAATAAAACATTTATTTCAGTTAGTTTAAAAACAGAGTAGAGTAGTTAATTGATGGAAATTAATCATTTCTTCACACTAGCCGTATATAGGCTAAGATTTCTGGATGGAAACCAGGAGATCGGTGGTTCAAATCCCAGTCATGGCATTGAATTTTTCATATTGACTCTATCCACCACCAGAGTAGAGTGTTTGTTTTTATGTGTGAACATAAATGCTATAAAATCAAGTAAACCTTAGCAGTTGGAAGTTATATTACAATATGTCTAATACACATTTTGTATTTCTACAATAAAAAAAAAAAAAAAATTAAATGATAGCTTTGCAGGTCTAGCTCCTACATACTTGTCTATAACTATCAGTGCACATTTAGTAACTGAGACTCAATTTTTTGCACACATTACAGTGTGTAAAAAAAAGGAAAGATTCCCTATCTGAATATGCACGAAACATATGAAACAATACACAATGTGTGAACATTCTCATTATTATAATATTCATGAGGGGATTCAGTAGGACAAAGCTAAAGAGACGTGTTCTGTGACACCATTGTAAACTTGCCATAGAAATAATGTGGACATAGAAAAATATATGCTTCCAGAGTCTGCTGATTATTTTTTTTTTGTGTGTCAAAGGGTGTATATATATATATATATATATATATATATATATATATATATATATACAGAATGCTGCTAAAAATAAATCTGTAGCTAATGTTTCTATCATTATCATTATTATTTGGAATCTGATACCTTCCCGTTTTTAAGGATCTATTAAATTTTTATCCTCCTAATAGATATGGCAGTACTGTTAAAGATCTGCCAATGCACATTATTTCTAAGCTTGTATTTTATTCTGTAAACTTCATTTTATCTCATTCCTCCTCTTCTTCCCTACAAAAAGTCTGTTTTTCTACATAGTAAGCATATTAAATGTCAACATATTTTGAATTTTGAGACAGTTGATTTAATAATAATTGGTTACCTGTTTTGATAAATAATTGAGAGCTTTTGTGATCTTTACAAAATTCCCCCGAATAGGTTCCAGAGGACATATGTTTCTGAAGTCTTGATTTATCACACTTATTCCAAATGCTGGTATGCGGTTGCCTCCACGAATTGAACAAGCTAATGTTAACACATTTTGTACAGCCTTGAAAAACAGAACAAAATATTCAAAAATTAATTTAACAAAATACTTTCTACACTAATATGTCAAAAATGTTTTATGTCAGTCTAAAATAGATAAAGATGTCCAACAGTAATGAGCAGCAAAGAAGTTAGTATACTTAACAATACGTTAAAGCATCTCAGAGATATTTACCTTGTAGAATGACATAATTTTTGTTGAATGTGCTGTGTGAGTAATTTACCTGCTAACGCTCAATTCTTTGAAACTATATTCCCATTTAGCCCACTAGTTGAGTTAATCAGATTACCTCATATTCAAGAGGGATCAAATCTGTGTCCAGAGTTCTGAGATAAGGTTTTTCCTAGGCTTCTCTTTTTCCTCTGAAGACAAATATCAGGTAATTCACCATTCTATACACCCCAGTCAGATATGTGGATCATTCCACCAACTTCATTTATTGATTTTCTAATATGACCTACTCATTTAAAAAAGGTAAAATCAAACTAATAATATGATGAACCCATTAAATTATTGAAATAACATCCTTTAACTGTATTTTTCATGCTTAATAATAAATTAAATAAATGCATAAATTAACTAGCGAGCTGATGCTGAGGACAAATTTCCATATCAATCTTATTTAGGTTATTTGACCCTACTGGGATTCAAATCTTGACCATATGGGAGGCAGGACATTTTCCACACCACATGGTAGCTAATAACCTACTTATTTAAAATAAAATACTTCGTGACCAACTTAAATCATCTGTTTTAAAATATAAATATAACTAAAACGGAATGTTTCACAACCAATCAATTTCATCTTCAGTAAAACCTTGTTTAAAGTTGAAGTAAATTGTAAAACCACATGTAAGCCCATTTTTCAAAGCACTTCACATATTATCTCTCCCAAGAATATACCTGTATAAATCAATCCTTTATATGAAGACAAAAACTTATATTTCCAACAAATAAAGAAATGTACAACAATACTAGGTAATCAGATTTAGATGTAACGAGATCTGTACAACACTTGCAAAATGGAACAATTTATGCAGGTACAAAATTGTATAACAAACTTTCCTGTCAGTTTGAAGTCAGTAAAGAAATTCACTATCTTTAATCAGGCCTTACTGGCATATTTTCTTGATCACTATTACTACTCAAAGAAGGAATTTCTTAAAAGTTAAATTGAATACACATAGGCAATTTAATAAATAGTGATTACTTTCAGGTTAACCATTTTTACCTGTTTGCTGCTTGCATAATCTACTTATAAACTTTTATATGCCTCTTAAGATATCTTGTAAAGCTAGAGAAATAAAAAAAAAATAAGCCAAAAAACAACTCATATAGCTATCAGTATGGCAAAAGACATTGGCAGTGTAGAAGAAAAAATATAGTTTTAATGTATTATAAGTAAGAACACTTAAAGATGAATATGAACTTAAACATCTGTATGAATTAAAGAATGATGAAATTAGTTCCACCTTCAGATTCAGGTGTATTCAGAAAGAAAATTGTGCAAAATATGAACTTTGTCAAAAAATAATCTCTAAATGATGTTCAAAATACAGTAAAAACTTTTGAATAGTACACGATGCCTAAAATGAATGCCATATAGTTAACCAATGCAAAAAGCTATAAATTTTTTCTGCTATCAACAGGACAATTCTTTACAAAATAGTGCATTGCCTTAAAATGTCAATTGATAAAATAAATCTTTAAAGGAATAAATAAGATTATTCATGCAACTTAATTTTTTGTGCTTATTCAAATATTTCTGTTTCACAGGAAATGTTATAAATTAACATATTTTACAGTTGGGAGGGTAGAGTCTGAATATAAATGCAAATTTATGTTTCTCACCAGAATAACATTATTAACTTGGACAGAAATAATAGGTAAACCTATATCAAAAATTAAATATTGCGCAGGCTGTCTGCCAAATGCTGCCCTAGTGGTAGCTTCTTGAAGGCTCATTTTAGATGTGTTTCGAAAATTGATTTTGCAAATTATTTAACCTCTTGAAAAGCCCACCTTCACCAACTCTATTCGTTTGTTGTAACCATGCGATAAGAGCGCCTAGTGCTTGTGTGGCGAAAACATGAAATAACATCCGGGATTGTCTGTGTGTCAGTGAATAAATTTGTAATGTAAACTATGAAATATCGAACTAATCCTCGTTTACAATTAAACCTCTCATGTTCTTGATGAAGCTGTGAAAACTAAAATAAACGGCCTTTTCGTCTGTGATCATCACAATTGTCTCGGGCCCCAGGTATTTAGACCTTAGGTGATATTAGTTGAGCCTTTATCTTGTACCTTTCTCGACTGATACCTCCAATATGGCTGCCACAATGGAAGCTGTTTATGTTTCCATTGTCTTGTAATTCCTTGATGTGCTTACAGAAATGGAGCTCAGAGTGGGGAATAAATACAGACTAGGTCGTAAAATTGGCAGTGGTTCATTTGGAGACATATACCTGGGTACGTAATAAATTGCAGCGAATATACAATTGAAATTATCATTGAACTGTCTTTGAATGAAGAAATTCATAAGCAAGTGGTTTTATTTCTTTTTAGGAACGAATATATCAACGGGAGAAGAAGTAGCAATAAAGCTAGAATGCATAAAGACGAGGCATCCACAGCTTCACATAGAGTCCAAGTTTTACAAAATGATGCAGGGTGGCGGTATGTTAACTGTCAAAAATCTTTTGTTAACGAGTAATGCAATGCCAGTAGTTTAACGGAATGAGACGTTTTATGTGGTATATGCTTTTTCAGTGGGAATACCAACAATCAAATGGTGTGGTTCGGAAGGTGACTACAACGTTATGGTGATGGAACTTCTTGGACCATCACTGGAAGATCTCTTCAATTTTTGCTCACGTCGCTTTTCTTTGAAGACTGTGCTGCTGTTGGCTGATCAGCTAGTAAGACCCGATTTTATTTTCAAAATGTTCTAGAAATAATAAAATGTAAAATTTGGGATATCTCTCTTTATATAGAGGTTGATGTCAATTAGAACATGTGTAAATCCAAACTTATTTTACTTACTATGCTGTTAAAGTGTTAAAGGAGAGAGCTGTAAAGGCTTTGTTAACTAGGAATTGCCTCATGTTTCCGAGTTCTTTTGTTACTTCTTTTCTTACTTTTCTTCTTTATTGTTTCTTTGTTCTCCCTTTTGGTCAAGTATTGCTTCTTCAGAATATAATACTGTAACATATAGATCATGATCTGTTTATTTATTTGTTTTTAGAACAAAAATTTCTACTGGATACTGCAACATTGATGCAACTTGTTGGTCTCACCATATCATTATTTAGGTGAAAACTGAAACATGCTTAGTCAGATTTACTTTTCTATGCTACTTTATGTCTATAAGTGGCAGTTGCAGCATGCTATAAAGCATTATAAATAATAATAATTAAGAAAGCATAGTTTTAAAATCAAATTGTTTTTAACTAAAATTCACGAGTATGACTAAAATGCATATGTGTATTTGAGGTTTGAACTTATTAGTTTTTAGTTTATAGGTAGAATAGTGTTTTAAGAGTTTCCACATCGTTAGGGCATAAACCAACCATTACGGAGTACAGTTTTGATCAACCAGTAACTGTAGACATATGAATGTTCGTGTCATACTAACATTCTGAAAATACATAACATTTTTTAATGAGAATTTTGCAGATTTTTAAAGATTACTGAAAGTGTTTTGAATAGAGTTGTTCAACTGGCAAGTTTCTTTGAGCTGTAGATTGTATTTTCCTTTGTATTCTGAAGTGATTTAGATGTAAAAATTACTTAAATGATATCTTCTTAAATTCTTTTTAATATCAAATATGCTCCTCTGGGCTTTAGATGTATGAATTAATTGACTGGAACACAAATGATATCCTCCCATTTTTGATTTAACTGTGAAAGAAAACACAATAAAACCTTAATACGCAAAAATTGAAGCTAATAACAATGAAGCAATACACATATTACAATAATATATAATTTGTTACAGTCTTTACTTACCCTTTAAAAACGGTTATAAATTCCATGTAGTATTCGGCACCAGCTTTGCAAATACATATATTATTGAGATCCAATAAAACTTCGATTTTCTATTAATGAACTTTTGGGCGGTGGTTTGTTTAGAGCCCTGGAATGAAAAGCTCCTGTATGCAGCAAAAATTAACTTGTCTTGGAAATGAATGCACAAACGTGTAAGTTATGGCTCATCTGGAGTTGTAATTTGAGATTAAACCTACTAGTACAATATTCATATATGGTGTCAATATTTAGAAAACTCTCAAGTGAAGTGTAGTTTAAAAATAATGGGACTTAAGTCTGTGTTGTATCGTTTCCTATGTGAGTATGACAATGGATTCTGAATTGAATACAGAATGAACATGTACTATGTTCAAGAAGTTATTTTGATGCCTTCAGCCGTTTATCACCATAGTTTGTTTCAAATCACAAAATGTTCATACATTTAGATAATAGTGGTAATGAGACTGTATTGCTGCTTAGTGCTGTACCTAGCATACTGATGGAAAATGGATTCAAGTGAATAAGCTTGTGTGCTTATATTAAAAGAAGATTCACCCAAATGGGCATTAAATCATTAAGTTCACCATGTTTTTTTCACTTTTTATTTTTGCTGTACTGAGAGATACTGTTCTCTGTTGATATGTGTGAAACCGGCTTCTGAATATGTCTCTTAGTAGCTCATTGTGGAAACCGAGAAACAAAAGTAAATGAACCAAAACGTGACATTTAGTTGAAAAAACTATTTGTAGTAGTTTTTTTTTGACACTTCGTCACTTACCTTTTTATATTGAGGGACTAGTTTCGGAAGCTGTCAGCTCCATCTTCAATCTCTTGGATTAATTAATTAATTAATTTTGACATCATTATTACTAAATTCCTTCAATCACACATAAGTGACATTTAGTGCTTGCTATCAAAAGTTGCAGTGCAATAACACTCAGGTTCTAAAACGCAGGCCTAAGATTAATTCAGTGCCATTGAAAACATTACTGCCAGTAAGATAAAACCTCAGTAAAAGTAATTATTGTTGATAGTGTTCGTTTCTACCTGTAGTTGGTAGGGTAGCTTCTTTATTAAGCAGGCATTGTCATTTAACACTGGCAGTTTTCGTTTTATCATTAATGTGCTGCTTTCTGTTGATAAATTTTGTTCATATCAAAATGTTGTATGTTTTTCTATTTTTGAAAGAAGCCAATATTGTCAGAACTATTATGAAAGGTTTCTGAGTAGTCTCTTTCAGATGCAATTTTTTAACAGTTAAAAAGAAATTGAATCCATATCTCACTGTTTCACTGCTATTTTTTAAATAATGAAATATTTAATAGTATTATAGCTGATCATGTAGTTTTATGGATTTATCTCTTAGATCCTCTTAATGTTGAGTTTTTCGTGCAAGATTGGAAGAATCCAAAAATACTTGTGAGAATTGTTCTTTTTATGTTAGTCTACAAGATCACTTTAATTTTTTGGGTTCTTTAAATAAATAGCATTGACTTTTTTCATTTTTCAGTTCTTTTTCTCATTCTCATTGCAACATCTGGAAACAATTGTAGAAACAGCAACTTTACCTTTAGGGAAGTTATCATCCATTTTTTTCTTTACTGTTGTAAACAAAAGTTGCATGGAGAGAGGCATGGATTGTTTGGAACAGTTGAATAATTTTATCCTGTATTTTGTTTTAATGTGGTGTGTGCGGAGGTATATTTTGGTGAATCAAAATTCCTTAGACCCAGTATTTCTGTAAGGTGTTGTGAAGATTCAATTGGAGTCAATTATTCCGATCAGTTATGACAGTTTTGTTGAGTTGACCAGATGTTATTACAATATAGCCACTTGCCCAGTAAGTTGAAGCTGGAAATAACCTACTAGTTTTTCATGATTTGGAGGACTCAAATTATTGATTACATTTTTGTTTATGGATCATACGGGTATGTCTAACTTTCATCACTGTTGGTGAACATATGTTGGGAGGTGCATCTTCCCTAATATTAAGATATAGAAACTTATGACAAATAAATGAGAATTTTTCAGTCTTGCTGTAAGTCACTCATGGATCAGTTTTCAGTATATCTTCCACAACACTGGTTTTCTTGGTGACAACTGTATCATGATGCAAAAATGTCCCCATCACTACTATTTTAGAACAGCTAATACCCAATAAGAGCATTAATGGTTTTCTGCAATATCCGCTAACAAAATCTTCTTTTCTGTGCTGCCAGTAGTAAACAAAATCTAATTCAAACATATTACTGTACCTAACTTCTCTACACAAATTATATAGAGAGTTAAATAATGTATTTTTATGTATGATTGGAGGACCTTATCAACACTGATAGCCAGAATTAATTGAAAATGCTATTTGCAGTCTGTATTTAACATTTTGTCACTTACATTTTTATATTATTGAGGGACTAGTTTCGGAAGCCGTTGCGTTATGTCTTGAAGGTCCTTTTAGTCCCTCAATAATATAAAAATGTGACAAAGTGTTAAAAATCGACTACAAATAGTTTTTTCAGGTGTTGGGAACTTCATAACAGCATAAATCTATACCATTCTGGGGAAATATCTGTGGAGTCTTGTTTTGGTTAAATTCTAAAAGCAAGGATTGGATTTGTTTTGTTTTTTATTCTGCAGATATTTTGCAACACTGATCTGTTTAATGAACATATATTAAGATACTCATCACCAGTATGTCACAAACAGCTTCTAATAAAAGAATGCAAAATTAGAGGGAAAAGGTGCGGCTTACTGAGCATTTAGCCAGCTTGCAGAGATAGACTTAAACATGTGGAGGGAAATTTGAAGTCTAGTTCATGTTGCATACTGTTTCTTACCTTTAAGTGGCTTTGTCTTATATTTACTTAGGCTTCATGATATGGCATGCTATGTATGAGTCAATGAGTCATATAATTCAAAGTGGTGAAAATATAATGGCATAGTATGTGTACAGTTTCGGTCTTTCTCTCTTACACACACTCTCTCTCTCCCTTTCTTTCTCATGTCTTGCTGGAAAGACTGCTAAGGAAAGGACTTCCCAGCAAGCTAATCAATTAAGTATTTTTATATAGTTCGATTGAGCAGATTTGCTTGTTGCTTCCAAGAATTGTAATATTTCTGTATGATGATATATAATGATCCTTTTGTGGTTTTGTGAAACATATGGGGAAGCATTGCAGTGGAATACAAGCTTTTACTATGTTGCCCATACACAGAAGTGAAATGCTGCTCATGGGTCACTCACCACATGCTTTAACCCAAGAGCAGGTGTGCCAACTTTCTTAACAGGAGTGGGATCGCGGGTTATTGTATACCCCACATTCATTTCTCAATACTTTAATCATACTGATACACTTTAAAATGTAAAGATACTTATATTTCAGGCCTATTTCCTTTATTAACATGAAATGAAATTTTGCAACCCATGTTGCAAACCTTTTCCATGCACATTGCATTTGAATGCAATCTGAACAAATTTTTTTACACTGTTGTGTAAACGGAATGCAGGAATAACAGAACGATTTTGATTGTTTATTCACTAACAGTGTCTCAAGAGGGGGATTCATTATCCTTGATACATAATTTATGTGCTTCTTACATGCAAATCTAACAGCAGGAACATGTTATTGTGATAGCATCATCTTTGCTACATCTACAGAAAAAGTACTTTCCTCATTTTTTGTGCTGGATTACGTGTTGGATTCTCATGTGGAACTGCTTTGTATTGAAACAATAAGACAGTGATATTCTCTTGGAAGTGATTGTATCATTGCACTTTCCGAAAGATGAGGCTTCATCATTGAGAATGCCAATTTCTTCAAGAAAACTCTTCTTGTTCTCTCTGATTTTCTGATTAGAAAGAAAGAAAACTTGAGTGTTTATGCCAGCAACATTGAGTAAGGCATAGAAACGAGCCGTTGGCCATTATCTTGTTTGGTGTACTACACTGTAAACACTACATAGTTGATTGACACAGTATCTACTCCACGTTTTATCTATAATAATGATCTCCAGCTTTTTGGTTACTTGATCTAGTGTAGGAGTTTCATGCATTGTTGAGAGAGAGTAAAATCACAGCCCCATTTTTCTTTGGAACATAAGATGTAATGGTTATGGCCTCCTGAAATCCAAATATTGATGATCCTACATCTCAGGTTTTATTTGCTTGAAACTCACTAGTATTTCTTTTTTGTGTTTTCTCAGTGTACTGTCCATGCAAATAGGCATGAGCAGTTAGATGCACAGTATAAGGAGTGGGGTAAAGAGGCAAAGTAAGCTTGCTTGCTTGGTTGCTGCTCGCCAATCGTCCAGCCAACTGCATCATGCCGCTGCACATCATGTTTACACTGTTCATGTCTTATCTGCACAGACTATACCAATGCAAGTGAGCCCTTTATCGAGCATTTCCAATGCTAGAGGATAACTGGCATACCAGTTATCAACCATGATGTTTCTGTTAAGAGTCTTTAGTATCAATAATAAGCCATTTCACAATGTCACTGGGTTTGTTGGAAATTAAATATGGGCCTTATTATTAAATTTTAGATGAGTCGTATTTTTTACACATCTGCTTCACTTTCGTACCTATTTTGAGGACATGTTTCACAAATCATCGTTTGCATCTACGGCTCTTATGCGACTCTTTTATAAAAATTACAAGCCTTCTACTGCTAATTCTATATCTGCAATGAATTCATCCGGGTTGCTGGAGTATGTTATACATGTTTTTAGGCCTTGGTTAAGTACATCTATTTCTTCATTGTTAAAATTTTGCTTTGAGAGATTAATTACATTGTCTAGGGATGTGTTCTTTGCTGAAATTTTGTTATGTTTTGGTTGCCAATGATTATGATTATGTTTTAGTTTCTTATTTTGACGATAAACTTTCTCTTTGACTTTATAATTTATATGTTCAAATGATTTGGTTTCTAAGTGGTCCCATGCTGTGTTTCCTAGTAATTTTACAAGTTTTAAATGTAGGTTGTACAAAGAGAGGTCTATATTAGTTAGTTTTCTGTAGTGATTTTTATGTCCGCTGATATTAACCTTCTTTTTGTCTTTAGTTTCAAATATTGTTTTATTTCTTTCTTGTTGCCGAAATGTTCGTTGAAATTTTCAAATATGAACGATCTTACCTCCATGTTGTCCGGTTTTTAAAATTGGCTGGATCTAACATTCGCGTGTTCCTCTTGACTTAACGTCACTTCAATATATCAAGATTTAACTGTATTGGAACACCACAGTGAAGCGAAAAATTATTAAATTTTAGATGAGTCGTATTTTTTATACATCTGCTTCACTTTCGTACCTATTTTGAGGACATGTTTCGCAAATCATCGTTTGCATCTACGGCTCTTATGCGACTCATGGGCCTTATTATTTGCCACAGTATATTTCAAAATAGGAAAAAGTCGTTATCCTGTATTTTGCAGGCTTATTTGACGTATACTATATGTAACTGTAGTGCCCTTGAAAACGTTTTGAGTTTCTCATCATTTGTCACAAAGATCCCAAGACTATTGGAGTTATTGCAGTTTATACAAATTTGTCAACAGATAGATACCAGCAGCCAGTATGTCAGTTTTTCAGGTCTGGGTGGCTTTGTTGTCAAATCGCAGTGCCTGAAGCAAAAATAAGAAGCACTTGAGCTCATACAACTCTTTACACTCGGATCCAGGTAGGAAGGCAGCCGGAAGTTATGGTTTGCACAGAGGAGGATACAGAGAAAGAGACAGAGCTATTGGGTATTTGCCATGTCTTTCCAATTCTGGAGTGCGGTCATATATTCTGACATTACTAAAAGTTCATTTAAGCACAATAGCACGCTCTTATTACACAGCTTAAATAGCCATCAGTTAAACAAAATAAAATATATCAGATAAAATGAATAAACTCAAAATAAATGAAAAAGTTCTGTGCATTAGTAACACGTACCTACATAAATAAATAGCATGTTTTTATCACACACCTTAAATGGCCACCAGATAAGCAAAATAGTCCAGATAAAGTAAATAAACACAAAATAAAGGAAAAAGGTGTGTGCATTAGTAACGTGTAACTAAATAAATAGCAACTTTGAGGATTTCTCACCCTGAAACTTTTCAGCCTTTCTGATTTCAAACACCAAATTTTTGACTCTTAGGTATTCTCCTTTCTTGCACATATAAAAAATAATGCAATGAACGTTTTTGCTGAAGCCATCTAAACCAGTGACTTCCTTTTTGTGATTGTGTCGCTTACCTGGTGATTTAAATATCAGGGCCTCATTGCTTTTAATGGTTTTGTTGGTTTCTCTTGAAATACATTGCACTGTTTGTAGTCCAACTTCACAAGCACTTGCTGTGTTCTCCTGAGCATTGGCAATACCGGACCCAGAACCATAAGCAACTTTACTGTTATCTCCTTGAAATAATTGTACACACGATACACAATTTCTCTTGCCTGCCCTTGCAACACCTGGCGTACTAGTGTATCTTCCATTATGGTTGACACACTTTATTTCACCACTTATCAGCAAACTTCAAAGACCCAGTAGAGAACAGCTCTGCTTGTATACAGCCATTTAAATGAAGTGCATGGCTATTTAAGTCACATAACATTTCCAGGTTTCTGCGCAACTAGAAGACGAGCTCCTTCCTACCTGGTTCCGAGTCTAGTATGTCATTTGCGTTCCATCAGAATTCCATAATTCCAAAACATTGGTATGGCTTCCTTTCTGTATGCCTCTAAGGTATAAGCTCCCAATCAATGTGTCTGTTTCCATTCTAGATGTTTCTTTAGCATCTGTATTCGTGAATATTGTACTAATTCACTTTGTAGCTGTATGTGTAAATTTGTGTGGTTCATGATATGTAGCATGTCAAAATCAACAATGGCTGAAAAGCAGAGCGTTCATTTCTAATAATTTTTAATGAACTTTTCGGCCCAGAAAAGCATTTTATGATTCTTTTCTTATTTACCACCCTTCAAGAAATCCACTTTTCTCCATTTGCGGTAGTTATCTTTCCCAGAAAAATAGTTTTCAGGACTAAGAGTCATAGAGTTCTCTACATCACTTTGTTCAGAATCATCTTCATCTGATTTGCTGCTGTCTATTAGGTTGTCTTCTGGTAGTTCATTTAATATCTTCAACATTTCCTCTGGTATAATTTTGAGTCAAGCTAGCTCCATAAGAATTTCCTCTAATATTAAATATTCAGTCACTCATAATTAGAGCTTGGCGCGCTGCTTGAAATTCTGATAACTTTCACTCTTTCTCTGCCCATCTTTGTATTCTGTCAGCAGGTATCCTTGTATATACCTTACCTATCACAGATACGGTAATTACCTCTGTAATTTGTTGGGACCATAACGTAACTAAAACTTGAAACTAATATTTAAAAATTAAAACTTAAGGAAGATAAGTCCAATAAGCATAATTGGATACAGATGTGCATTTGGAAGTGGCTGAAACCAGAAACAATTTTAATCCTTATACAGAGTAGAAAATTATGGAAAATCTTTTGAATAAAAAAGTCTAATAATTTTAAATAATGGTGTGGATTAAAACTAGTAGGCCACATAAACAGACCATTGCATCATTTTAAAAAATTAAAAAACTCGAGCACAATGGAAAAATGTCTAGTGACTTAATATAAATTTCATTATGGTGTTGATGTGTGCGTGATGCATAACATCAGAAAGCTCATGGAAATTCACCTTGCACTTACTACCACCTCCTACAATATAAGTCATATCGGACAATGAATAAAATCGGTAAAATAATGCTCTAAGGAGCCCATGCTCCAAAGATTTTATAATTACCCGACATCCATATTTCAGGATAAGGGAAAAACCCCAAAATATCTTGTCCAGATGACACCCTGACTGACATTCAACTCGGTAGCTCTTGAATATGTAACCTGGCATATTGATATAGACAGTTTGAAATGCAACATTTTTATCAGAGTTTGATACAAGAAAAATATTGTTTGTTGTGAATTAGCCACACAGTGAAATTTGTCTTAAACTTTTAGAGGCTGTGAGATATGATGTTAAAGATGGCCTCAAATTGCTTCTTGACCCAAGAAAATTAGATACATTTAGTTTTATGCACACTTGTTTTTGTAAGTTTTGTTTGTTTGATAACCTTAATTTAGATGTAATGCCCATATGAATTGTGCTTTCCTTAAATTTTTAGTGCACTCTACTATGGTAAGTAGAGGATGTGATTTATTTCACCTAAAAAAAAATAGTTTATAAGTTCCATGAAAACTTGTTTTGGGATTTCACTGGCTGAAAGCATTGGGAAAAAGTTTTTGTATATTAGTACTTATTGGGGAGTTAAGATATGTAGTTCCTTAAATCAGACAAAAAGTCAAATGAATACTAAACTTTGTATTGAAGTCTACATCTTTCAGGGCTGAACACAAAGATTCCTCTAAGCTACTGCCTAATGAAAATTTAAATTAATTCTTATTTTTTGAAATGTTTGAGGTATAACACATATATAAAATGTGTGCCATGAAGTTTTTGTGATTAATATGTGAAGCATTTGTCATTCTTATAGCATGTGGTATAGTTTTGTAAACTAACAAAGCATTTATGATAGCTCGGCTTAACCAGATGAATAAGATAGGGCTTATTAAAATGTGTCAGATAACTTTGTTTATAATATTGGTCTTTTTAAGTGCTGTGTGTTGATGAATCCTGCCTGAACTTTCCTTCTGTCTCCGCCCAATCCCTTAATCTATTTTCTAATATTCCTGAGTATACTTTACTTAATGCGTATAATAAGCTTATTCCTCTATAACTTCCTGGATTATTTTATCCTCCTTTCCCTTTTATATTGGTACTACCATACTTTTTCCAGCACTCTGGTATCTCTTCACTCTCTTTAGTTTTATTTAACACATTTGTCATTATATTTAGACCTTTTTACCTTTTTTTTTTTTTTTTTTTTTTTTTTTTTTTTTTTTTTTTTTTAATAGATCTTTTAACTGCTGGTGTACTTCTATCAATGTAAATTTACCATTTAGTATTCTATGTTTTATTTCCCTCCCTAGTATTCAAATATCCGTATCTATTCGTTTGTCATCTCCTATTAAACCTCTAAACTACTCTACCCATTCCTGAAGCAATATTTTAAATTCTTTCCTTTCCTTCTTATTCGCTTTTTTCACTATTTCCCATATTGCTTTACTATCTTTTTCTTCTATTGCAGCTCTTAAGTTCTTTTTTATATTTTCCTGCCATTCTTTTTTCTTTTGCTCAAACATACATTTATAATCTCTTTTACATTCCAACAAAATTTCCCTGTCTAAATTGTTTTCAGTGCTGCTCCACCTTTTAAGATGTCTGAATACCATTCTTTTTGCTAATTTGCATTCTTCATCATGCCACATTTTTTTCTTTGTTTCCTTCCCTGCTTAATTTTCATTTCTCTCTCTCTCAAGTGCTTTTCTTATGTTTCTTTTTGTGGCATTCATTACTCCACATTCTAAAATTTGGTCTACTTCTGAGTTTATATCTTCTAAGAAACACTCCTTTTCATCTCTCCATTTAAATATTTCTATTTCTTTTTTATTGTACTGTGTACTATTATATAATATGAAGGTGTTTTTTTTAATCAGAAGTTGTAACTACTTATTATTTAAAGCACAAAATAAAACTGAAACTGTTACTTTGTTTTTCAATTTTAGTGTCTGTGTGCCAGGTCTAAGGAGTATGCTTGAGAATCGTCATTGTGGAACAAAATCAACATGTGTTTTCCTTTAATTGCAGATTTCACGAATAGATTATATACACAGCCGCAACTTTATTCACCGAGACATTAAGCCAGATAATTTCTTAATGGGACTTGGAAAGAAAGGAAACTTGGTGTACATTATTGACTTTGGTCTAGCAAAGAAATATCGTGATGGACGTACGCATCAGCATATTCCATACCGGGAGAACAAAAATCTTACTGGTACTGCGAGATATGCTAGTATCAACACTCATCTTGGAATAGGTATGTTTATGAGTTCCAGCTTAACTTATAAAAGATGCTTTAATCCTTTCAAGAAGAAGAATTTAATGTTAAACTGAGGATTGATATTGAAGTGATTGTATCAGTGAAGGTTCAGAGAATACTGGGAAAGTGATATTTTGAAAAGAAGTTCTGAGATGCTTATTTTGCAGAAAAATATTTCAAGCTATAAAAAGTTCTAATTGTATATAATCACAGCAACCAACTAATTTAAATTACTCATTTGGAAGCTAAACTATGATTTAGAAGCCATATATTTCAAGTTATAAAAAGTTCCAATTGTATATAATTACAGCAACCAACTAATTTAAATTACTCATTTGATGCTAAACTATGATTTAGAAGCCTTTAAATCTTAGTCATATTTAAATTCAATTTCTAAATGATAATTTTCTGATCAAAAGAGTGATTCATTTTGTAGTCTACAGGAATAATTGAATTAGAAGTTTCTGTACTAATTTTCAGGATTTTTGAGCTTCCAAAATTTTCTTTTTATTTTAAAATACTATTTGGGTTCATATATGGAGTCCTAATTAAAGTTTATAGCAAGAGTTAAATGTAAATGTAATTTAACAAAATATTAGAATTGGAAAGGTAAAGTCAGACTGAAATATTCAATTGATATTGATATTTTATTGGTCCAGTTTATCAGTTGTACATTGATTTTGGACACATCATTTCTATACAAATTATTTAACAATATGACATTTGTATGCTAGTACCAAATTTTTACATATATAATTTACAATTCATCTAGGCTGTATATACATTTAACAAATATTGTTTTAATTTACTTTACAATACCGTAGCTGGAACTGATTCTGTCTTTCAAAACCATGCCCTACATGGCTAGTGTGAAAAAACAATTTCTGTATTTTATAATGCTTGAAAAATCATACTATAATTTGGATAGTGGCCCTAAAATAATTCAATGCTTTGTTTTAAATATCTTTGTGAACAAGTACAATACATAGCTGTAACTCCATTTCCCTGTGTGTGCATTGTGCATCCGTTCTAGTTGTCACATGTGAAGAAGTCTTACTTCTGAGCTAGTCTAGTTCACTCTTGAATAATGTTAGAAGTGTTAAGTTTTCTTTGAAGTGTTTTCAAAATGCCTCAATTGCAATATACAGTAAAACAAAGTGTTTATGTATGATGCATATGTACATACAGCATCTTTTAGGGAAGTTGTAAGGCTATTTGAAAGTAAATTTACTGGCATTGTGTTTCGAGCAGAGGAAAACGATGTGTGCTTAATGGAGCAAAAATTAGATGAAATTGGAGAAAAGTTGGAACGGTCATCTCTTAGGCTCCTTAAAACTTTTCCTATTACATGATCACCAGTCGGATAAATTTCTTTAACTCGATTTTGAGGAATGTTAGTGATGGAACAATTGTTCTATTATCAATACTGTTCAGTAACAAAGCATGGTTTATTTTCATGGTCATGTGTCATCACAACACAACCGATACAGTGCTACAAATAATCCCAGTTTTAATTGAAAAAAACTATTTGTAGCCAATTTTTAACACTCCTATCACATTTAAATAACTGGCTACAAATAGTTTTTTTTTTTTTCAATTAATTTGAATTTCACTAAAACTAAATACCTCCAATAATACAAAATCCTAATTTTGTTCATGAAACTTAACTGCCTTGCATGATCAAAAAATTGGAGTATAGTATATAGTAAATGGATGTAGAACAATGGGACCTATTTTTTATGAGTGTACCGCAAAAGCAGAAAGATACAGAAATAATATATACTGGCACCATGTTTCAAACAGCAGACACTGAATATTTCCAGCAGGACTCACTTACCTACTGCACATCTAGCTGATGAGTCATTAAAGTTTATTGTGGAATTTTTTTAGTAGAATCATTAGTAAGGGTTCATGGCCTACTCAGTCCCCTGATCTTATGGCATGCAACTTTTATTTATGGAGCAAATTGAAAAATAAAATATACAAAACTAATCCCCACATATTACAACATTTGAACAATATATCAAGGCTGAAATTAATGCTATTTTGGAAGCTGAACTAATGTATGTGAATGGAAATTTCCTCAGAAGATGCCATAGATATATTGATACAGTTGGACAGTATTTCCATCTTAAGATATATTTTGTGTTTATACTGAAATTCTGGAATTTGTTTTGAAATCCACAGTGTAAAACTGGATTTAACATACAGTGTTGAAAAACTGAAAAGTTGCTGAATATACTGGACATTAAATCTTAAAAACAAAGAAATGCTGCTATGAGGGGTACTCAGTTTTGAGAATGGGCAACAGTGAGCTGTGATAAAGCGAAAGTAGTTCTTCCTAAATATTAAAAGCAGAAGCATTATTAACAGTGAAGTATTCTTCATATTTAAGTTTGATTTATGAGTCACTATGCTTACACTCAAACTTCACTAACTTGCTTCTTAGTTCTTCCTAGCTTTAGATTTAACTTCAAATTGTAACTTATGCAGGCTTTAAAAATGTGCTATATGCCTTCAGGTGTAGCTATGCCAGATGCTTAAAATAATTTAATACTACTATTTTACAATTTGCGCTGCATTATGAGCCAATTTAAAATATGATGGCTGTTCAGTAAAGAATAAAAGTATTTTTTTTTTTTTTTTCCTTTTGACAACGTACCTTTACTCATCCTCATAATTTTGAGGTCCTTCTCAAAATAGTCTCCCCTGAATGCGATGCACTTCTGCCAGTCTTCAAAGACATGCTGGAAACCTTTTTTGAGAGATCCTTCAAAATTGCCTCTGCAGCCTTCACCACTGCTTCTGATGATGGTTAATGCCTCCCACGAAAGCGTTTCTTCAAGTTAGGGAATAGAAAAGTCACATGGGGCTAAATCCAGACTATAGGGAGGGTGAGGGATGCACTTCACGTTGAATTTTGTAAGATATTTAGCAACAACATTGGCAATATGGGGCCGCACATTATCGTGGTGCAGCATCCAGCCTGCTTCTTGGAAATGTAGTCTTTTGTGCCTGATATGGACTTGCAATGTTTTCAGGACATTCCTGTAGTATTGACCAGTTACTGATGTGTGTGCAGGTACAACATGCTGATAAACCATTCCATGAATATCAAAGAATGAGATGACCATAACTTTCCCAGCAGAAGCAATCACTTTTGCTTTTTTGGGGGTTGGTGATGGAGATTTCCACACTGAGCTTTGCTGTTTGCTCTCAGGATCAAAATGATGTAGCCAATTCTAGTGTGTAAGGACTACGATACAATGAAGCACAAAATTAATATAATTTTGAGTCAGACTAATACTCAATGCTCCACTAATTGCTAATATTTACCTAGAATGCGTTTCGTTAGGATCTTCTTAACATCAGTTGTTGTTGACTAATGGATATTGGTTTGGTGAACTCATTGAAGGCAATAGGTGCATCTCTGTCGTTATCTTGATGAACTTGAAGTTTGGGTTTTGTTCAAACAGAATGTCGAAATTAAACAATTTTCTTTCATATTTCTTTATGAAGATTTTTTCCCATGTGGTTAATGCAGCTGGACCTTGTCCACTTTTTAATAAGTGGATTTCTCGTTCTATATCATGATTCTCCTACCAAAAATGGTACACTACCACCAATTTATCTACCTCTTTGTTCCTGATGTTCCTAAAATGCTCTTTAAGCCTAATGTTCAAGTTCCTTTTTGTTCTTCCAATGTAAAAGTTGTCACAGCTTTTGCAGTTTATCCAGTACACACCTGATTTTTTGTCTGTGGGTATCTCCTTTGTATTATGTGATTTCAAAAGGTGTTGTACACTAAATTTATTCTGTGGGGCCAAAGTAATATTGTGTTCTTTGAAGACTTTTTGGAAAAGTTGTGTAGCTCTGGAATGATATGTAAATTTTCTGTATGAAGTTTCATTGCTGTTGGGGAAAGAGTAGTTACTTGTTTGCATCTTTGTTGTCTTTTGAATTTATTAATTGAATTATCAATTTACCGACAGAGACGCACCTATTGCCTCCAATGAGTTCACCAAATCAGCGTCCATTAGTCAACAACAGCTGATGATGTTAGGAAGATCCTAAAGAAATGCGTTCTAGGTAAATACTAGCTTTGACTCAAAATTATATTAATTGATGTAGCCAAGTTTCATCAGCAGTGATTACGTTTGATAGAAACTCCAGATCTTCCTCTAACATCAACTTTAACTGCATGTTACCTCCATTGCAGCTGTAGGCGATACTGAACATGTCTGAATTTGCCTGGTTCTCACAGGCAGGAACCAGGAGTACCAACAATGAAACTACTGCAGCGCGTTTGTTTCACATTAAGCTAACAGAATATAATAAGATTAAATTTTAGTGCGAGAAATGACCGTAAAAATATTATGATCATTCTTTATTGTACAGCCCTCGTAATTTAAGTTCATTTCATATTTTTACATTATTCACTCAATTTACAACAATTTTTATATTTCCAAGTGCCAAGTTTACACATTGATTTGAATCCTTAACTTCTTTTCCCAGCTTAGTTACAGTTGGTGATCACTAAAGATTAATCACGTATTATTAAGTTTAAGAAGGCCTGAATAGTGGGTGAACAACAATGAGCACAATTCTTAAAGAAAATCTTCATGTTAGAAAGCAACTGCAGTAGTTGGATATCTCACCTCATAGCGGCCACGCCGTGGCTCAGTGGTTAGACTGCTTGGCTCTCACCAAGGCGGCCCGGGTTCGATCCCAGGCGACCGCAAAGTGAGATTTGTGGTGGACAACACGGCGTTGGGGCGTGTTTTCTCCGGGACCTCCGGTTTCCCCCGCCATCTCATTCCACCGGTGCTCCATCTTCATCTCATGCATCATCAGTGTCACCGCCTGCGGTGCCGTATGTAGTAAAAGCGGGCGTTAAACACTACACTTCTTCTTCTTCTCACCTCATAAATGAGCAGAAACAGTGCATGTTCAGTATCAGGAAATAACAGAAAAATTTGATGGGGGAGATCCAAAAACATGTTTAACATTGTAACGGGTGATGAAAGCTTAATATACTACTACAAACCAGAAACCATGTGACTGTCATCTGTCTGGGTCTTACCAACAGAGGATCCCCCCAAAAAAGTGAGTTGAGCAAGAAGTATTGACAAGAAGACAACCTGTTCGTTCTTCTCAGCTAATGGCTATTTTGTGAGGGACAAAAGACTGTGCTATCATATGGTGTATCACAAAATGTCTGTGACAGTTTTCCCAATCACCTGAAACTACAGTAGTTGCCTGCAAAAAAAAAATGTATTTGCACTCTTTCCAAAGAAAAATGGTGTTCAGCATTTAAAAATGGTTTGAAGGGATGAGACATTGTATAGAATGCAATAACCAGACCTAAATTTTAAACATTATATTGCATTCATTCTCAGAAATTCCAAAGTGATGTTTGTATAAAGTAGTACTAGATTATAAGGTTTCTAAAGCTGGTTATCACTGAGTTAAAGAACATTTTATCTCATTTTTATATTCAGAGCAGGTATTGAATTCCACATAAAAATTTTGTATTGAGGATTTTTAAAAATACTAATTTCGAGGTCCATGGATTAAAAAAAATACACTTTTAAAAAATAATTTTGTATGTATCTGCTTGTGATCTCAAAAAGCCAGGTAGATTTTCATGTTCAATACTTTGTTTCTCAAATAGACCCTAACAGGAAAATATTTTTATAAATTTTTAGTTTCTTGAAAACAATACTGTATGTATGACCTACTATCCTCGGTGAATAAAGTGTATACCTTGAATTTTCTATGAGTAGATTGCAGTCTCATAGATATTCAAATAATTTGGAAAATATAAGAGTCAGAATTTCATATAATATGCACAAAGGTGTAAATATACTAACCATTTTGGAAATATACTGTTACTATAAACTTCTCATTTGAACTGTGGTGAAGCATCTTGAAATCCTCCAGATTCTTTAATTTTTATTGACTTCTGTTTCATATAAATATTAAGGATGCAAGTTAAGATTATAATGTGCGTGGGGATGATCCTAAAAAAATTAACATATTCTATACTTAAGAAAAAGTTCACTTAATTTTTTAGCTGAAGTTCAGAGCGCAGTACTAAAAAGGTATATTAAAAAGTACTATTTAAACTAAACAGCTTCCCTTGTTAGTTGTTTGAGTAAAAGAATATGGGTTTTAATTCGTTCATTTATAATATATTTGTGTACAGTGCATCTCAGCAACCTCAGAAAACAGAACTATTAGAGAAATTTATTTTTGTTGGTTTTTCTATGTTCTGAAAGCCATTAATGAAGGCCTACTTTTGACTTAATGCACTGTGTTGGAAAACATTGGTTAAATGTTATTGCATATTGTAGTGTTTACCTTTAGTACCTAAAGTTTTTATAGCCCCCCCCCCCAGAAAATTTAATGAACAAAAAATCGAGCTCTTTTGCAGGTGCTTCAATAAAGGAATAATTAATTACTTGCTTTTCCCCCATTTAACATTTTTGTAATCTTTTGTTTGCAGAACAAAGTCGCAGAGATGATTTAGAATCATTGGGGTATGTTCTGATGTACTTCAATAGGGGTTCTCTACCTTGGCAAGGACTCAAAGCTGCTACGAAGAGACAAAAGTATGAACGTATCAGTGAAAAGAAAATGTCAACTCCCATCGAGGAACTGTGTAAAGGTTACCCAGGTAAGGGTCAAGAGTATAAGCTCTATATAGTAATAACAGAAAATCTTTGAAAGTACTGTAGGAGACCCACTTACATAACCATTTAGAAAAACAAATAACTCAAATACTTATGGAATCATATTTCATGTTTGGATAATTTTATCTATACTGCATCCCTAAAGTCATAGTGCACTTTTGATCTGGCTCAGAGAGAGAGAGAGGCAAACCTCTTCAAGTTGCACATTTATTCAGTGCTGTTCGATGTGGGCTCTATTTTTTGTCCCTGTATACATCTAAATGATATTCAAGTTCTTCCCACACACAGTTAAGAACGTTGGTGTAATAGAGTGAATAACTTGTGCAATTCTCTGTTTTAAATTATTAATGTTCATAGTTCCCTGTACACATGTTGCTTCACATAACCCCACAAGTAAAAATCCATGGGCATCAGCTGGGGATCGTGGTGGCCATGGCTGGACAGAACCCCTGCCTGTCCACTGCTGGGGGAATTGTGTCCAGAAACTCTCAAACATTGTTGATGTATAGAATAAAAAGAATTATTTCAGAAAGTGGAGTGCCATTGTTACTAAAATTAGGCAAGTGGAGAAAAGTATATACAAGGTTGACTCACTTGCCTAATTTTAGTAATGTAATGTTGGTTTAGTTTGGAGGAATGCCGTCATGTTGAAAGATGACACCTTCTGGAAATTGTGACACTGCACACAATTCCAACATTTCAAGGTAGTTGACTGCCATCACATTCTGCTCTGCAAAGGAAAATAGTCCTAACACTTTATCCTGCATCAGGCCAAATTACACGTTCACTTTAGGGCTGTTGTGTTCTTACTCTATGTAGGCGTGATAAGTTTCAGCAACCCATATTCGGATGTTATAGTATTGAACATGTCCACTAATATGGAGTGTTGCCTGGTCACTAAACACAATCTTCTGTGAAAATCGGTTATCATTGTCAATCTCATAAGGCATATCTGTAGCAAACACAAATCGTTTGGGTTTATCTGTCGGTTTGATAGCATGCAAAATGTACACTTTGTAACCCTTAAATGTAATTGTTTCTTTAACACCATATGAACTGTTGTCTTGCTTAGGTGTAATTGTCGAGCATGCACATGCACACCTGGTTTTTTAGGGCTCCCTAGGTAACTCTCATATAGCATCTACAGACTCATCACTGACTGATGGCCTTCCTGAATGGGGTTTGTCCAACAAACTGCTGATATCCTCCAACTGCTTATCACACCTATTAATGTTATTCCTATTTGGTAGTGGGTTATTGTCCAGGTACGATATTCACGTTACAGTTTGGTCATGGATTTGAATTTAGCAAGCCACAGAAATCACTGAACTTTCCTCTGTATGGTCCACATCTCAATTGGCATTGAGTTAATGGTGTTGCATCACCACCTAAGTGCAGACATGCTTGTACATCATACTACAGAAGCTTAGAGAGGTTTCTTTGTATTTGATGTAGATTTCTTATTTCTGTCTTGTTTCTTTGCTTTCCTGTGACCGATCAAACATGCTTATGATTTACAGAGGCAGGATATTCACTCAAGTCATAGTAAATGATATGTAGCAGCAATGTTTATAGTCTCCAGGAATATGAAGAAGTTCTAAAAATTCTCAGCCTGACTGCATATCATGAAAATGACCATATTACTGTGATAGCTGAGTGTCATTCTTCAGATGCTGCACTATGAACACCAACTTTATTAAAACATATAAAACTGAATTATGAGCTGTGATGAAGTGCTTTGTTTTTAAGGGTTTCTCAAAGGAAATACAATAAAATTTAGATTTGACATTAAAGGATTCTTTCCCTTTGATTTTGATATTATAAATTGCACTGCATATTTAAGGAAATTTTACATTCATAATGCTACAAAAAGCAAGATTATGATACAAATTTATAATGCCATTCTAGTTATTGTAGTTTAAAATATATAGTTTGATTCAGCATTGTACAGCCTTTTTAGGTTGTGTCCAGTACAGTTTAAATAAAGTTTTGGGTATGAGAATGCTTTCCACCTGACTGGTGCCATGTTTAACAATAGATCATAAATTCAGTCAAATAAGCATTTTGTAAAGGTGTTTACACTTCTTTAAATGGATTTCCACCAAGTTTCTCTGGAGTTTCATAACAGTATGTGAAACATGGACTTAACACTGCATGCCAGAGATGGAGTAGGTCAAACATGGGTAGTTGCAATTGAAAATGCACCAAAGAGTGCAAAAGTGATTCCATCTTCAAGAAAAGTAACAGCTACAGTTTTCTGGGGTGCTAATTCATTACCTCCAGAAGGGCAAAATCATCTCTGAGCAGTATTATAATTTACTGCCAGAGCAATCAAAGGATTTTTCATAACTGCAAATCTACATGACCTTTACTTTCAACTATTTCCTTATCCACTATATTTGCTGAATTGTGCTCCCAGCAATTATTTTTGTTTCCAAACCTGATGAAATGACTTAGATTCATATTACATAATTCTTGATGTGTGTTTGGAGGAATTTAGTAACAGTGACGTCAAAATTAATATAAAATTTATTTGTGGTTGGTTTATTGACACTCGTCACTTACTTTTTCATATATTTATGAGAGACTAGTTTCAAAGGCCCTGGCCTCCATTTTCAATCTCTTTCCAACTGGCATCTGTTGTTGTCTGCTCTCTCTGGTGGTGGAACTATGAACTTTTTTGTCAAATTATCTACTGGCGGGATTTCAAAGTTCATTACGCGATCCTTATTTTTCCAGATGAATATGTTCTCCCATGTTGTCAATCTATTTTGGTTTATCACTCCTTTTAATAATTTTGGATTTGGATCAATGTCATGGTTTTCATTCCAAAAATGAAATGCTACTGCTGACTTGTCTTCTTGTTTCAATCTGATGTTTCTAAAGTGTTCTTTGACTCTGGTTTTTAAATTTCTTTTTGTTTGACCTATGTAGCATTTTTCACAATTCTTACAATTTATTTGGTATATTCCAGATTTGTTACCTGAAGGAATTTCATCTTTTGTTTTTGAATTTAGTAATTTTAAAATTGAGTATCTATTAGTAGGTGCCAAGATGATATTTTGTTCCTTGAATATCTTTTTAAATTTGTTAAATGTTTTTGGATGATATGTGAATGAACTGAATATGCTGTTGCTTTCTTTTTCTTTAATAAATGTGGTTGCTTCCTTAATGGTTTTCTTTAGTTTAGATTTTCTAATTTTCTTCAACACCAAACTTTTGTTGTATCCGTTTTCTTCTGCTATGTGTATTATTGCTTTTTGTTCCTTGAAATATTCTTCTTTTTCCATGGGTATGTTGACTAGTCTGTGTGTAAGGCTGTCACAGACTAGTCAACATACCCATGGAAAAAGAAGAATATTTCAAGGAACAAAAAGCAATAATACACATAGCAGAAGAAAACGGATACAACAAAAGTTTGGTGTTGAAGAAAATTAGAAAATCTAAACTAAAGAAAACCATTAAGGAAGCAACCACATTTATTAAAGAAAAAGAAAGCAACAGCATATTCAGTTCATTCACATATCATCCAAAAACATTTAACAAATTTAAAAAGATATTCAAGGAACAAAATATCATCTTGGCACCTACTAATAGATACTCAATTTTAAAATTACTAAATTCAAAAACAAAAGATGAAATTCCTTCAGGTAACAAATCTGGAATATACCAAATAAATTGTAAGAATTGTGAAAAATGCTACATAGGTCAAACAAAAAGAAATTTAAAAACCAGAGTCAAAGAACACTTTAGAAACATCAGATTGAAACAAGAAGACAAGTCAGCAGTAGCATTTCATTTTTGGAATGAAAACCATGACATTGATCCAAATCCAAAATTATTAAAAGGAGTGATAAACCAAAATAGATTGACAACATGGGAGAACATATTCATATGGAAAAATAAGGATCGCGTAATGAACTTTGAAATCCCGCCAGTAGATAATTTGACAAAAAAGTTCATAGTTCCACCACCAGAGAGAGCAGACAACAACAGATGCCAGTTGGAAAGAGATTGAAAATGGAGGCCAGGGCCTTTGAAACTAGTCTCTCATAAATATATGAAAAAGTAAGTGACGAGTGTCAATAAACCAACCACAAATAATTTTTATACATAATTCTTGTTTACATTTTAGGCAAATTGAGTTCGTTTTTATTTTTATTTGTGGATACTTTTTAATGTGGTTCTCAGTATCCTATTCTTTAGTGGATGTGAAATACCCTTAATTTATTTCCTTGCAATTTTTTGTGTTCATGTCTAGTTTTGAATTTTGCTCAACTTATTGCATGAACATCTTTAGCAGTTAGAAAAATAACTTAATATAAAGTTTGGGCAGTTACATTTTAAAATATTGTTCAAATATTTACAAATTCTCTACTTAATCTTTTAAATCTTTTGATATGTTTCATAAAAATAATTTATGCCACCAACTGCTTTTTAATTGCTGTTATGATTAAGTGATCTGTATTGTGCAGTAGGCTGTAAAACTTACAAAACTTTTTGTTTACAGCCGAGTTCCACACCTATTTGAATTATTGCCGCTCATTGCGGTTTGAAGAGCGGCCTGACTACTCCTATCTGCGCCAATTATTTAGAACGCTCTTCCATCGCCAAGGCTTCACTTACGACTATGTATTTGACTGGAACATGCTCAAATTTGTAAGTGTTTACATTGGTTTTATTGTTACTGAATTACATATTTCTCTGCTGTGCACATATGTATGGTCTGGTAAAGCGATGGTAAATGTCATGCCTACCTTTCTTAATAGGATAAAGTCACTGATTAGCAGCAGGCCTGTTATTATTAGTAGTGTTATTTAAATACGTAGAATAATATAAAACCTTTTAGCATAAAACTGGTTATGTGGATCTGTTAATTGGATTCTGAATGTACTATCTCTTTTTTCATACCATATGTGCTTGTCTGAAGCACATCAGTTAATTTTGAGGTTAATATATAGGGAAGATATTGGAAACTTCTTGCAAAAGTGTATGCTCGAAAAAAGGTTTACCTCCAGTGTTTGAAGGTTTGACTTTTCTACGTTTTGCTGTTGCACCTTGCTCTTTAATACTCACAAGAATGGACTAGTTTGAGAGTAACTGTGGCCATACTGCATCAAAACAGATGTTTACACAGGAAATTGCTAATTAATTGTTTTTCTTTTAACTGCTTCAGCAATGGCCATTTAAACCCTTCACGGGCCGAAAATGAATACCCAATAAACAGAACAAGACATTTAAATTGCTAAATGATGCAAAAATGCTTCATAAATACACATTCGTATTCTCCATATTTATTAAGTTATTTAAACAAAACAAAAACTGGTTTAAAACCCATTAAAGGCATTATCCATCTACAGTATCAATAAAGTAGAGACTATACATTGAAAAATCACTACTATGTTTCACTGTAGCAAAAGCCATTCTTTGCATCGAACACATCTAATATTTGAGTCATTTTGTTTTGTGTGCATATGAACGAATGTATATATGTATAGCTGCATAAGCAACTTCTCTGGTTTAAGGTTTTAGGGTTTAGTTTATCCTTCCAAGCGATAATCATTGTATATGTTGTGTTACACACACGTGCTGGAAAGAAACAAACCTTTCTGTCAGCATCTGTATGTACTTCTTGTTACAGTGTTTCACAACTGAAGTTTATGTTTGCCTTATGCAGCTGTTTTTGCTTAGTATTTTAGTTATTTATACTCTCTCAATGTTCAGAGTGATTTCTTATAGCTGTCGAGAGCTAATAGGATGGCACATTCAAAATTGTTAAATGTCAGTGTTAACCATGGCTTATCCTGGTAATGTAGCAAATAAATTAGCTTGCGTAGGATGTGTACTGGATTCTGATATTTTAGAAAATGTGGAAGACCTTTTGCTCTTTGATATTTGGATATTTAAGGTGATTATGAGAGAGGTGTTGAGGATATAGGTAGAGAAAGAAAATGACCCGCTTCCTTCAAAATTGTGAAGTGGTCAAAATAACTTGAACACAGTAGACAAATAAACATGTTTTCTGGTGTACAGCTAACTTCTAACATCCAACCAACTGACATTTTCACAAAAAGTTTTTTATTGCTGACTTAGTGTCCCTCCTTGTTACGGAAACAAACATATATGTGAGTAGGATGAAGGAAGCCCTGACCTCTAAAAGCAATTTAGGGCCTAAGAGGAGAATTCAGAAGTGGACATTATTTGTAAGCCTACATTAGACTTGTACAGGTCTGCAGATGGCATGTTCGCTGCTCCATTGTTTGTGGAAATGACGGGTCAAATATGGGTGGTGTGGATAAGTTGTTACTATTTATCCCTCTTTATGAAAGACAGTTAAATGGTAAAAAAAGTATTTTTATACCAGCTTAATGTAACCATACACAATTGTTTAGTAATTTACAGAGCTCTAAATTGATGAAAGACAATGAACTATCAAGATTTCTGTATATTAATAGCTCATAACCTAATTGAGTACTATAATATTCAGAGGACTGTTCATACTGGGGGTAAGAAATCTACCATTACGGCATCCTTCATACTTGAGAGAAAACACTTTCCTAAAAGGATGCCAACTACAACCGAAGAAGCTGCAACCATTTTGAAAATGTTTAGTGTGTTTCAAAAAAGAAGTTTGCAAGGAAACCAATATTATTTGGTGTGAATCTGCAGATGTGCCCTTGTGCGTTTATCCAGGTTTTGAGGTGTTCCAATACAGTTGAATCTCGATATATTTAACCCTTTCACCGATATGGACGTCATATGACGTCCAAGTTAAAATGCCCCAAACCGATATGGACGTGTATAGACGTCCTGCGCATACATGCATTCAATGCTCATTTAACGCCAATTATTTTAATCTTGCTGTTTTACAATAAATTTAAATTAGTTCTATAAGGAATGTAAACGTATCCTTAAAGGTTTCTTTTTGAATTGTACACCTCCAAACCTGGATAAACACCCAAGGGCACATCTGCAGATTCACACCAAATAATATTGGTTTCCTTGCGAACTTCTTTTTCGCAACACACTACACATTTTCGAAATGGTTACAAGATTTTTGGGTGTGGGTGGTATACTTTTAGGAAAGTGTTTTCTCTCAAGTATGAGGGATGATGTGGTGAATTTTGCTACCCCCTAGTATAAAGAGGCCTCTGAGTATTATAATACTCAATTAGGTTACGAGCTCTTTATACGCGCAAGTACAGGTAGATGAATGTCTTTTACAGCTCTGAAAATTACTAAACAACTGTGCATAGTTACATCCAGTGGTATAAAAATACTTTTTTTTTACCATTTAACTGTTTTCCGTAAAGAGGGATAGCTAGTAATAGCTGATACGCATCACCCATATTTGTCCCGCCATTTCCCCAAACAATGGAGTAGCTAACATGCCAGCTGTAGACCAGTACACGTCACTGCTACGTATGTCCTAAAGATCTCCTTCATAATCGTACAACAAATCTTCCAGATTTTCTACAGTAATATCAGAAGCCTGTACACATCATACCCAAGCTAATTTATTTGCTACATTACCAGGATAAGCCATGGTTAACATTGAAATTTAACAATTTCAAATGTGCCATACATTTAGCTCTTGATAGCTACAAGAAATCACTCTGAACACAGAGAGAATATAAATAACTGAAATACAGAGCGAAAACTGCTGCATAAGGCTACTAGAAACCTTGGTTGAGAAACACTGTAATAACAGATGCTGATAGAGAGTTTTCTTTGCAGTGTGTGAGTGTGTGACGCAATATATTCTCATCATATTATCGCTTGGTATAGCATAAATAAACTAAACTTGAACCTGAGAAGTTGCTTGCGTAGCTATACATACATACTATGGCTCGTATACACACAAAACAAAATGATTCAAATATTAGGCGCGTTCGGCACAAAGAATGGCTTTTGCTACAGTGAAACAAATTAGTGAAATTTCAACAATTTATTAATGTAGTCTCTACTTTATTGTTACTGTAGATATATACTGCCTTTAATGAGTTTTAAACCAGTTTTTATTTCGTTTAAATAACTTAATAAATACGGAAGATACGGAATTGTATTTATGATGCATTTTTACAGCATTTAACAATTTAAATGTCCTGTTCTGTTTATTGGGTGTCCGTTTCCGGCCCCTGAAGGGTTTAAATGGCCATCAGCGAAGCGGTTAAGGATAAGTTTTTATTCCTTATAGAACTAATTTAAATGTATTGTAAAATAGGAAGATTAAAATAATTGGCACTAAATGCATGTATGCACAGGATGTCTACAGTATAGCAACACAAAGGTTGTCCCTGTAAGGAATGTGCTGTGGGACAAGGACGCGAATGTGTGTGGCAGAGAACGCTTGCTGCACAGGGAGCAGACCGTTAAAAAACATGCGCCCTATTCACTCTATACACTAAAACCGGGGAAGATTCATTCACAAAAGTAGAAGCCGTCAGAATGTTTTTGAATGGTCTGTAACTGTGCTGACATGGGGTGTCATAAACCTGTCCAGGGAGGGTGTGGGAACCTTCACCAACCCCCCTGCGTCTCAACTGTCGGAGACTATCGCTCCTGTGGAGGACAGTATACACATCTATATCAGTTTGGAGAATTTTAACTTGGACGTCATATGATGTCCATATCAGTGAAAGGGTTAAAGTCACTTTGCTTAAATTCTAATTTACATTTAGTAGTGTGCTAATATTGTATAAGTATTTCAACTGTAACACGTTTGTCAGAGATTACATATATGCATGCAAAATATTTGTATGCTTCCAGTTGACAAGAGCCCTGAAGAGTTACAAAGCTCTTGAAGAGTTAAAAAGATGAATTTATTTATCATACACAAATATATTTTAAGATAATTTCGTGCTTAGATAAGTAGTTTCTCCACAAATTAAGTTTTTACTTATGAAGTACATTAATTAATTTCCAGTATGATAATCATGAACTGTAGTATGTACATGTGTATTTTGATCATAAACTTTGAATTTTGGATTAAAAGTTAAAAATTTCAAGTATATTTATGAGTTTTGTTAAAGAACAACATTATATATATTGTCCTATCTCTAAGGCTGAAGTTGGACTGGGGTCTCAGTGGGTTAAGCGCTGGTCTAAGGTGGCTTTACAAGAAAAATGTTAATAACAATTTAGAATAAGCATAGCCAAGCTTAAAACAAAGAGTCAATAAGGAAACAACCTTACCTTTTAAGAGGTATGGAGAATGATAATCAAGAACGGTTATTAATAGTTTTTCACGGTGATTATAGACATACAGAGGTATTTTTAGAGGTGGCACATGACCTTGCTCCGATGTGCACGAGTGACATGCAAATCAATGGTGGAGGTAAGATCTCTGCTTTCACCAGCAGACTGCTGATAAAGCTAGTGTGTTAGATGACTAACCTGACACCCTTGTTTCTTACAAATAAACGAGTGGACTCGACCATAAACTACTGCGCAACATTACATCATATGCCACGTATAAAAAATACATCTGTACAGATAGTAATTTTTCAGGAGAGTGTTCATTATGTTCGTTTCATTCTCCCTCAGTAATATGTACTCACTTAATCATTCTCCATCAGCATCATGATAGAATATTATTAACTGACATGTTTAAGATAAGTAACAAAAGAAATTTGTGATCATAAAAGCAAATTACTATGGAATTTTAAATAAAACAATTACTGTACTGAAATTGTTCTTCTGCACTAGCCGTGATTAGGCTAAGGCTTGGATAGGTAGAGTCAGATTGAAAAATTCTATGCCATAGCTGAGATTTGAACCACAGATTTCCTTACATTAGATGCTTATTTGTATTATGATACCAAATTTCAAACTGCATTTGAGAAGTGATGCCAAAAATAAACATTTGAGCTGTAATTCAAAAACATAGAGTTACGGATGTAAGGTATTGATATAAAAACAAAGACATGCTTAAAAAGCCATGCTCTAGGCGAAAAGCTTTACTGGACTGAAGAATGGAGGGTACTGTCATGGCGATGGCAGGCACCTGCCATGGAGAAATTAAGTGAGTGTCAGCCCATTTTTCCGCCTTTGTTTGCCGGCAAGAGAAGCAAAAATTGTAACATTCAAGGTCAGCCACTAGCTGATGTCACAAAACCAGAAGCACGAGCCATATTGTTACTATGTGAGAAGGGTTCTAGACTATTTGATTTTTGGAACTCGAGAGGCTTCGGCTTCCAGAACCTTCCAACCACAAATGGCAGGCTGTAAAATGAAAGGTGATTCAAAACCTAGTAGTAGCAGTTCAGTACAGTATCGTAAAAGGAGAGTAATTGTGAGACTGTCTGCAATCAATGCAGTACGTTCCAGCTAACAAGGGAACTATCACTATGCTGACACCTGTACACACCTGAGAGTTTGAGAGCATCATCTCTGCTCTGTGTGGGGCCTGTGTGCCAAAAAACAGGTGCAGAGTTTAGCTGGAAGTACCCGAAAATGAGTCCAGAATACATAGGAATATATAGGCATAATAACACAGCATTGTACAGGAGGGATTGTTAATCCCTGACAAGCAACGTTCTACACATGACATACATAAGAAGCACTGTTCCCCACATTAGCACAGAGTGACAAGGGAAGTCTAGCAGCTACTTGCAAGTGGTTGCATACTGCACCTTCCAGGTTTTAGTTTTAGGCGTTGTGGTTCTACTCCACAGCAGATTTTTGGTGCACATGGTTTATATACAGCAGGCATTGTACCATCAAATTTTCAGGTGTGTAATGATGTAAGTACAGTGATAGTTCCCTTGTAAGTTGTGATGAGTCTGTAGGTAGTACGTGTAGTACAGAAGAGCACTTGCTATTTATGAGTTGGCAGTAGATATTGGAGTTGTGTCAAAATTCGCAAGCAAAGTAGTGTAAAACAGAAAAATTCTGTGTATCTTGAATAGTTCGAGCAGTGTAGGTTGATGCATGCAACAAAGACATAAAAAAAATACAGAACTACGTAAAGAGACAGGTTTACTCTGTATTGGTAAAAAGAGAAAGTGATTGTAAGTTAGCAATAGACATTGCAATTTCACATAACATTAATGCACTAAAGCTTGAGAACTGTCCAGGGTCAGCTACCTGAAAATTGCAGATGATTCAAATCCATTAAGAAATGGTGCAGCATGTTGATGTGCCAAAATGGTTTAGTTTTGTGGCACAAAAACCATAGCACAACAGCTAGCCAAACAATACAAAGAAAAGCTAATTCATTATCAGCAACATGTGGTCAGTCTGAGGAAGAAATACTCTTTAATGGACAGATTGGAAATGCTGATAAGACACCAATGTATTTTGACATTCTATCAAATACCACAGTAGATGAGAAAGGAGCAAAAC
Organism: Mantis religiosa; assembly: GCA_030765055.1. Taxonomy (NCBI): domain Eukaryota; kingdom Metazoa; phylum Arthropoda; class Insecta; order Mantodea; family Mantidae; genus Mantis; species Mantis religiosa. The sequence continues at coordinate 83,788,712 of CM060957.1, forward strand.
TGGTTACAACTTGCTCTGCAGGAAATTAAAAATCCAGAATGTTCATGATATTGGGTGTTCTTGCCAATGGGAGAAAGCTGTTCCGTACTTCACTTTGAGGGGGAAAAAAAAAGATGGCAAACAAGAAACTTCCTGAAGAAGGCCATAGAGCAAGCATGGCCGAAAGCTTGAGCAATTTTATAAATATTGCATGGCTGGTAAACCGAGAAGCTCTAATTAATAATTATCGCTGTGAAAGCTTCAAATCTTACGTGCCTTCATTTTATCTAAATTATTCCAAAAATTAGGTTATTAAGGAAAAAATACTTCATCAGTTTGGGTAGGTGTCCCTTAGTTTATTCAAAATGTATAACACTTAAAATTTACTTTTAAAAATTCAGTTATATTTACTTTATACAGATGATATACTAAATTCCACAGTTGAATTCTCCAAAAAGGGGATCATCTTGTATTTACATAAATATGATTAAACAGAAACCACAAAATAAATTTATCAGATCATCTTGATTATTATTATTATTATTATTATTATTATTATTATTATTATTATTATTATTATTATTATTATTATTATTATTATTATTATTATTATTATTATTATTATTATTATTATTATTATTATTATTATTATTATTATTATTATTATCTTTCCTGTACAATGCTCTAAAAATAGTTAATTCATTATTAAAATATTGAAACTTGTAGTTCAATCGTTTTATATACTGTATATAGTTAACACAAATTATAAAATTAGGGAAATAAACTTTTTGCACCAAGATTGTTTATAATTTAATTGTTAGAGGGAAGTTTATGATAGTGCCAAATACTTGCGACACATGTGATAATATGACACTGCAGCAATTCTGTCTCTGTGCAAGCAATCACCAAGTTAGCTGCCAGTCACTGTACTCAGACATGCAACCTCCTTCTCTTAGTTTCTAAATATATTTGGTTTAAGGGAGCTTAAAACAAATTTCAGTGGAATCTCAATATTGAGAGTCCCCTTCCTTTTAAAGTCAGTATGAAAGTAAAATATTGTCTTTCACTTTTTTTTTTTTTTGTCACTTTGTGTTGTAAGTTTTGCTGTGGAGAATTTTAATTTGTTGTAACAGGGACTCCAACCATTTACATTTGTAGTCTTAGTGATGCAAAAATTAAGTAATTGAGATGTTTGTTTATGTATTTCTAGGGCGGAACGAGGCATGGAGGACCGGAGGAACAGCGAGAACGTCGTTATACATCAAGGACTGCTCAAGCAACAGCAGGTTGTGCGGCTGGAGCAGGAGGAACTAGTAGACGTACGCAGACATCGTTTGATATGGTGAACACTCCACCAGGAACCACCCCGCCCGTCACGACTGCCAGTCCTACCACCGGTAATTCATGGAGCCGAGGCCGGCATTAGCATCTGCTGAGATTGCAGCTGTTTATCTAGTTTTGTACTGTAATGTGTGCATGTAAAAGTAAAGCTACCCCTGGTATCCTGCCTCCAGCATCTCCCAGAGGGCGAGGGGGAGAGGCTCTTGAGAGGCGGGAGAGCTATCGACAGCACCGGATCGCTGCCAGATGTGGAAAGGGGCCTAGTGCTGCGGTCATGGGCATAACCAATGATACTGCCACCGTGGGCAAGCAGACCAAGTGAGTAATAAAGCTGTGCTCGCTGCTTCACATAAAAGACATTTCCACACAGCGAACCGCCTGATACTATCCAGTTTAACACTGATTGTGTATTTTTCAAATGTGTGTTTGTGTTGGAAGTGTCAAACAGTTCCGTCACTTAACAGCAGGGTTGAATTCCCAAGAAGCAGATGTGGGGGCTGTTATTTTGGGGAACCTCTGCTGTTAGTTTAATTTTAACAAAAGTACAGGTTCTTTAAAGACAAGCAATATTGACAGTTACAGAAATGTGTTTGTCTGGGCAGTGCTTGTTTCTTGCATTTATATTTGATGATAATGCTTTGCTGTTTAGTGAGTAGGTGTGAGAGAGGCATATGGCTTGAGTTAATTTAGCTCCAGATAAATATTTGTAATTTTTTTAATATTTTATAATGAATATTTATTATTTAAAATTGTTGAATGAACTGCTTTCAGCGTCATTTAACTCTAATTAAATACTGTAACTGGAGCTGCTTTACAAAATTGCTAAGTTGAGAGAATATGTATTTACATTTTGTGCTCGTGATGGATAATTCTGAAGTAGTAATGTAATACATGTCAAATTTAAGTGTAAGGCACAGATACTGCCTAAACAAGCCTTGAATAGTAGAACCATTGCTTACTTTGAAGTGAAATTTAAAGCAAAATACTCGTATTTATTGCAACATGGATAATATTTTATTAAAACTATGCCTTAACTAAAAGAGTGCATGCATTGAAGTAAAATATTATCCATTGTTAAACTTTTGTATCACTTGCTAAATATCAGTAATGCATCATTTTAATTAGTGGGCATATTTGGACAAAAGAAAAATAAATAATTTTGCCAAAGGCTTTAAATTGCTGGTTCATATTTGTTGCTCATTTGTTTAAGCTCAGATGGAAGTATTTTGAGCATGCCAAAACATATCATCCATAGAAGTACCTGATATTAAGTCGTATGGATTTAGCTAACCAATCCCATGCATTTTTTAATAGGATTTTAAAGACTGCTGGTTTTACAAGACCAGCCCTAAGAACGAGATAGATAAAATGAATTGGGTTGCTATATTGATAGTTATTTGGAAGCTTGTCAAATACTGTATTGTATAAATATTCCTTTTTATATGCTGTGAAATGTAGTTTTTTCAAATAGTTATGAATGGAACATTTGTTTTCTGCATTTCTAATATATAGGTCAAATAAAACATTTTATTACTTTCTTGGAAATGCAGGTGGAATATATTCTAAACTGAGGAATAATATATCCCCACTTAAATTTTATGCTTGAATACGTTTTGATTCATGTCCTCTTTAGTTAATGGATACATCAGTAGTCTTACAACTCTGAGATGGCATAAGAAATATATGAGTAAATATACCTCATATGCCATCTTACTGCTATTAAACCATTCTTGATTAAATGTAACATGAAATGCTTAAATTCACCAGGTAATCTTGCCTATTTGAGAAGATACTCTGACTAAACAGGCCTGGGAATTGTACTCCATGTGAAGCTTTACTGACAGCAGTGAATGAAAATAAATATGAATGAAATTTATTAATGAAATCTGCAACCTTAATTCACAGCTTAACCAATGTTCCTGATCCTCTTACCCATAAAATTTCTCTGCATTGTTTTTGAAACAAAGCTAAAACATAATTATTAAATTTGCAAGAACAGTACAGTATCTGTACATTAAAAGGACCAGCTCTAGTGCAGACTTACTTAGCTGCAGACTCTCCATGTACCACATGATTAGTCCAATGCACACGCATTTTAAAGTAAGAATATGACTAAGAGTAGTAGCGGTAATTATGTAGGTTAAAATTATGAGTTTGGTTTCTGTTGCAATTGTTAAAATTCTTTAATTCAGTTATTTTCTATGCAGATGCATAGCTGACTTCAGATTGTTTTGTTGCCTTAACCCTTTCACCGATATGGACGTCATATGACGTCCAAGTTAAAATGCCCCAAACCGATATGGACGTGTATAGACGTCCTGCGTATACATGCATGCATTAAATGCTCATTTAATGCCAATTATTTTAATCTTACTATTTTACAATAAATTTAAATTAGTTCTATAAGGAATGTAAACGTACCCTTAAAGGTTTCTTTTTGAATTGTACACCTCCAAAACTGAATAAACTACCAAGGACACATCTGCAGATTCACACCAAATAATATTGGTTTCCTTGCAAACTTCTTTTTCGCAACACACTACACATTTTCGAAATGGTTGCGACTTTTTTGGTTGTGGGTGGTATCCTTTTAGGAAAGTGTTTTCTCTCAAGTATGAGGGGTGATGTCGTAGTGAATTTCCTACCCCCCAGTATTAAGAGGCCTCTGAGTATTATAATACTCAATTAGGTTACGAGCTCTTTATACGTGCAAGTACAGGTAGATGAATGTCTTGCATGAATTTACAGCTCTGAAAATTACTAAACAACTTTGCATAGTTACATCCAGTGGTATAAAAATACTTTTTTTTTTTTTTTTTTTTTTACCATTTAACTGTTTTCCGTAAAGAGGGATAGCTAGTAATAGCTGATCTGCATCATCCATATTTGCCCGCCTTTCCCCAAACAATGGAGTAGCTAGCATGCCATCTGTAGACCAGCACATGTAACTGCTACGTATGTACTAAAGATCTCCTTCATAATCGTACAACAAATCTTCCAGATTTTCTACAGTAATATCAGAAGTCTGTACACATCATACCCAAGCTAATTTATTTGCTACTTTACGCGGATAAGCCATGGTTAACATTGAAATTTAACAATTTCAAATGTGCCATTCATTTAGCTCTTGATAGCTATAAGAAATCACTCTGAACACAAAGAGATTATAAATAACTAAAATACAGAGCGTAAACAGTTGCATAAGGCTACTAGAAACCTTGGTTGAGAAACACTGTAATAACAGATGCTGACAGAGAGTTTTCTTTCCAGTGTGTGAGTGTGTAACGCAATATATTCTCATATGATTATCGCTTGGTATAGCATAAATAAACTAAACTTGAACCGGAGAAGTCGCTTGCGTAGCTATACATACATACATACATACATTGGCTCGTATACACACAAAACAATATGATTCAAATATTAGGCGCGTTCGGCACAAAGAATGGCTTTTGCTACAGTGAAACAAAGTAGCGAAATTTCAACAATTTATTAATGTAGTCTCTACTTTATTGTTACTGTAGATTTATACTGCATTTAATGAGTTTTAAACCAGTTTTTGTTTCGTTTAAATAACTTAATAAATATGGAAGATACGGAATTGTATTTATGATGCATTTTTACAGCATTTAACAATTTAAATGTCCTGTTCTGTTTATTGGGTATCCGTTTCCGGCCCCTGAAGGGTTTAAATGGCCATCGATGAAGCGGTTAAAGGACTTTAATGGCACGCATTTATTCTGCTCCCTGACAAATACTGGTTGTATACTTTAGCTTTGTAACCAGTGTGTGTGCTAGGAGAAATAATTTCCAGAAAGTCTTCCTGAAATGCTTTTATTGGCCTGTTTAATGAATTAACAAACATCTTATCATTTACACAAATAAAAATGTTTAGTAAATATTCTCCACTTAACTTAAGAAGCCGATGACAATACTTCAATTATGTTTTTGTGAGATTAATTTCATGGACACTCGCCCACATCTTCAGTCAACACAATTCGTTGTCAAGGATACCATCTGTGGATACTATGCATTTACGTATTACCAACATCTGAAGACGAAACGAACCTAAAAACAGAATCAATTGCCGTTATGTCAAAATTCATTATGCGATTTTTATTTTTTAAAATAAATATTTTTTCCAAACTATTAAATCTATGGGACCATTTAATTGTTTTAATGATTTAACTTCGGGATTTATTTCATGGTTAAATGACCAAAAATGATCTGCTACAGCCAATTTATCAATTTGTTTATATCTAATGTTACGAAATGTTCTTTCTTTCTGGTTTCCAAACTACGTTTCGTCTTTCCAATATAAACCTGATCACAATCTAAGCAATTAAATTGATAAATACCAGATTTTTTATTATTAGGAATTTTATCTTTTTTTAGAAAATTGTAATAAATTTTTACTGCTATATTTATTTTGAGGAACTAAAGTTATACCAACTTGTTTAAAAAAAAAAATTGAAAATGTTTATTAACACAAGTATGGTAAGAAAATGATTTAAATTTATAATCATCTTTTATTTTTTTAAGAGTAGAAATATCAATAATACTTTTTTGATATTTAAATTTTTCAATTTTCTTTTGTATAAAATCTTTATTAAAACCATTAATTAAAGCAGTATTAATAATGTTTATATTCTCTATTAAATTCTTCTTTATTCAGGGGTATATTTATTAATCTATAAATCAAACTATTAAAAACAGCAAATTTATGTGGAAAAGGGTTAAAACTTTTATTTTTTATGTAATTATCAATATGAGTAGATTTCCTATAAATACCAAAATCTAATTTGTTATTATTTCTTATTATTTTCAAATCTAGAAAAGGAAGAAATCCATTCATTTCAGTTTCTAATGTGAATTTTATAGCTTTATCTTGTAATTTTAGTAATTCACATTAGAAACTGAAATAATGGATTTCTTCCTTTTCTAGATTTGAAAATAATAAGAAATAATAACAAATTAGCTTTTGGTATTTATAGGAAATCTACTCATATTGATAATTACATAAAAAATAAAAGTTTTAACCCTTTTCCACATAAATTTACTGTTTTTAATAGTTTGATTTATAGATTAATAAATATACCCCTGAATAAAGAAGAATTTAATAGAGAATATAAACATTATTAATACTGCTTTAATTAATGGTTTTAATAAAGATTTTATACAAATGAAAATTGAAAAATTTAAATATCAAAAAGGTATTGATGATATTTCTACTCTTAAAAAAATAAAAGATTATTATAAATTTAAAACATATACTTACCATACTTGGGTAAACATTTTCAAATTTTTTTTAAACAAGTTGGTATAACTTTAGTTCCTCAAAATAAATATAGCATTAAAAATTTATTACAATTTTCTAAAAAAAGATAAAATTCCTAATAATAAAAAATCTGGTATTTATCAATTTAATTGCTTAGATTGTGATCAGGTTTATATTGGAAAGACGAAACGTAGTTTGGAAACCAGAAAGAAAGAACATTTCGTAACATTAGATATAAACAAATTGATAAATTGGCCGTAGCAGATCATTTTTGGTCATTTAACCATGAAATAAATCCCAAAGTTAAATTATTAAAACAATTAAATGGTCCCATAGATTTAATAGTTTGGAAAAAATATTTATTTAAAAAAATAAAAATCGCGTAATGAATTTTGACATACCGACAATTGATTCTGTTTTTAGGTTTGTTGCATCTTCAGATGTTGGTAATATGTAAATACGTAAATGCATAGTATCCACAGATGGTATCCTTGACAACTAATTGTGTTGACTGAAGATGTGGGCGAGTGTCCATGAAATTAATCTCACAAAAACTTAATTGAAGTATTGTCATCGGCTTCTTAAGTTAAGTGGAGAATATTTACTAAATATTTTTATTTGTGTAGTGTTTGTTACTCAACTGTAAATAGCTTCATTTTCTGTGTAATCAGTCTTATCATTTTTTTTCCACACTACCTTACTTTTTAATTTTTTAGGGATTACTTTTAGGAGCTGTTTCTTCCATTTTCAACCTTAAAGGTCCAACTGTCATTGGCTGTAATTGCCCGCATCTTCCTTCTGGTGGTGAAACAGTGAACTTGTGTACTAAATTGTTAACTAGTGGGATTTCAAATTTATTATTTCGATCTGAGCATTTCTATATTAAGTTCTTCTCTTACCTTGTAAATTTGTTATGACTTATCAATCCTTTTAATAATTTTGTATTTGGGTCAAGGTTATGGTTTTCATTCCACAAGTGAAATGTTACTGATGACTTGTTTTCCTGTTTCAATTTTTACATTTCTAAAATGTTCTTTGGGACAGGCTTTTAGGTTTCTTTTCATTTGCTGTAAGTAAAACTTTCACTATCCTTACAGTTTATTTGTTATATTGTGGATCTGTTGATTGGTGGAATTTTATTTGTTTTTAAATTTAATAATTTTATTAATGAGGGGGCCAAGATGATACTTGTATTTCATTTTTTAAAGATTTTTTTGAATTTGCTAAATGTTCTTGGTTGGCAGGTGAATCGCATGAATGCTATGTTGCTTTCTTTTTCTATGGTAAATGTGTTTGTTTCCTTAATGGTTTTCTTTAGCTTAGCTTCTTGAATACTAGACGTTTGTGTCCATTTTCTTCTCCTTGTGAAGTATGTCTTTTTGTTCCTTGTAGTACACTACTTTATCCATGGATATGTTGATAATCTGTAAGACTGTTTATTGTGTATTTATGTATGACCTGTAAAACTCAAATTGTATTTTGTTGTTGTTCCTAATGAAATTTAAGTTGAAAGAGAATTGTGTATTGACTTCTTTTTCTGTTGTGAATTTGGTGGTTTCCCTGCTGATTTAAACACTATTAAATTTTGAAATCTCACCAGCACAATTTAGTAAAAGAAGTTTTGTTCCACTATTATCAGAGAGAAGACTGCAGGCAGTTACAACCAATGAGTTGGGCCTTCAAGATTGAACATGAAGTAGTGACTTCCGAAACTAGCTCTTCAGAAATAAGAAAGTAGTTGATGTAATGTGAAAAAACAACTGTTTATTAATTTGGATATCAATGTGATCAAATTGTTCTAAACATCTGTTAATTGTGCTATAAATTTGGTTAAGGTTCTGGGCTGGAGCTGTATCCAAATTTTAGTATTACAACCTTCAGTTAACAGTTAAAAGTTATTCTCAGTAATGAACTAACTACCGCCTTGGTAACTGGATAACCATAAATTTGTGAAGTAATCATACAAAAATGTTTTATCTTTGGTAGATAATTGATAGCAATTTCAAGATAAAATATTACATCAATGTTTACATAACAGGTGATAGCCAAAATAGATCTCAAAAAACAATTTCCAGATTTGGAATGAGGAGGAATTTTGAAAATGTTAAGACTGCTAAATTTGTACTGTAGGGTTGTATTTTGTATAACATTTCTGCTGCATAATATCTCTAGCATTATTCTTAAGGTAGTTTGCTGATTGTTTTGTTTCTTTTTCTTCTCTTAAGGTGCATGGCAATAATATTTGGTTAAATATAATGCCACTAATGTTAACCTAATAAAGATAAAGCATTTAACCTGTTTTCCAAGAAGCCTTTACAAAGTGTATAGCAATAACTCTTTAATAATCTTGTATTCTAAAATGTCTTATTGTCCTCTCAGTGGGAAGAAGAAAACAAAACCTTATAATAGTTAATACTCTGAAATGCCACATTAATCTACACAAATTAATATTAATGGCAAAATCTTATGTAATATAGGTTACCCTTTTTCGGGAGGGGGGGGGGGTTTCTTCTAAAAGTAAATATTTGTTAATAACTATATTAAGGTTACTATTTTTGCATAGTTAACAGCAAATCTATATAATTTAGTATTCAAAATATTTATATCTATCCTAAGTTTTAAATTATTTATTTTGTAGTGATACTGTCAATGAAGTGCTGAGACATTAGAAATAAGCTCTTGAAAAATAAATATGAAGAGAGAAAATGAGGTAATCAGAAATGATTCAGATTAATGAAAAGTGCAATATGATTTTATTTTCTATCATACTTATGCTCTGTAATGATTTTAAGTACCAGCAAAACTTCTTGCTGAGTGTTTATCTTCTTAATTCAACATACTTGCCAGTACTGTTTCTTAAATACCTTTTGCACAAATTTCAGTGTAATGGAGTAAGTTACAGTGAATACTTCTCAATATAAAACATCTTGCAGAAATAAAATAAGTATGACACTTGTTTCTTTATGATATATGATTAATTCCTCCCTTATGTAATTTCAAATGTTTTAACAGTAAGTTTAATTTGTATTAGGTGTATTATAATCAAGACTACAGGGAAAATGTACCAATGTATTCCTCTATACATATGCCAAATCTATTTTTCCATTAACTTGTAACCTAATATAACCTGATACTAAGACATGCTTTAACCTTATTCTATGCAAATTATGTTATCTATCCTATTTAACACTACGTTCAAGTATTATATCAACTGCAAATTGTGATTTATTTAAATATACTGAAATGCATGTATTCTATTCCAAGATCACATATCTGAACTAAGCTAATGGCATAACCCTTATAATGTGGCTTAACATTTAGAAATGCACTGTTATTTAACATATACAATTTGTTAATAGTAACAGCAATTATGCTTTACTTATGTTCCTGAATATCCAGTTCTTATTATTAAGCTACCCTAAACCATCTGTTTAAATCACAAACGCCAGGAGACTTATTCAATAAATATATTAGATTTTGATATAGAAAATCAGATTGCATCCTCAAAAAAAGTTATATTTATAATCTTGAAGATATAATGCTATAAGTTTTCACTTAGGTAGCATGAAATCATTTTCATTAGGAAAATGTTGCTAACCATACCAAATTAATACATTTTGTGATAACTAATTTACAGTTCCCTAGCATTCATAATATAGCACTTAATTTAACTGACAGCAATAACCATAGAGATTAGCTAACCTTGACAAAGTGGGAAAGGAATTAGAATATCTGGAAATACAGATAACAAGTAATGGGGAGAGTAAGGAGTGTAGATCAGGAAGATAGTAACAAATGGTAAGATAGGCTTGGCAGAATTAAGAATATGCAGTTACAAATATCAGCAAAATGGGTGGAGAAATGTATGAGGCATTGGCAAGGTCAAAAATGCTATATCTATGCCACAGAAATTTGGGGGATTTAGAAATACGTAACAATTAACATGCAAAGAAATATTAGGATTTTGAGATCAGCATCAGAGGAATTAGAAATAGGATAGACAAGGAGAAATAGAATAATCTTAAGTGTCATGAAGTTCTGCTAGGTCTAGTAAAAGAGGAAGAACATGTTTGGATTAACATAGAAAAATTTATATAAAATCATTTGGTGGAATGAGTTAGGGAAAATACTGGAAAATGTAGGAATAGAAGTCACGTAAAAATTAAGGAAAAAGGTACAAGAAAGGCTTTTAGCACAAAAGGTAAAAGAAAGAATGAAAGGGAAGGGATGGCATGTATGTGAATTGGAGCTATAAAGGCTAAGATCAGGAGAAACAAGAATATGCAAATTATGTGGGAGTGAAGAGAAAGTAGTGCATTATTTACTAGAATACAGGATACTGGATCAATGGAGGTAAAAGAGATGCGAAGCTAAATAGGACAAGCTGGAAGGTAAAATTATTGTGATAAAAATGTTAAGAGGAGAACAAAAAAGAAACAGGAGCAGGAAAATCTGTAAGGAAGATTAAAAAGAAATGCATCAGGAAATTAAGGGAAAATAGATCATGAGAGAGAAGGGAGCGAGTGATTTACCAATTTAGAAGGATAGGAGAGTTGAAGAGCTTCACATTGATGTCAGGCCTGGTTCTTAAGCATGCCTTGGACCACTATAGATATGCATCAGAAATTTGTACATAGAATTAGTTAAAACCATGTGTGTAATTGGAAACTTGTAACTATAGAAACTAATATAATTTTGAGTCCAACTGGAACTCGATGTTCCATATATTGCTTGTGTTTATTTAGAATGCATTTCGTTAGGACCTTCTAACTTTCTCAGCTGAGTTGACATTAGTTGAGGATGTTAGGAAGGTCCTAAAAAATGCAGTCTAGGTAAACTCTAGCAATATATGGAGCATTGAGTACTAGTTCGACTCATAATTATATTTTGAAACTAACTACAGATTTTGAATGGAGGTTGTAGTATGTGGAAGCAATATGACAGCGTATGATTTTATGTTTCATGAAATTCAGTAAATGAAATATTATTCTGTAGTATGAATAAATAGTTTATTGTTGACTACTATAAAAAATACTTACTTGAACTTTTACAGTTGCTTTAATTTTTTCTGATTTTCCTGTGGCTAGAGTTGCTAAAATGTTTTCTATGGACTGTATGTACTGCAACAATTTGTTTCTTAGTGCATTGTAGATCTACACTTTTGATTTCCTTTGACTTCTTTGTTTATTGATCTGATTTATTTTTCTCTTACTTTACCTAAACATTTTTCATTGGTTTTGCTAATCATTATATGGGAGAGTTGGGGCACTTTTCTTTTGAAAAATACTTGGCTGATCTTGTCATCAAATGCACCATGTATGACAAAGATAATTTGGCAGGAATCGATAGATCCTTTTGTATGATCACTCTGTACCTAAGAGGCATCATTTAAATCAAGTGGTATACACTTGGAGAATGAGTGTACATCCTTTTATTTCACAGTGTATTGTGTTGAGTTGTTAGTAACCTTGGTAGTAAACTTGTAAAACTTGGCAACCAGTTAGTATGAGAGGAAATAACAAATGTGCTATATCAGATGTTTCTCTATTGATGTACAATATAGGTAGTTTTTAAATAAGCTTAGGACATGAATGAATACAAATATTTAATTTTCCAGTTTATAACTCATGTTTATGTCCTCATTACTGTGTAATGAGTCATTGATCTAATATAGGTTCCTAAATTTAATTCATAAATTCTTTTTATATCTGTTGGGTGTGGTAAACAATAAGACAGTTTAAATAACTCAGTGCATGATGAATTTCTGTTATATATTTTAAATGTCTAAATACCTATATATATTCAAATTAAAGATCAAAACACACTTATAACTTAATTTTTAATCTTGCAAAGTTTTAGATGCGCATTTGTCTGGAATATCTTTGATGTCCTAAAGGTGAGTACTTAGCACTATGGAAGGTGAACTGGTACTAATAGCTTCTCAGAAAATTTTGTTATACCTATTAGGTATATGTTGATGGGAAAACAAACCTTTTTGAGTATTGCCTTTCTGTACTTATCTAAAATAAGTGAAGGAAATTTTTCTTTTTAATGGGTAATATTAAAGCTGTCCTGTAAATTCTGAGTTTTTGTGATTCTTTCATTTTTATCTCCAAATATAGACAAATGCATGATTTAACATATTTTTTATTTGTCAATAGACTGCAAAGCAGTTTTTGACATTGCCAATTACAATCTAAAAGTTTACAATTATAGGATATAGAGCAAAATATAAGCAGTATAAAAACATATTTACAGATCATCAACTTTGTACAAACATTTATCCATTAAAATTATTTTAATTTGTTTTGAAATTGCTTCGTACCATTTAATGCTTTAATTGACGTTGGCAGTCTATTAAATAAAATCTGTCCCATTATAAAAACATCTCTATCAGTAGATCGTTTAGAAGTACAGTCTCTAAAATAGTCATTGTTGCATCTGGTATCATAATTATGTACATCAGCAGTCTTCAAATTTACCTTACAACAAAAAGAATTGCTTTATATACATATAGTGAGTATAGTGTGAACATTTTGTTTTGTTTGAAAATATCTACACAAGAATCAGTATTTTTTAAGTTAAAAATTATGCTAATACACCTTTTCTGTAGAATGAATACTGTGTCCAGATGTACCCTTGGACAATTTCCCCATATTTCAATTCCATATGATAGGTATGGGAAGATAACACCATAATAAATATTATTTAGTAGTTTGGTATCACCAATTGGCTTAAAATGCCTAATTAGAAATATTGATTTAGTAATTTTTTTTACATAGATAATCAATGTGACTACACCATGTCAATTTATTGTTCATATAAAGCCCTAGGAATTGATGGCCACTTACATCCTTTACGCTAGAGTTATCTATCTGTAGATTGATGTTAAAGTGAGTCTTATTTGTCAGGCTAATTTGCATTGATGTGGTTTTTTCCATGTTGCATTTGAGGTTGTTATTGTCAAAATAATTTAACAAACGTTCTCCCAGAGAGCTCATATCCTGAATTAAATTCTTGTTATTTATAGCAGAGCAGATGACAGTTGTATCATCTGCATAAGATATTATACTTGCATTGTGAGTAGTAGGTAAATCATTTATATACATAATGAACAGAATTGGTCCTAAAACACTACCCTGAGGAACCCCGTATTTTACAGTTTTAGAAGTGGAGTAATAGATGTTTTGATAGTTTGCATTTTGGTAATTAATTTGTGTGTATTGTGTTCTACCTTTCAAGTAAGAAGTAATTAAGCTCTTGGGTATTCCTCTTATACCATAATTGTCCAATTTTTTTAGTAAGAATATCATGATCGACACAATCAAATGCTTTTGATAAGTCAAAACATAAGGCTCTGACCTTTTCATTATTCTCTAACTTCATAGAAGCCTGGTGTACAAACTCTGCAACAGCAGAAGCACCGTAAAGTGGACCCTGTAGCATCGGACCTCCCCAAAGGGAAGTCGTAGTCGCTACATGGGTTAGTGCCACTTTGTACACTGTGGCCTAAGTGTCGCATTACGTTTTACGTTTTACTCTCTGAACTCTCTTGGATACATACCAAATACATCTGCAAATACATAATAATAGAACATATTAATCACATCATTTACATAACACAAATTAACAAGTATATTTGAATAGATTAACCAATAGTAAATATGACCAATTGGCAGATCACATGACTAAGTTTTAAGGTATTTCTATTTCATTGTGGTCAAATGATCTCTGCAGAAATTTACCTAGGTGAATTTTCAGGAGCAGCCAAACTGTAGTTGTTAAACGAAGCTGAATGACATACAGTCTAAATCAGACTTGTGTGTTCATGATTCTTCCACAGGATAACATACATAAAGATACCATGGTTAATAGAATACTCCAATTCACTGACGGCTCTTGTGCGACTAGAGCCGTAGATGCAAACGAAGATTTGCGAAACATGTCCTCAAAATAGGTACGAAAGTGAAGCAGATGTGTAAAAAATATGACTCATCTAAAATTTAATAATTATTTGAGTTGATTTTTGTCTGCAACTTCACTTAAACTTTAAAACTCAAGCATGTTTTGAGAGTTATCCATCTTCAGCTGAAGGTGTTGGTAGCATCAGTAGGGCTCATTGGGAGTTAGTTGTTAGGATGACGCTATCTTTAGGGTTAGCGTTGGAAGTAAACATGATGAATTTGTGGATCTATCCTGGGATGGGGCTTTGAAATTCATAATTTGGTAATATGTAAAAGCCGAAGCTGTCAAAAGTGAAGTAGTGCAAATATTAAATTATAATAAATATTTTGTAACAAACTTCACTTACCTTGCTTTATAATTATAGATTTCCCAGAACTAGTTTTGCAGATTCATTTGCATCCTCAACTTATTAACCCTGATTGTTTTTTGTTACAATACTACAGCTAGTTGGTGGATTGTTATTTCATTGTTGCTATTGAAAGTAAAACATTTTTTGACAAGATCCGTTGGCAGTATCCAGCAAGTTTCTTGGATACAATTGCCATAAAGCTCATTCACATAGCAAAACTAGGTTTTGAAAATAGATATACATTTCCTAATACTTCTTATTACTAGTTTTAAAGCATAAGTGAAATTCTTTGGTAAAAATAACTTGGATAATTTCTAAACTATTATAAGCTTCACTATTACGAACTTGTTTCTAGTTAAAATTAGTAAGGCAATTCTTCAACTTCCGTAGTTTACCACTATCATGGTGTTAGGGGATTGCCTCGGATCTGTCTTTTAAACTCTGTTCTATCTTCTACCAACCTGTTAAACTAATCCCAAGTCTTTCCTCTATTTGCCGTCACACTTTTAATCCATTCTTCCCAAGTTATCCTTGGTTTCCCAATGGTGTTGCTTCCAAAAACTGATTTACCTGCCTGTCCATACCCTTCCTCTTGACAAGTCCATACCATAAGTTGTCTATCCTCAACTCTCTAGTGGTACTTGTAATTCATTGTGTATCCTTTCTTTTCTTACTTGATCGTGTGTCATTCTTAGTATTCTTAAACTATTCATTTGCATTGCATTTACCATGCTTACATCATTTTCTGTTACTGTCCAGCTTTCACTTCTATAAATAAGTATTGGTTCCATAAGTGGAACAATTACTTCCTATAGTGAACCTTTCACAATGGAAGCTGGTGTACTTCTTGGTAATGTTCAAGGGTTAACTATTATTAACATTTAGTAAAAGTGACATCACTCTTGCCCTTAGATCTGTGTTCCATTTGACATTTTTTGCATTTAACCTTCCATATAGTTCTTTATATGCCTTATATGGTACAGAGAATAATGGAAAAGGCTTAACTGAGTCAGC
This sequence comes from Mantis religiosa, assembly GCA_030765055.1. Lineage (NCBI taxonomy): Eukaryota > Metazoa > Arthropoda > Insecta > Mantodea > Mantidae > Mantis > Mantis religiosa. The sequence continues at coordinate 83,804,638 of CM060957.1, forward strand.
TTGTCATTCACATACTGACATTTAGAATTTAAAGATACTTTTGCAAGCCTGATTATTCACCAAAACTGCAAAGTATACACTGAACCGTTGAATTGTTAGAAGAGTGAGAAGACAGGATCTGCTTCCTTCATAGTCCATCGGCCCAAAGTTGAACTCTCATGGCTTTAAAATGCCACTGATCTCCAATTAAGCCTATTTGTTTATGCTGACTCAGTGTGGCAAGATTATAGATTGTTTCAACAGTTGAAATTGTTGGTTCTTATGAACTGAAGAAAGTGTTAGTGGCTCAACATATTCTATATATTATCTGGTTAAAAGGTATCTTTTCGTTAAGCTTGTAATAAAATACTCAGAAGTATTGTGCATGCAGAATATGACACGCTATGAGCTTTAAGGTTTTAGTGTTCGTTTTGCTTATTCTCTAGTTGAGCATATCACAAAGGACACTTTTGACCTCGAATGCTCGAACTACATGAAAGCATGCTTAGAATAACAAACAACCATTAAAACAACATTGGCCTCTGTCATTTCCATGCAGAACTCCACATTTGTCTATTAGCCCCAAAGACCAATGTACCAAACCCATGCAAATATACATATTCAAACTTCTGTCATTTATCATCATTCACTGTATCAAAGTATAAGACCTATGTTGCAGTATGCATGGCAAAATGCAGGATATGACATTCGCATACCCGTATTATAATTTGCAAATGTAAGTAGTGTGGCTTTTCATATTAGACCGTGGATGCAAAAGTGATTTGGAATGTGATAACGTAACTAGTGAGGTGTGGGTATTGCTCTTCCACTTTGTTTTAACCACTTCATTGAATTACGTTGAAAATGAAGCTAGCTACAGTGAAACAATGAATATTACACAAGAATTAACATCATTTTCTTAAGATAAGTGAAGTTTTTGTAACATTTATATTTGTGTAATATTTCATTGAATCCTGAACTTTGAGGATTAACATAATCACTATCGGGTGTGTACTGTATTGTAGTAAATGTATGTTTAGTGCTGTTATAAGTACTTAAGAGGATTTTATAATTACAAACTGACATAATTGAATTACATATAAGTAATCTTTCACTTTGTTTCTCTTAATTAAAACATCATTAGAGGTATGATGCAACATTTTTGCATACAAATCACATGCCCACTGTTTTGTTTATGATCAGCTGTTATTCTAAGCATGTTTTCATGTGGTTCAGAGCGTTAGAGGTCAAAGGTGTCCCTTGTCAGTAAGTTTCCATTCAGATTTTTAAAAGACATACCTCCATCACATGTGCAGGAACATGTGGATGAACAAACTGTAATATATGGGAGTGAACATAATGTACTATATATATATTTTTTTTTTTTTTTTTTCAATTTTTAAACATCTTAATGGATGTACCAATTAAGAGATAGATCATTTCTATTTTTCAAAAGCCTATGTTGTAAATTATAGCAGCAAGTTCATAAATTATATTGTATTAATTATGCCATTTATACATAATTAGTCTACATTGAACTACAAGAACAAATTTGTAATATATACAGAAATTTCCCTTTGAGGTATTGTGTGACAAATACTGAGAAGATAGATCAAGTGAGGAATAACTAATGAAGTGGGAAGGAATAATTAATATTTTCAACTATGCATCTTTGCATTCTCAGCGTAGGCCACATTTCAATGGAAATTAAATATTACCACCTTTGAGACTGAAACTTAGTACCTGTTTTGTTCTCTCTGTAGAGTGGGCTTTAAGCAATGTTGTTCTTTTTAACAAAATGTATTCCTGATGTGCACAGAATGTGACATTGAAGCAACCCATACTTAAGTCAAACATCACAGATTGTATGCCATTGTCTTTCTGTAATTCTTTTCTGAAATGTAATTTTGGATTGAATATTAGTTTTACTGTCACCTAAAGCAAATGAGACTCTTATTACTAGCGGTGATAGTTTTTGTTAATATGCAATAAATCAAAATGTATTTCAAGTTGAAATTACAGTCTTTACTTATTTAATTTTCTGTAATGTTTAGTGTTAAATTTAAATTGCAAACTAATGCGAGTTTTATAAATAATATACCTCAATACACAATAAATAATGTATATTTTACAGGTTTCACAAATTTTTAGTGATTACTGATAAATATATTAATGATGGTCATTGTTATTTTGTAATTGTGTGTTTTTATCTGTTGATGCTAGTTAATTATGACTAGAAATTGGCAGTTTGATCAGCAGTATCTTGAACTTGCATCATTTATGGTCACAAAACAGCTAGTGAATATTTTGAATTTGCTTGTTGATAGACTCAGCTTTAGGGAAATAATGTCAAAGAAGTGATTCCTTCACTGCCACTAGAAATCATACTTGCCATGCAACTATCAAAAAGGAGGATCCTGAGAATGAAGTTAATGCTGGAATAGGAGGACCAGTGTTTCAAAATATAAGTCCCTCTTTTCAAATTTTGCAGAAAAACATAAAAATGTAGTGTGTAAATATTTGTATAGACAATTATAGCTAAATGAATTAAAATTTTTAATATGTTTCCCACCTTATTTGTAAGCAATTTTAAATTAAAAAAATATACTGATTCTTTTTGAAACAGCACGTTAGAATTAAATATATATTGATCCAAACAAGAAAAAATTAATAACATTTAATTCAGTTGAATGCATTTTGATCCATCTATGCAGTTTAATAGTCTTTCAACATTTTGCAATAACGTCCTACTCCATTCTGTGTTGAAGTAGTGTAGTAATTGGTTTTTAATAGCATGAAAATGTAGCATGTTAAAATATTATAAGACATAAACTATGAGGATTTGAAATAAGAAAATAATATAATGTAAAATATTACACACTTAAGAATTCTGTGGAAGTCACATTATCTCACAAAGTCCCTAAACCACATTCTTCATGTAGATGGTCATATGCTGAATACTGCCATATGCAATTCAATGTTAAAATCAGAAACATAGAATTATAGAGCATCCATCCTTTCCCATTTATCTGCAAATATTGTTTTGGGAAGAGTTTTTGCATCAAGTAGAGCTCTTTGGTTTGTAAGACAGCCGTTTGTGTATTCTTCCTACTCTTTTCAGAATTGTGCTATGCATTCATAAACTACAATAATTGTTATAACATAATATCAAGGATTAGTGAAATTTAGTTACTAATTAATATCATAGTTTATTGAATTATATTTGCTCTATTGTTAATAACTTCAATTTTTTACCTTTATTTGCGGTTAACAGCTTGCTTAGATCATTGCATCTATAAGTTGGCTCCATTTAAAAAGTAGTTTGTATTTTTAATTCTTTGTAGACTTTGTTCAGCATTTCTCTCTTCATCTCCATTTACTCTTTCATTTTCTTTAGGTGTAATGTTAGCACTTGAGTGTTTTGACTGTGCAAGCAAGATCATTAGAAGCAAATTTGCACTGTATCAAGCAGGCTTACAAACATCAAAATTTGCAATACAGCTTAATACGTTTTGAGCCAATCACTTTTGTGAAAAGAATACAATTTGTTCCAACACTTCAACTTTAGCAAGGAAAAAAGATAGGAACGAATACAAAATGCATTGGCTTTGATCAGTAGTACTATAGAACACATACCTAAGATTAGAAAATTGCATCAAACTAAATTTTGAGGGGATTTAATATGTTTTGAAATGACATTCCTCCTATGTGATAAACTACAAAAATGTGTGGTCAGGTGTTCCATTGTCAGGATTCAAGAAGCATCAATGTCAATATGCTGTATTGCTTGCCATCATTGATCATGGAAGGAAGTTGCTATGTCACATAATATATTACAGGAAAACCAACAACAATGATGATTTTTAAGGTAAGACCACAATAATTTAAAGAATGAGACTATTAAGTATATAAAATATAATAAAACCTAATGTTGACACTTTCTTGCTTCAGGTATGTATCGTACAGGGACCAAACTTGAATTATGTTTATCGAGCCATTATTGGTCCAAGAAGCACAAAAGTTGTTGGAGAATGGCATTATCAACAAACTGTTATAAATACTTTGAAAAATTACTTTTAATTCACTGTCCCATAGTGCAGTTGAGAGCATCCGGTGTGTTTGTGAGATGTATGAGATTCAGTTCTCTGCCAGGATCAATACATTTTCTTTCAAATCAGGTTTTTTATTATGAGTTTGGTGTGAATGCTATTGTACATGATAATCCATTCACACCTATAACCAGGTTTCAGGATTATCGCTGTTCAAATATCTAAGAACGTACCTAGTTATATGTCTATAACAGTCTGGAATCAGAATAAATAGGATCTGTAGAGGAAAAATAAAATAATTATTTTTCTGCGAGTAACTTCTCTCCGTAAACAGACAAAGAATACTAAATTATACAGTAAATAAGTAAAGTTAAGCAAATTTAATGTGTAGTGTCATAAACCTAAATGAAATAATTCAGCATCTAGTGATATAAGCTGTGTGAATAGCATTGCACTTAGTGGCTTATTAATATTGCAGTTTATTGGATATAATTTTATTTAGCAAAACTTGAAGTATGTGGAAACAAAAAATGATTTTAATTTTAGTAGAGGTAGACAGCTAATGGATGGGATACCTAGCACCTTGACCTACAATTAGATCTTTGGTGCATACACCCCTGGGAGAAATTGATGAGACAAAGAAACCCAGATGATGTGTGGGTAGCAGGAACTGACAGTGCCAGTGGTAGAGATGCACAGAATTTCCTAACATTTACTGGTTGGACCACCAGCCAGGAGGTGCTCACAGTGATTCCCCTCTAGCAGAAACCAGGGAAAGGTCTACTTAACAGTAGAGGTTCAGATGGCCATCCTTTGGCCAAATAGTAGTAATTCCAGTGCACAAGCTCTGTGCCATTTGCCTGCTGTGGTAGACACAGTTTCAAAGTTCTCCTTTAACATGAAAGAGGGAAATGGAATGAGAGGAAATGAGAGAGAAGAGAGACGTAGTAGGAGCATTAATCCAGCATTTACCTTGCCAACCAGGGATAAACTATGGAAAAACACATTGTCATAATGGGCAGCAACCAGAGATTGAACCTATGATCTCCTGAATGTGAACTTAATATAGCGTCATCTCGCTTGTTCAGTTTGGTTCTTAGTAAATGAATTTATGTAACCTGCTCTACAATATGCACATTTCTTTCATTTGCATTCTCCCTAATAGAATTATTAGAACATTAACTGTTTTAATAATTACACTTCTTAGCTCATTAACCCCTTGAGTACCATGCTGTTTTAATGCAGTATGAGGATGACAATAATAATAAATAATAATAATGTAATTTACTAAGATGGTTTGGCACTAGTAACACTAACCACTTACTTTACTCTTTGTTGACATGTTTTGGGAACATGTGATGTTAGTGTTACTTGTGCCAACCCATCTTAAGTAAATTAAATCTTAACACATCACTGTTTCCAGTTTCTTCCATGTATAAAAAAGTAATAATGTTTTAAAGTATATGTCCGAAGGGAATAAAATTGATTTTGCAATATGTGAGGAAACAAAATTCTATGGCATTTTATTTTGATGTATGCTTAAGAGAGTTCTTTTCATTTAAGTAGTATATCAAATAAAATATAAATGGCCCTTAAGATCGTTGCGTAATTTAAAATTATTTCACTAGACTTTTGTGAAACATTGAGGTGATAACATGTTTGCACTTTTCAGGTGTAAGGAATCCGTACCAAACTCAAAACTGTTGCTTATCAGATAAAAACACAAGTTGGTAATTGTGGATACCAGTTATCTGTATAAATACAGGGTAACTTTGTCTATGCATAATGCATTTTAATAGTCATTTTCTCAAAATGAGCTGAGATATATTGTGTTTTACTGATAATACGAATTGCTCACAGTATTAGCTTCCAATGGCATGCAACCATTTATTTGTCATCAATGTCACTGCCTGCAGTGCCATATGTAGCAAAAGCAGGCATTAAACACTACACCACACACTGAGAATAGTAAAGTTAACAGCTACTTGCAAATTCCAAGTGTAAACATAGTGACTCATAAATCAAACTAAAAAAAAAATCCAAGTGTATTGTTCATTCTGCAAACTATCCATGCACTATATGTTGATTCTAATTCAGGATATACCTGTTATAGTTATGGAGATAAGAGGCAGTTACACTTGGAAATTAAATGCACTATTACATGTGGAAAATGCACTTGCTTTTGAAAAGATTAAAATTATTGCCTCAGTAGATGAATTGCAGCAACTCAAGGAAAATCATTATTTGCACTAACAAAGACAGTCAATGTAAAAAGTCAACATAAAACAATGTTCTGAGAAAATAGGAATTTGTTTATTTCTATTATTTCTCTGCTGTATGATTGTCTAGCATGATGTATTTGCTATTAGTTCCAATAGTATGTTTGGATCTGAATTATTCAGATAAAATAATAGTGATATATTTCAAACATAAAAGATGAAAGACAGTTGTTATGGGTCCTTTTTACACAGACACTATTTTTGGTAATCAAATTTGAGAAATAAAATTGGAGTTTTAAATTAACGTCAATTCTGTCTTAATAGAAAAATAAATATTATGGGAAGAATTATATCAAGCAATACAGAGTAATATTAAACTCCACGCTTATGTTTGCGGTTAAGCGTTGTTTATCATTCTCTCAAGGAACATTGCATAATCTTCATTAAAAAAATGTATACAATCCTCGTCCATCATGTACTTTCTTTTGGTTTAGATCAGGTATCTATTTTTTTTATGTTATAGATTTCTAATCATGGAAAAATCAATTCTTATCAAAAAAATGTTGAACTTAAAGAATAACTGTTTCCATTGCCATCTTTAAAGGATACACTATTACCAGTTTTCAATTTATCCTATTGAAACTCATAGAAATAAAGCAGATAAAATGCGCAATAAAATGAAACATTCTGCATTAAAAGCACTCTTAGGTCTAGTCCTTTTTACATCCTCGGTCTCAATTTGTCTTCAGGAACTACATTGCAGATTCTATGAGCCGTATCAGACTTTGGAGCTTGCTTTTCATTGGAATTATGAAGTACTATAGATGATATTTTTATTTTGTATATCAGGCAGACATTGGTTTTTCAAGTATATGACATAGTGGTCCAGCATTGAATTCTATTTCTAAAATGCCCTTTGCAGGTTGCTTGAAGTGAGAAGAGAGCAATTGGGAGTTTTGGGTTTTCAAAGTGAACACAATGGAAGTTACAGACAGAGCTTAAACTTAGGCATACAAGAACATTGCCTACTCAAATAATCTCCCCTTTTAAACATTTAGGAGAAATTACAGTGTAATTAGCAAAATAAGAAAGTTGGTTTCTAATTTATTACATAATTGAGGCCAGATTTTTAGGCTTTAACCAACATTTTTCCTCGCTATTTTATTAAATTTCAAGAAGACTTGTTTCAGGCTTCCTCAAGCAGAATGTTTGAATTTTATTTCACCTAAAGACATTAGTGAACAGTTGACACCTAAAATAATGCTAACAGCTGGTTTGGTTTAAATGAATGTTATTGAAATTCTTCACAATCACTGCAATAAGCAGTAGAACTTAGCTGGTTGAGGTTACTATCATTAAATGCAGCCATTGTATGTATTAAGAGACACTTTTTATTTAAACCAGAATTTTTATCCTTTTGGAAAATTCAAGCTTGCCACTCAATGATGCTCTGAATATCATTGACGATGTATCCAGAAAAGAAATACCTATATCACTGGGAGTTGCAGAAAGTTCTTTAATGCAATCATGTTTTTTAGGATATGAAAGTCATAGTCAGTATTATAGGTTAAAAAGATATACAGGAAAATTGCCCCTAGAATCTTATGTATCATTTGTACTGTAAGGTCTAATGACGCCATGTTCCATTGAAGGGATCTTTTCTTCATACAAGAATTTGTTACATAATAGGAAATTGTTTATGCCAGAAAATTCGGGTGTGTACTTCATTGTCTATTGCAACAACAAAAAAACCTACAAAAGAAGCATTGAAGTCTCCTCTGTGTGTTTTTGATGGATATCTTTGGTAATGTAAACTTTTATGTAAAAGTTCATAAGTATATCTTACAAAACTAAGAAAAATGAAAATGTTTGGTCTTGTGGAAACGTAGAGTCAAACTGAAAAATTCAATGCCATAGCCAGGATTTGAACCACGGATCTTCTGGTTTCTGTCCAGCCGCTCTACCATTGAGCTACTATGGCCAACGTGCCGATATGACATTAAATACGAGTCAGTTGGAGAATTTAATGTCATATCGGCATATTGGCCATAGTAGCTCAATGGTAGAGCGGCTGGATGGAAACCAGAAGATCCGTGGTTCAAATCCTGGCTATGGTATTGAATTTATCAGTCTGACTCTACGTTTCCACAATTTAGCCTACACACAGCCAGTGTGAAAAAACAATTAATTTCCATTAATTGACCTAATAGTGGTTAACTATAAAGCCCGGGCATTAAAGTACTTACATGTTGTAAGTCATCATTAAGGTAGTTGTCTCATGTGTTTATGAGAACTCCTAAGTGGTTTACCGGGAAAATACGAGTCAGTTGGAGAATTTAATGTTATATCGGCACGTTGGCCATAGTAGCTCAATGGTAGAGCAGCTGGACGGAAACCAGAAGATCCGTGGTTCAAATCCCGGCTATGGCAATGAATTTTTCAGTCTGACTCTACGTTTCCACAATTTAGCCTACACACGGCCAGTGTGAAAGAACAATTAATTTCCAATGTTTGGTCTGTCTACTGATCTACAAAACAAAATTTAAAATGAAGGTTTATTCCACCTAAAAATCCAGGCCCTAGTTATAACACTTTGGTCTATGAAGATGACATTTAAACATTATTGAAGTCATACAAAACAACTTAGAGCCTCCTACTTCACTACTAGTTGTATATATCCTCATATATTGCCAAGACTCCTTGTGCTATGTATTTCAATACCTACTTGAGCTTTTCCAGACAGGATGCAGTAGTTAGTTCACTCTGTTGCTTATGGACTAAGTTGAAAGGTGTACAAATTTCCTATTTTATCTTTCAACAAATTTCTTTTGGTTTGATAATTTTCATATTGCTTTGAAAAAAAAAAAAAAAAAAAGAATGAAAAGACGTTGTTAGTGACTTTTTGAGCTTCAGAAGAAATCTTGAACAAACATAAATTGAGTAATAAAACCTAAAAAATTAAATTGAAGCAAAGAACATAACATCATTTCCAGATATCAGTATTAAATAACAAATAGAGATTGTAAATCAGAAAGTTAATACCAAATTATAAGTATGTAAATCTTAAGTATTTTTAATGTTTTTGGTCAGTTTCAACTGATGCGTAACTATAAAAAGGAAAAGATATCTTTTTGTTAGGTATTGATCAAATCACCGTAGAAAATGTATCATAGGATAATTATTTCACATTTTAAAGGTCAAGCTCTTGATTATCTGTGGTACAGAAGTACCAGCCTCGTATATAACTGGACAAGCTTGATAGGCATTTTATAGCAATTGGCAGTGTCTAGTAAGCCTCTATAAATTTATAAATTTCAGCTTTTCTGTTGAGTGCTTTTGTAATCTAAATGGTCGGCAGGTAGGTTTTGAGTCCCATTCCTATTTAAAAAGAGAATTTGTCACTAATTAGAATTATTTCCTATCCTCTATGGATTTTAATGCGAGTGTGATTTAGTAATGTCTTGTATGTTTAATCTGAATAAGAGCAAGTTAAGTACCTTTTTGAAAAGCAAAATGCTATGACCACTTCATAGTAGTCAAAGGCAGCTACACAAATCTAACAAAAGTAATAGTAGTAATAATAATGCAGTTTTGTTCATATCAGCTGAAGTGACACTTAAGAAACCATGTTGATATACATGCTTTGAATTTAAGGTTTAAGAAAAGTAAAATATAACTTTTGATAACACTGCTTGCTTCATTTTCTATCTACTGCCTCTGGAAAAATACAGAGTTGTTTAAAAAAGTATTTAAGCTGGTGTAGAAGACTGCAAGGTTCAATTTTCATTTTGTGGAAAGAAATTGAAAAGTTTTTTTCTTTTTGAATAAAATGATGCATTTGGATCTGTTATGGTTTTTGTTAAGTAATGAGCAAGTGATATGAAAAGATTTTGTTCCTTCTTTAGACTTTCTTAAAACAAATTATCAAGGTCCCCCCCCCCCCAGAGCTGAGCACAATATGATTAATGTATAAAAAGCTTTTGTATCTTGGAAGAAAACTAAACGGTTTGTTCTGTGCATGTTAATAATGTTAAAACTGAATAAGCAGATGTGTTCGTTTGTTGGCGCCTCATATTACATCCAGTGCTGCACTCCATTGTGGTGATGTTTTGTTTTTGTCTCATAATATAACAATATTTGTACCGCAACAATAATATGTTAATGTTGAACTGTATTTAACTGACTGATAAAAAATAGCAAGAACACTTTTTGTGTAGTTTGATGTTTGAGGTTGATCTCTATCATGATTATATTTTCTATGTTTTAGCCCCTTTATATTATCTTAATTTTTATGTCATGTTTTAGTTCTTTGGGAGCAAAAGGAAACGATGCAGGTAGCATTGCTGTGCATGTTAGACTCTTCTAGTCTGCTCTTGCAAATTAATGATTAGATTTTAATGCATTGTATATGTTTATGAAAATGGGGCACTATAATGGCCGATATCAACCTCTAGGAAACTTGGATTTGTTATTATATGTGAGATTTTTGCTGGAGGTCATGAAAAGGTCATTTTAAATAATGGTGATGAAACTTAACTTCTTTTTAAAATATTGCCTTTGTTTTTAGCTTTGCACATTAACTACAAATACATCAACAGGAACAAGAAGATACTTCAAATTACATCAGTTGTATGTCATTGTGTCTTTGGCATATGACATCTTCCTATAGACCATAGAAAGAACTGGTGAAAAATGGCAAAGAAAAAATAGAACTTGTTATATGTTTTGTAATTACCCATAAAATGTAAACATGAATTACTGTGCATAACTAAAGTGATAGAAGTAGTGAAAGGTGATGCTTATTGGCAAGAAATGTAAGAATACTATATTAAAACGAATGGACAGTACGTACTAGGAACTGAGGTATCATCCTCTACTTAGCAACCTTCACTTCCCGCTGAGGGTTTCTGCCCTTGTTTCATGCTCATTGCATCTTGTGTTGAAACGTTGTAAAATGTGTAATTTCACCAGCCATATGTATTCATCGAAACAATAGGAGCAGAGCAGGGTTAGAAAAGGCCTGTTAAGAGGCTGAATGAGGATGACTATTGCATAGAGTTAATGACAAGTGCTATAATTGCTGACATGTATAACATGTATTAGAGATATCTGTGAATTTTTTTCCTTGTAAAATTCTAACATGAACTTGATGTATCATACGTCATGTGCCTGCCACCTGGTACAGAGGTGGCAAAGTTTTGGCGGAAGTGTGAATGAATGAAGTGATGTATATATTGTTTGTTCTTTTTAGACATTTTTTAAAAAAAGCTTACTGTGCACTGTATGCAGGGATCACTATTCTGAGAAATATACAATCGCTTATAAAAACACATCTTGTTTCCTAATATAGGTGGACAGGGTTGCCAAGGCATGCTATTAAAACCATCCTGCTAGATGAATTTCAGAACTACAATTTTTCAAATATCTCCATATTTTACAGCATATTTATTATTGAGCTTAAGTACATAGACATTAAAACACTTCCAGCCGTTAGTGCAGAGGATGTAAATATTGTTCACTTGGAACATATAGCAGAAGCTTGATCTACAAAAGATTACAAAGTAACTTGGACAGGTTATATTACTTAAATTCAACATGGAGATCTAATTTTGATGTACAGTTGAACCTGATTTATGTATATATCAACGGCAAGAGAGAAGATTACTTGCAGCTCAGAATTATTACTCAACAGAGTGTTGAGGTGTATTGACTTTCAGGTGACCAGTGCTGCGATCGTCCCTTATCGGGTTTTATCTGGTCGATTAGAGGAGTGAAATATATGTAAGTTGACATACAGTAAGCTACGAAACACAAATTGAGTGATTGGAAGCTGCGTGTGTCTATATGATATGTTTTCTCGCACCTGCCGATGTATGATACATTGCTGTCCAGAAGACATGATTATTTCTGAACAGAGTATACCTAAACTGTACTCATTGTGTATGTGTGATAAGCTGAGGTAAACATCTCTGCTTTGCAATTTTTTTCTGATATGCCTTCTTGCTTTGCCATATAGTTCTTACAAGTAAGATATTTAATTTAAAAAAAAGAAAAATACAGTGGGCCTACATGTGTAAAAGTTTACAAACAAGAAAGATATGTATGTAGAAAACATTATTTTGAACTTGGTCCTGCTTTAAAGAAATCAGTTAATCAGTCTTAATTCTTGCATTAAAAGCATACAACTTATTTTGCAGACTTTTAGCTTTTTCATTATAGCGTTTGCACTGATGTAATTGCCACATGCATTTATTACACTTTAGGTATTTCAAGATTTTACCAATCATCCCCATTATTATCAGTGTAGCTTGAAACTGGCCTGATTTGTTGATCATGTTTTTGGCACATCAGCAATTAAGTGCCATTTCCCTTAAGAATTTAACTTTCTGATCTAGCATATAACATTTCCTTTTTCTTTTCTCCATGGCTGATTAAAAGCAATTGAAAAATATAAAACAAAATCTCTCTTCAGTAATAAACAACAGATACTGAAAATTATCTTTTCTTCAAATAACATCTTTACTTATTTATTGCTATGTCATTTTTGCACTGAAAGCTGTATACCAACAATGTCTCTTGCTCTGTGGCCGAAAGCTGCCCACTCAGCTTGCGTCTTTGTGAACAGTGGTAAGGAAAGGGGGCCTCTAGTTTCTTTTAAGATAGCATATGCCATATGCTCATTTAATTACATAAGCCTCAGTTGTATTTCACTGAAATTTAATATTTATAACTCTGAATGATGTATAAATGCCTTACTTATAAATAAGGTGTTTTTTATAGCAAGTTTCTAAATTACCTTTTTTTCTGGTACCTACAAATATTTACGTATAAATACAAATTACTTAGAACTGGGTTTAGTATAAAGCAGGTTCAACTGTATATGTAAATGCAGTGAAAGCAGCAGATGACTAATATCATTTATACTGTGGCCATGATGATATCTTAAACTCTGCTGGTAGATATGGGGTGAAAACTTGTAATAAAATCATGTAATGCAATTGTGCCAGTTTCACCAACTATGTTAAAAGTTAACATCTTGTTAATATCAAAGACACTGTAAACAACAACTTTTGAGAAGGTGGTGATCAAATTATATGACTTCTGAACACACACTGATGTGCATTGCAGTGGTCATTGGTCTGGTTGGTTCAGTTGTTTAGATGCTGATCAGTTGAACCCAAAGTCATGGGTTCAAACTCTGCCCAAACTGATGGTTTTTAAGACTGCTTAAAAGCAACAGCACCCTATCAGTAGATTTACTTGCATGTAAAAGAAGTCTTGCAAGATGAAATTCCAGCACACCAGCAGCACTTCTGGCAATTGACATCATTAAAACACAAAATATTGTGACTGTGGGTTCGTAGAATTAAAAGGCCGAGTTGCAGCAAGTAAAATTCTCCTTTATTTTCGTAGAAATACTCTTATAGATTACAACAGCATTACGTTACATACACCATCAGTCTACCAAGGTCGATCACAAGAACAAACAGGGACAGCAGATTACATCCTTAGCTCTCGTTACAACAAAAAGCTGGCTGTCTCTCATTTCACAACACTGTTTCACAACTAACTGGTTTACAACTTGCAACTCGCCTCTTGGCCAATCGTCACCTCTTTAAATACTTCACAGATAATTTCTAGATGATTCGCAAATAAACCAGAATGCGAACAATCTCTATCAGTCCAGAAGTAACTAGAAATGTCCATTTATCTCTGTTTCGGCAGACCCTTATCTGCCTGTTATCTTTGTCCGCAGGCTCTTGGTTTTCACACTGCCCTCCTATCAGTTTCTTTTGTGTAAACAAGCAACGCAATTGTAGATACGGGTTCGCAACAATATTATTTTATGCAACACTCCATTCCAGTAGCAGTCAAATAAAAAAAAAAGTGTGTATCCGCATCTTGTTGCAGTTACTTTGAAAACCTTCAACATAAACCACAAGTGATAACTTAAGAAATGCCAACTTTCATTTACTATTATATGAAAACTGCTATAAGTGAACAATCTCGAGAGTAATTAACACTTAAAGCGTAGAAGAAAGAGCCACATTTCTTTTGCCATAATTCTAACCTCTGTCATATTTCTTCTACAACTCTGCTAATAGGTATATAGCTTTGAACAGTCCATATTGTTTTAATAATTCCTCCTATTGCAGATTTTCAAAATTATTATGACACATGAGACACAGCTCTTTTTTGATTACAAACAGCATGAAAAGTTGTAAATACAACAATTCTGTGTCAACATCTTGATTTCAACAGCCATTTTCCAGTTTCTAACATTATTTTAAATCCTAACAAGGGTGTCATCAGTTAAAATTAACCCAAAGTTACAGTTAACATTGATTGTGAAACTGGCCCTTTGCATTATTAAGCTACTGCTATACATGTTCCAGACTTCAGTGTATAGTGCATTGCAGAGTCAGTTTTAATACAGTTGTTCAAATGTGAGAATAATGCACTTATTCTCAATTGAACACTTCATAGTGTTGAGGCTATCTATAAACAGTGCTCTGCCGATAAGATCTTATTTATGGCTCGAGATGGCCATCATTAATCAACTTTTTTTTTATTGGAAATACAGATTTTGTGTGCTAAGTCTGAGTAAAAAATGTCTTAGCATAATGCCCTGTTACAGAGTGAAGTAGTGCCGGAGCCTTTTGCACCTCTTTTGTTCTGTGATGGAAAAAAGAGTATCCAGTTGTATTGTTAATTCTTGGTGAAAAGGCACTAGAATTCCTGCTGGGTGGAGGAAAATATTTTTTCACAAGACGTGCCAGAACCTTTAGATCTTGAAGGAAAACTGCTAAATTGGCAACCCTCTAGGTGGACACCTTTATTGATGCAAGATGGCATTTGCCTTATGTTTGAACACAGATGATAACATGCATGTTCCATTCAATTAAAATATAACATGCATTTGGATATCTTAAATGGATAGCCAAAATTAATTTCAGAAAATAATGTAATATAAAATGTGACACATAACCTTTTAATAGTTGTCTTTTGCTAAATCAAATAAGTGTATATTTTTAGGTTTCTGTAAGGTGGATAAATGTTGAACTTAATTTATTGGCTCTGCATGCATTGCAAAATTTATACAAAATTATTTTACATGTAAGATTCATAACAAGGTCCAAGCCTGTCTTTAGGACCTTTAGTTATACTTGTATAATATACTTTGCAAAGTACTTTTTGATCAGCAGTTGGGAATGGAGGGTTTGAAGCATGTATTTTGGTATTCATTAAACCTATACATGCTTCATTATATACTAAGCAGTTACTGAAAGAAAACAATATTTCTAACAAAAGCAATAAAAAATTAATAAAAATTAATAGTACCAACATTTTATGCAGTTCTCAGGATTTATAATTGTGTTTTTAATGTAAGGAACTGTGTAAGAGCATGCCGTGCACTAATTTTTCTTGTTTATGGCAGCTGTGTACAAGTGCTATGAAAGAAGGAGGAGTGCATAGCACACTACCAAAGAACAGCAGCATTTGTGTGTGCCTCAAGCTTGAAAGTGTCAAAGTATAATTAATTTTAATGTTCTTTTTTACATTTTTTACTATTTTCATTTTAAAGTTACTGAATACTTTTGTTATAACAATTCCTCACTTCATCATATTCCATTGTTCATATTATTGTTACAAAGAATGAGGCATACACTAAGCCCTTTATTACCCATGTTTCCCATAACCAAATATCAAAATAAAAATATAAAGATGGCACCTTATAGTCTGTTAAACATCTGGAAATAAAGACTTTTATCTAAGAGTGAAATAGTAATGAAACAACAGTAGTTATTGTAAAATTTTAACAGTGCTGGTTTACATTCTTATTTTTAAGAACATTTTTTTAATTAACTCATGGTGTAACAGCAATTCAGGGATAATTTTCTTCATAATTGACGTATAGCATTAAATGTGAATATGAATCTGCTGTTAAAGCAGAATTTTCTGTGTATATAAAATTATTGTAGATTGTAAATTGAAATGCTTAGCAGCCGTACATTTATGCATGAAAGTCATTGATGCAGTACTTTAAAATACATTTTTCTTATTTCAAAACTATTAATACAGATTTTCTTGAGTATTATTTGGTGGTGGTGCATTTGTATTTGGTACATCTCATTAAAGAACTACCTGAGGACCAAGAGAAACGTAGGATATATTTGGAAACAATATTGGGAACACTACTCCATTTGAAATGCCATCTCTTATATGGGACTACATTTATATTATGTTTGGCCACCCCTGCAAATGTCAGTGTGTTTATCTACAAGCTGTATATGAGTGAGTAAATTTTTGTAAGTATGTCTTTTGTCTGCAGAAATGTCTGTGTGTGTGCATGATGTGTGCATGTAAGTGCGCTATGTGTTGTGGCACATCCTGTAGTTCGAAGATTTTTCATCACCATTTTATTACTGTGATGAATAATTTAAGAAATTGAACTCAATGTGACACTGTGAATATAAAAAGCATATAGTATGTGAGTGAGCGGAAATTTACACATACAAATCACTTTTTTTTTTTCCATCTGAATGATGAACAATCATTTTTTACATCATTGCTGAATCAAGATGTGGTATGACTGTCTTTTCATGTAAATAGGAAAAAACAAACAAAAAATAATTTGACAAAAACAATATTAAAAGTGATGAAATTATACTTGAACGAGTGAGTTATTTATTTCCTATTTACCCACAGAATAATGGGAAGAAATGGAAAGCAGATTAAGATTATACATTTAAATAATCAAGGTACCTGTTCATCAAACTATAAAAAGGAAGAGTAATTTTTAACTGAAGTGTTCTAATGTCATCAAAGAAAGCAGCTGTGTGTTACAGTACAGATCACTGAAGTACTGTAACAAACTAATTAATAAGAGAGCGTAGGTTTTCACGGCCGGAGTCAATATAACTAAGAGCTATTTCCGGGCTGTTATGCCGTGGTCTGCTGAGTTGGATTTTCCAGACGTTTCGTCCACCATAGTAGTGGACGAAACGTCTGGAAAATCCAACTCCAGCAGCCTGGAAATAACTCTTAGTTAAACTAATTAATATTAGTAATATTTTACTGAAATACCTATATATTGGAAACTTTTTTTTGAGGGGGAATGCTTTATTGAAGCAGAGTTTTCCGTATTAGCAACTGTTTAATTTAAGTTAATTAATGGAAATTAATCATTCCTTCACACTAGCTGTGTATAGGCTAAGGTTTTGGACAGAATTTTAAAACTGTATAATGTATAAAAATTTGCCAATATGCTGGTTATCCTATTGTTTTAAAGGAAAATATGTATATTTTAAAACTACACTAAAAGACTGCCTGTGTGAACATATCACTAAAAGACGTGATATGTTCACAATTGCTTTTTGAAATCTAGATTGTAGTGGCTTCCTGTACTTGCAGGCTATCACTGTGCAAACGTCACGGTTCATAACCTGATTATCAATAATTATGAACAAAAGGACAAATGTGAAACAAAAAGAAATGAGACATCTTATAAGTAATTCAAAATTTAAAAACAATAATTATAATTAATAAATGAGTAAACAAATAAGCCAACATTTAAGTGAATATAGATGTTCTGTTATACAAGTAGTTTTATCACAGGAATATATATCCTATGCAGTGATTAGAGTCCAGATATTAATACTTCAATACTACAGATTTACGGTATAAATAAAAGGCAAATGTTGACAAGATGTGCATATAGGATATTGTGCAGAAATTTATTTGGCATTTTTTAACACATTTATTATATTAGATATTTCACACCATGTTGCAAATTTTTACATTATTTCAAATTGTTAAACTTTTTTTATTTTTACTAAATTATTTATTCATTCCCAAGTGGGATAGCTCAGGCAGTTTTGTCTGTGGTCTGCATTCTGGAGGTCCAGGTTCACTTCCTGTGGCCAGGCTACCTGACCCATGGTCATCAGGTGAATGCTGGATAGGTGAATTACATCCCCCAAATTTACTGTTCCTCCATTTCATCTCCATTATTATTCCACATCGTCTCTCATCTGGTGGTTTATTTCAGGATAGATTGTTGGCAGGTTTCTCGGCACTG
Source organism: Mantis religiosa (assembly GCA_030765055.1). NCBI lineage: Eukaryota > Metazoa > Arthropoda > Insecta > Mantodea > Mantidae > Mantis > Mantis religiosa. Next base: position 83,822,967 of record CM060957.1, read on the forward strand.
CATGGCAGGATGGTATGCTGCTGGTAAATACCTCCTCCTCTGATAGGATGGGCTCTGGTCTATGATGGCCGGCCTGAGAGGGAGTTTCCAACTGGTCAAGAGTCGGTACCCCGCCCTCTGCACTTTTGACTCCTTGGTTCAGCCGCCTTCTATCTCCTCTTGCCTCAACCTTCCTCCTGGCGATGCCCCACTTGGGAGCATAGGCACAACACATCAAGTCTGTTCGATGTACCAATCCCCTCTGTAAGATTCTATCTTATCCTATTCATGCATTTGTTCAATATTGCAGCAAGATAGGAAGTATAATTTGAACATTTTATTATTGTGCTACTCATACATTTTCGCCAGTCATATAATTTGTTACATTCACAGTAAATGTTACAAGCTCGATGGGGACAAGAGTGACTTGTTGTAAATGATTTTCTTTCTTGTTCTTAAAATGCATCATTTTGTAGCCATTGGTTATGTTTAAGTTAACCATGGCACCAGTGGCATCTTTGTCATCAATGCTGCAAACATTGACAGTGCTTTCACAATAGAGTTGCTACTGTAAGACCTCAAAGGTATGAAATTAGTGATGGAGAACCCAAGAAACTAGAGGCTATGGATATTCTTCTCCAAGAAGCTGTGGGAATAATGGAAAATGCAGTTGGAAGGTTAGTGTTTAATCAGATAAAATAGTGGTATAATTTCCACTCAGTCAGTGCTGAATAAAATACTAGATACTCAGATCTTCTTACTTTGTCTTGCTTATTTTTGGTAAAAATGTAGAGCCTTCTGAGAGTATTATTCTTAACACATCCCTCTGTTAAGTATGCACCACTGGGCAATATTGTCATTCTGAACACTGTATATGACAATAGAGTTATATATTATAATTAATTGTGCATTCTGTTCCAGTGTAAATTAAAAGCTCAAATGGTGTACTATTCTACTTAAATTCTTTGCAGCAGAACTGAAGTGTTTATGATTAACAACTAGAGAGTCGATTTTTATGTGCTAAAAAACCATAAACTTTTTATTTTTTATGTAGGAAAATATGTAAATATGCATAAAAATGCAAAAATATTTTATTTCAGTACTACACAACTACAGATACTCATGCTAAAAATCACACACCAATTGTGCTGAGGCAGTGCTGAATTGAAACAGCTCGCTGTTGCAGTGAACCACGAACACTTTCTCCAAGTTTTCCATTATAAACCAATGTTGTTTGACTCGAAACAGTGTGCGATACCGTGAAAAAGACCTTTCAACATCACAAGATGATAGACTTGCATATTTCATGAAAGGAATGTCACTTGCACACACATCTTCAATCACACTTTTAAATTTCTGTTTAATAGCTTCCACTTTTGGACCACTTTTGGATTAATTTTCTTCTCAATGTCATACACTTTAATAACTGTCTCAGTTAACAAGCTGGTTGATGTTTCTAATTTTTTATACAAAGAAACACTCAAATTTGCAGATATGTAAGACAGTTCATTTTTCAATGTACCGCCGTTGAATAACTTCTGAAGAATTTCAATTGAAGAAGCATCATCCTTATTTAGTTCATCAATCACTGATTTAAAATTGTCAAAATTGTTTGCATAATACACAGCTGCTTCCAACCATGTCCCCCAACGAGTAACTATGGGTCTAGATGGAACTGCAAGATCTGAATTTTTGGTTCTGAATAAATCAATTCTCGTTGGCACTTTCACAAACACCTTTCTGCCATTTGAGATCAATTTGTCCACTTTAGGATACAATTTACGTATCTGCTCACATACTCCATGTATTATAAAAGTTAAGTATATCATGTATGGGAAGCTTTCAGAAAGACCTTCGGCTGCTTTCTTCATATATGGAGCAGCATCTGTGAGTAAAACACTATCAAATTTCACCCCATTCGCCCATAACAGCTGCAGAGATTCATTGAATAAGTGAGCCATTGTTACATGATTCAGTGGTGATATTTCTTTGCATGCTATCAGAAAACACGGCTTGGAAGATATTTTGTTATTTTCTAGCATATCTACCACAACATTTCCCACTTTCCTACCGCTAGAGTTGGGTGACTCATCAATGCTTGCTTACCCATATCTTTTTATTTTCACATTCTGCTCTGATCTTTCTTAGAATGTCTTCTTAACAGGCAGGCACATAGTTTTCATAATGTTTGATTCTTCTGGTGTTTGGAACTTTGTGTATTTCGTAAGAAAATTTCTAAGCTATGGACTTTTCAATTTGTATAAAGGAATATCACATGAAAGAAAAGTTTTGCATAAATCTGCATAATATTAGGAACATTTTGAAACTAGGGTATGTGAGTTCTCTGAAGAGGAAGCTGCTTTGCCTAAAAGAAGCAGCAATTCTGTGTTTATTACCTGCTAAATTCTGGTCTGCACTTACTGCTTTCCCACATTTTTGGCAGAATAGAATTCTTCCATCACTTGTAAAGATGCAACTGAATTCAGCAACATATTGATGCAAACAAGAGCAAATACTCGACTTCACTTTCAGCATATCGCAAATCACTTCACTTAAGAACCTGTACTGTATAAGCGCTCTGCTTTATAAGACTCAGTGATTGAAGACTGTGGAATGTGTCAGCCATCCACATTATAAAATAAGGGATTTCCCTTTCAGATAGCGAGGCAGCACGGGTAGGGCGGTCATTCACTATGTAGTACGTTTATGAATGAAGTTCATTCAAATTGTGTTCTCATAATACAATAATGCACGACAGTTTTTGTTAAATTTAAAAATTATAACAAAGAAAAGCAACAGTTTATGCGATTTTAGCAGAAAAGTGATAAATTATGTGCTTTTAGCAAAATTACTTAATATATTTATTTACATAAAAAAATGCTCCCTAATAATAACCCTTTCTAAGGCCATGGAAAGTATGTTTCCCACTTGCTTTATCACATTAGAAGGGCAAGGGAAGCTTGCTGACCATGTACAGTCAGCATCAACAAAACTAAGGAAAAATTGAGCACATCCTAGCGTCATTTCTATGAGGTCATAGAGTAATAGAAAATGACAGAACCTTGAAGGGGCTGTGGCTGTGCCTGCTAGTTTCACAAAGTAATTTATACCAAATATGTATTTGAATTTAGTATTTTGGTTCAGTTATAACACTTCAAAAGGGATAAAAAAAAAACATGATACTGTCACCCGAACGTCGGAACACCCTATAGAACTGGCCAGCAGGAGGGTCAGACGTGAAGTATTCAGGGCCACACCCACCCATTAATCTCAGTCACTAACTGAGGGGATGATTAGGGAAGTGTCACTTGTCGCTGGCCGCCTCTTCCCCCTTCCACTGCCGTCTGGAACCTTCGCGGTGATTCACTGAAATCAGAGACTTCTAGAAAACAGTGATATTCCTATAAAAAGGGCTGCAATGAGTGAGGACAGTTAGTTCTTGGCGAGCTGTGAGGAGCGCCCAGTGAGGGGATGGACTGCGTACGTGCGTCGGAGGAGTTAACGTAATTGCGAGTGCAAGTGGAACTGTAACGGACGAACTGGTGAATCGTAATTGTGTGCATTACGTAAATCTGTGTAATTGGCAAGTGTTCAACTGTAAGTCGGTGGAAATAAAGAACATTTTTGAGTGGTGCAATCGGACTTTTCATTTCACGAACCCACTAAGTCACACTGGTGTCAGGAAGCGGGACGACAACATCACCGAACATTACAACCATGGACGCGGCATTGGAAAATATTTTGGGGAAGATGATGGAAATGAAGGCCGAACTGACCTCGGAAATGAAAGCAGCAAATGACAACCTCGCTGCGAAAGCAGAAGCGGCAAATAACAACCTGGCCGCGGAACTAACAGCAACGACGGAGGCGGTAAATAACAACCTGGCCACAAAGCTGGAAGAAATGAAGACGGCTAACGATAACCTCACGAAGAAGATGGAAGAAATGAAGGTTGCGAACGAGGCCCACGCCGCCAAATTTGAGGAACAGTTGGCCGGCGTGAGGGAGGACGTCACGGGACTCGGCAAGCGGATCGGCCAAGTGGACGAATGCGTCGGAGACCTGGCAAACCCCGTTAATGAGCTGGAAGGAAAGGCCGACAGCAGCGTCAAGTCCCTGAACGCCATGGTGGAGGACGTCGTCGGCAGGAGGTTGAAGGATTTGAAGGCCGACGCACCGGGACGCGACACAACATCGGCACGCGTAAAACCCCCGAAATATGACGGCGCGTCAACGTTTGAGGTCTTCCGCCGCCAATTCGACGCAGTGGCCAAGCACAACAAATGGTCACCAGAGGAGGAGGCCACACAGTTAATAGCCAGCCTCCAGGGACGGGCCGCGGGAGTCGTAAACGCGGTGCAGACAACGGCGGCGCCCAAGGACATCTGGGAGGCCCTGGAGAATCGTTTCGGAAACCACCGCTTAGCCGCAGCGTACCGCAGCCAGCTAAAGGCAAGGTCACAGCAGCCTGGGGAGTCGCTGCAGTAGTTCGCCCTGGCAGTTGAACAACTGGCTAGCAAGGCCCTAGTCGACCTCCCACCAGAGTTCGTATCCCGGGAAGCTACCTACACATTCGTGGACGGTGTACGAGATACGGAGATTCGTCAGCGCCTAATGCAAGGCAGCCGACCACCTGACCGCAGATCAGCTGGAGAAAGTTCGACAACTGCTAAGACGATACCAGCGCGTCTTCAGCCAAGGTGATAGTGACTACGGCCGCACGGACAAAGTGCTTCACCGCATCGACACCTGGGACGCCCGGCCTATTGGGCAACCACCTAGACGCATTCCGCTGGCGAAGCAAGGGGCGGTACGAGACATGCTGGAAAACATGAGATCCAGGGGAGTGATTGAAGAATCTGACAGCCCTTGGTGTTCCCCTGTAGTCTTGGTGACGAAGAAGAACGGCGAGCTGCGCTTCTGCGTAGACTACAGAAAGCTGAACGCTGTCACCCGGAAGGACTGTTTTCCCTTACCCCGGATTGACGACACCCTGGACACGCTAGCTGGTGCACAGTGGTTCTCGACCCTGGACCTGAAGTCGGGCTACTGGCAGGTAGCTCTAGACCCAAGAGACAAGGAGAAGACCGCATTCTCGACAGGCCAAGGGCTCTGGCAGTTCACGGTTATGCCCTTTGGCCTCTGCAACGCACCGGCTACCTTCCAACGCCTCATGGAGTCGGTGATGAGAGGGCTGACTTATGACGCCTGCCTGCTATACCTGGACATCATCGTCGGAAAGACTTTCGATGATCACCTCGAGAATCTGAGTAAGGTGCTAAAGAGACTGCAGGCGACCAACTTGAAGCTGAACGCGAAGAAGTGCCAGCTCTTCCGCAAGGAAGTGAACTACTTGGGCCACATAGTCTCAGCAACCGGGGTTGCCACAGACCCGGAGAAGACACAGGCTGTGAGATTGGCCTCGCCCAAAGGATAAGAAAGAGTTGCGCAGTTTCCTGGGGCTGTGCAGTTATTACCGCCGCTTCATAAAGGGGTTCTCTTAACATCGCCAAACCCCTCACCCGCCTGACAGAGGAACACCGGCCTTATGTGTGGACGGAGGACGCCGAAAACGCTTTCCAGCACCTAAAGGAGACCCTGTGCAGTGCTCCAATTTTGGGTTTCGCACAACCGGGTGGCGCCTTCATTGTGGACACCGACGCCAGCGACCATTGCATTGGAGGTGTCCTATCGCAGATCCAGGACGGCCATGAGCGGGTGATAGCCTACTACAGCAAGACGCTATCCAAGGCAGAGAAGAACTACTGCGTCACCCGACAAGAATTATTGGCGGTAGTAAAGACCTTGGAGCACTTCCACAAGTACCTGTACGGTCAGCCATTCCACCTGACTGATCATTCCGCCCTAACCTGGCTATTGAGCTTTAAGAACCTGGAAGGCCAGAGAGCACGTTGGGTCCAGAGGCTGCAGGAGTACGACTTCACCTCGGAACATCGTAGAGGGAAGAGCCACGGTAACGCAGACGCCATGTCCCGAAGACCCTGTCCAGAAGAGTGCGGCCAGTGCACAAGAGTGGAAGAGAAGGAGCGTGCCGCAGCAGTCCGAGTAGTTGTGGCAGTGCCTGCGGACAGCTGGGATAGCGCAGGCCTGAGGGCAGACTTGGGGCCACTCTTGAGGGAAGTGGAGGCAGGGACGAGACCAACCTGGGAGGTCATCGCACCGAGGAGCGCCACCTACAAGTCGTACTGGGCCCAATGGGACTCGTTGAAGACCAGAGAAGGCGTGCTGTTCCGGGTTTAGCCCAGAGGTTCTACTCCCATTAGTCCTGAACCCGTAGGAACTGGACCCGGGCCTCCTTCGACCAGGGAGTTATCCGAGCTGTCCCAAAGGGCGCTCGGCGTCCTCCGTGGGGCTTTCCATGGGACAAGACCTAGAGACTAACAAGCCCCCCATCTGGTCCTATGGACTCAAGACGGGATGGAAGTGGATACGCCACTTACGCGCGTCAACACTCAAGGTGAAGACTACCGCAAAACCTCGGTGGGGCCGCCTGGTGATCTAGCACACCTTCTACTAGCTTTGCAGGCTAGTACCCGGGAGAATTAATGGCTTCCCTCAACCCCGTCCGAAGACGTACCCGATTCCCACGGGTTTCGGGAACACACTGCCACCTCGAGTCCATCCCAATCCGAACAACTCCCGAAGGAGGGGCTCGGCTGTTCGGCCCGAGGTTCCTCTAGTAACGTCAGAGGTACCACGAGTGCTAAGGGTCCGCAGCGCCCGCACTTTGGCACCTGAAAGGGACGGATCCCTTCCCCTACGGGGGCTGTTCCGGGTATGGGAATCACCCGATGGGAAGACGCAGAGAGACCAGTTGGTACTTCCCCGGAGTAAGGTCCCGGAAGTCTTGGAAGAAGTGCACGCCGGTACTTCAGGAGGACACCTGGGAGCGAAACGAACGATTGACAAACTACGGCAGCGCTACTATTGGCTGAGACTCCGAGCAGATGCTGAGAGATGGTGCCGTCAGTGTCACGTGTGCGCGGCGAGTCGCGGCCCCCAGACTAGGAGCCGGGGTCGCATGCAGCAGTACAACGTCGGAGCGCCATTCGAACGGATCGCCGTTGACATTGCTGGACCGTTCCCAGTTTCTGACTGAGGCAACAAGTACCTAATGGTGGTCGTGGACTACTTCACCAAGTGGCCGGAGGTGTATGCCATCCCAAACCAAGAGGCAAAGGCAATCACAGACTGCCTCGTGGAGCAAGTGTTCTGTCGATTTGGGCTGCCGTTAGAGCTACACAGTGACCAGGGTACCAATTTTGAGTCCAACCTAATGAAGGAGGCACTACAAAGGCTTGGGGTGAACAAGACCGGCACGACGCCTCTACATCCCCAGTCGGATGGCATGGTCGAAAGGTACGTCAGGATCCTAGAAGTACATCTGAAGAAGGAAGTGGCCAGCCATCAGCGAGACTGGGACGTCAAGGTGCCACTGTTCCTGCTGGCCTACCGCTCATGGACACACGCCACCACTGGGATGAGAGTTCGGCCGAGAGTTACGCCTCCCCTGTGACCTGGCTTTTGGAAGCTCCCCGGAAGCGAAACAGCCAGCAACCAAGTATGTGAAGAACCTGGTGGACCATCTCCACGACATGCACGAGATGGCTCGCCAGAACATCCAGAAGGCGAGCGACCGCATGAAGACCCGATACCACAGGCAAGCCAACAGCCAAGGGTGACTTGGTCTGGTTGTACCACCTTACCCAGACCAAGGGATGCTTCCCGAAGCTTCAGCAAGCATGGCAAGGACCGTACCGGGTGGTAAAGAGGAGTAACAACGTGGTTTACTGCATCCAGAAGGTGCCCCGAGGAAAAATGTTGGTGGTACACCTGGATCGTCTGACCCGATACGATTGTGCTGCTTGGGACGACCAGCCTTGAGAAGGGAGCAGTGTCGCGAACGTAATGTTGATTCGAGGCGGCATGGGCAACGAGCAGTGCAGTGCGGAGATAAAAGCTCACCGAAACGGCGGGGTGGGGGAGGGGAAGGAGACGGATCTCTGGAGAGTTCGCCTTTCTTTTAACGCTGTCCTGATTGTTTGAGAACATTCCACAAATTTCTGGAATAGTAACTATAAAAGGAGCCGCGGCCCGCCACAGTCAGTCAGTTGTTAATTGAACATGCGTGCATGAACAGCTGTGTGAACTGTGTTTGTGGTCGATGACGTTGCAAGTTGTATTGTGTATGTGACGTAATTCTGGACTGTCAGATTGATTTCTGCGGAAATAAAGAGAAATTTTTGGTGTTTTTAACCTGTAATTTCACGAACCCACAAAGTCACTATATATAGTGAAAAATTTAGGAATTCTACCTACAAATATATTTTCAGTGGAAAAATAATTGTACCATCTTGTTTTTGAGATTTTTATTAATTTTTGCATGCATTCTTAATTGTTTCAGATGTGTTTTTCCACAGTTGTGCAGGCTTAACAATTTCTTTAATCCATTGGTGTCTTTTATTAAATACGTTGTAGCTTGAAAGCTTACCTGAATTTAAATATGGAACATGTTTCAGCTAGTGCTTCAATCCTCAGCTGAGTCCAACTGGCAACACTAGAGACAATATTATAGGTGGTGGTTGCAGAAGTGGCTATTTCAAAAATTTGATTTAAATCCCTGTTTAGCTGTGCAAGTTTGATATAATGTTTAAAAATTCATATAAAATCAACCAATATAATTCCTTTGCTGCAAGTCTGCTGTATGATACTGGAAGCATTGACTGACCAATTTTGATGACCTAATATGATTATTAGGTATGGTAGATCCCAAAACATTTCACCAAAGGAAAAGCGACTCAGCACTTTTTCACATTCTTAGGTATTTTTGTTATTTTTCCTTCTACTATAGCGTATAACACATCCTTTCATTCCATTTTTGTTTCTTTCTTGACTGTAGATGGAATGTGTTCATAAAAGGGTGCATATTTTAGTTCGCAATCTCAATGAGGAAAAGTCTACCTTTAAAACTGAACTTAAAGAGTTGCATTTTGATGATGCTAATGTGCCACAGTCGTTCTAAAGTCTGTAGTTGGTCTTTTTTTGTGAAAGATAATGAAACAAATTGAATTTACACATGTTTAAATAGAGAAACATTTTCGTATAGTTTTTAGCTTTGTGTCACTTACCAAAGAAAAGTATCACCTCATCTCACAAATTAATGCATCCCATTTGCTTATGATACTTATCTTGGCATCTTTTCCTTCTGTGAATGTCTGATCTTTCTTTCATCATGCAGCAGGAGGAAATGGACATATGAATACAAAGTGAGCAAGAGAGAATATTGGAGTAGAGTTATACATGTACAAAGCAAGAACCAAAGATTCAGAACTGTAACCATAAGAAAGAGGGACAATACAATAATGTACAAATATGGACAACACCAGTAATAACCATCACATAATTTATCGAGATTTAACTGTATTGGAACACCACAGTGAAGCGAAATAATTATTAATTTATAGATGAGTCATTTTTATTACACATCTGCTTCACTTTCATACCTATTTTGAGGACATGTTTCGCAAATCATCGTTTGCATCTTCGGCTCTTATGCGTCTAAAGCTTGATCCAGTGGTGTGGGTAATTCTGGAGTTGCTGCTGCCATCTGTTGATTTAGAGATGAACTTAAATGTGGGATTCTCTTCTGGCAGGATTTCAAAGTTCATTAGTTGGTTTTTATGTTTTTCTATGTATATTCTCTCCCATATGATGAGTTCACTATGTTTTTGTACGTATTTTAGTAATTCTGTGCTATCTTCAATTTCATGATTTTCAGACCAGAAATGAGCTGCTATCGCGGACTTTCTGGTCTGAAAATCATGAAATTGAAGATAGCACCGAAATACTAAAATACATACAAAAACATAGTGAACTCGTCATATGGGAGAGAATATACATAGAAAAACATAAAAACCAACTAATGAACTTTGAAATCCTGCCAGAAGAGAATCCCACATTTCAGTTCATCACTAAATCAACAGATGGCAGCAACTCCAGAATTACCCACACCACTGGATCAAGCTTTAGTCGCATAAGAGCCGAAGATACAAACAATGATTTGCGAAACATGTCCTCAAAATAGGTATAAAAGTGAAGCAGATGTGTAATAAATACGACTCATCTATAAATTAGTCATCACATAATTGTTGGAGGAGTGGAACAGAAACAAGGAACAGAGTAGTAGAAGCAGGTGTGAAATCAGTGAAAGGATTGAAAAAATAACTAGGCAAGGGAATGGACAGAAATGAACAATGAAAAGAAATGTAGAAGGTACAAAGAGAAGAAATAAAACAGATCTGGAGGCGTGCAGTAATAGTCACTCTCTTTTCCTTACCTTAAATAAGCCACAGCCAACTCGCTTGCCGCAGTGCATGTGCTGGGCTACAAGCACCATGTTGGCTCAGTGCGTGCTTCACACGGTTTTTCTTCCGTAGCAGTGGCAGTCCATACTTCAGTGTCAGTTTGATATGGAAGGGCACTCATTAAAGCGAAGGGCACCCACGCCGACAAATTATTTCAATCCTGAATGGGAAGCTGAGTACTTCTTCATGGAATGTAGTGGTGGTGCTATTTGTTTAATTTGCCAGAAAATATATCAAGTGTTGAAATGCTTTAATCTTCAGCGACATTTTAATACATTGCATGCTAATGATTATTCAGCTCTAGAAAAAGAAGAACGCACTGCAGAGATACAAAAGGTCAGAGAAAAGATCATATCTCAGGAAGCGGAACAGGAAGAAGGAGATGGCGGAGTGGCGGAAACCTCAGTTTATGTGAGTTATGAAATATCACTGGAAATGGCCAGATTTTCTAGTAATTTTTCTGATGGTCCAATTATTAAACAATGTATGCCTATAGCTGCAAGTAAATTCACCCCTGTCAGTGTTCACCAGTTTGAGAGTGTCAGTCTGTCACCTCATACTATTTCATGTAGAATTCAAGATCCGGCGGACATTTACGCACAAGTTATTGAAAGAGCAAGAGAATTCATTGCATTCTCTATTGCCATTGTTGAGCGTACTGACTTATCAAGTATGGCTCAAATATACGTTTATTCGTGGAGTAAATTAAAATTTGGAAGTTGTGGTGCCAATAAAAGGCACAACAGGATCAGACATTCTGAATTGTGTAGTAGAAGTTGTGGAGAATGCAGAGATTCTATGGAATACACTCATATCGGTAGCCATCGATGGTGCCCCAGCTATGGTTGCTTTGCACAATGGATTTGTGACCCTTCTGAAAAATAAACTAGCAGAAGAAATAACAGCAGTTCATTGCATAGTTCGTCAGGAAAACTTACGTGCTAAAACTGAATGTAAACAATGTAATGAGTCTGGTTATGAAGATTGTAAACAAACTTCTGTCCCATGGTCTTAAAACACACACAATTTAAAAGCATCTTAGAAGATTTGGGGCATGTGTATGGAGATACCATATCATACAGCACTTAGGTGACTCAGTAGAGGCAAGGTTTTAAGCAGATTCTTTGAATTATTGGATGAGATACGTTTGTTCATGGAAATGTGGGGAGAACCTATTGAAGAGGCTTTCTTAAAAAGTTTTACAATTATTTGTTGAAGATGAGCATTAAAAGGAACAAAGAAGAAAAAAATGTATATATCAGCAATTGCATGAAAAAGCAAAGGAAATAGGTCACCAACCCATCAGGAACAAAACATATTTTAACACATGACAAAGGGCAAAAAGGAGTGCCACATAGCAAGAAAAACAAGGAATTAAATTAGAAAGATTAAAGTAGAGAAGCTGTAGAAGAAACAGTAGTAGATAAGAGAAGAAGAGAAGCAAAAGGGATTGAGATAAGCAAGAATTATGGGAGGAGAGAAAGAAAGTAAAGCTACTCCTAGTACAAGGTGCAGAAAAATGGTCGAGAATCAGATTTCAAAATTCAGTGCCATAGTCCTAGGCTTTATAGTTACCGTTATTAGGTTAATTGCTGGAAATTTAATCATTCTTCCACACTATCCGTGTGTAGGCTAAGATTTGGATAGAGTTAGAGTGAAAAATTCAATGCCATGGCCAGGATTTAAATCATGGATCTCCTGGTCTCTGTCCGGTTCCTCTTAACCGTTGAGCTACCATGACCAATGTGCCAGCATGACATTAAATTCTTCAACTGATTTGTATTTTTTCCCAGTAAACCACTAGGAGTTCTCATATACAATGAGATATGCACAGGTTGTTGTAACTTACTGTGCTGTAAGTACATAAGTCCCAGGCTTCATAGTTAAACCACTATTTATGTGGAAGAATGATTAGTATCCATCAGTTAATCCAGGTAGTGATTTAACTATGACTGTGTTTGACATTTTGAATGTTTAACTAATTATGAATAGAGGATACGTAAAAATACAAGCTAGCAACAGTGAAGCACCAAATACTACATCAAATGTAATTATTTTTTCAATTTCCTTAAAAGATAAGTGAAATTTTGCTACAAATCATTATATTTTATGTAGTATAAATAGAGCAGTCGCATTCCAATAGATTTTCAAGAATTTTAAGATTTTGAGGCTCTAAAGCTTTATTCTACTAGTGTAAGCATAATGCAACCAAACTTGTGAAAAGTGACAAAACCTGAATTTGTTGCTAAAATGATTTATGACCTATGAAAAAAATGTCTAAAAATGCAGGAAAAAAAGCTCCTTAACTTTACTCAAAATGTTAGGCGCCACATATATTTTGCACATAGCATACCTTAAAAATCAAGATGCAAAGTCATTGAAATTTGAGCCCTAGTGATATGGATACATATGTTTAATAAAAGGAGAAATGTAAAGATATGTCAGAAGCAGCAAAAGCGTTTGACCAGCACAAATAGCTCTTGGGGGGCAAGGATACAAAAAACACTAAAGAGAGAATAGAAATGAGAAACAGCAGTGTTGGTAAATTGTTAAGGAATAGAATAAAAGAAAGATAGGAGATATGGAAAGCTTTGAAAATAAATCACTATTGCTTTATAGAACAATAAAAAGAAACTGGGGAATAAAAGGGTAATATGACTTCTGTAACAGAAGGAAAAAGGAGGTTTGTAAAGATGAGAATGGGCTCAATGTTGGTATAAGAAGAAAGTAAAACAGGATCTGTGAATTGCATGCTAGAAAGGAAAGCAGTACATTATTTGATAGAATGTAAAGAATTAACACCATATAGGCAAAAAGTATGGCTATAAAAATGTTAACAGAGAAAGAGGTAAAAACATGAGTTTTTCAAGGGGAAAAAAAGGGGGAAAGATGGGCCAGGAAGGTAAGTGAAAGATATGTGTAAAACAAACGAAACTGGTGGAGGAAATATTTAATAGCACTAGGGTACATGGTTTTTGTACCTGAAACAAAATAGGTCAGTTCTTATGCAGAATGACTTGCTGATTCCAAAAATGCTGTATCACATAACCTTTTTGAGATATTCTAATTCTTTTATAAAAGCCTACAGAAATGGGATATAATACCAATTTATATTAATTTAATTTAAAATAATAGCCATTTTATAATTAAATAATTTTATACCTGTAAAAAAATGCATATTATTCTTAATAAGTAGAAAAATGTTCCATAATGTAAGATTTATCGTAAATTCAATTTTAGTCTACTATAAAAATTGTATTTAAATGGGTGTACCCAACTGAAATTAAAATTAAATTGACATAAAATTACTAATACAGAACTTATAACATCATAAAGACCTAAATACCTCTTACTTTAAATTTAAAGGGAGTCCATTAATGACACTAAACAACACTTACTTTTAAATTTTTCCGGAACATGCATTAAAGTCTCTGAAACATGTTCCGGAAAAATTTAAAAGTAAGTCGAGATTTAACTGTATTGGAACATCACAGTGAAGCGAAATAATTATTAATTTTTAGATGAATCGTATTTATTACACATCTGCTTCACTTTCGTACCTATTTTGAGGACTCGCATAAGAGCCGAAGATGCAAACGATGATTTGCGAAACATGTCCTCAAAATAGGTACGAAAGTGAAGCAGATGTGTAATAAATACGACTCATCTAAAAATTAATAATTAAAAGTAAGTGTTGTTTAGTGTCATTAATAGACTCCCTTTTAATTTAATTTATTATATCAACACTGTTTTCAACACTTTCAACAAAGGAATCTCTTACTTTGTTTTCTATAATGGAAAAGATTTCTATCTTAAGCATTTATCGATTTATGCTCCTCAGCTCCATAGCTAATGCTGCTTTATCACGCTCCTCTCCATCTCTCTTTTATTTCAATGAGTAAACAAACAGATGCGTTTATTTTGAGTACTATACTGGGTGGTCTGTTTTCCATCTGTGTTTTGTATTGGAATTGTGATTCTTCTTTCAGTTCATATTTAGCTGTGAAAGTGTAATGTATTCAATTCATGGTGCTAAAGAAAGGTTACAGATATGGATAAGAGCAAGTGTAGGAAATGTACTAATGATCCCAATAACTTTTGTTATGTGTGTGGGCAATTCAGCCCTAAATTGCAGCAGAAAAATAACAACTATTACAAAACAGCATATTCATTATACTTTGATTGTACTCTAGAAGATCTAATTAAGGATTTTGCCTCATGTCTATATTGTGGTTTATGTGTAGATCTGTTTTACTTCTTGTATTATGGTTACGTACCTGTGAATTTTCTTTAAATTGTGAAAGCAGGAACTAGTTCGAACTAGTACTTCATAGATATATACACATGATAATGGGAGTATTTTTAGTATTTTGTAGTATAGTTTACAGCTGGTAGGAGTATTTACAATATAACATATTGCTCTTTCCTGCAGTCTAAATGTTTTAGTTACATCTTTAGCATTATCCTACCTTAGTATGTGATGAAGACATTATGGAATGGAAATAAGCTAAGTATTTAATTCTCAATACATTTGTATTTACAGGCTCTCTCGTTGATTTGATAAAATTCAATTCTACTTAGTTTATGGTGAAAACCTATAGCAACTGATTTTTATTAATTTATTTTTAACTTATTTCTATGGAACCAATTGACAATTTTTTTATTGAAGGTATTATTATAGCTTGATAGGTCATTTAAGTCTTTAACAGATATTAGTGTCATCCACTAAGAGTTAATTTGATGTTATCATCTGCTTTATTCGGACTTGGACCTAAGTCATTAATATATAAGAGAAATGAACTGGACATAATATGAAGCCCTAAGATACTCCTTGCAGCACTGTTTTCTCTGAGGATGGTTACTTTGAATTACACCTAATGTTTCTTCTACATAGTCTAGCTAAACTGTATTAGCGTGATATGATTTGACCTATTTCCTCTACCAACTACATGCAACTTATCCAGTAGAATGCTATGGTTTACAAGATCAAATGCTTTAGTGAGATCTAGGAAAACACCTATAGGACACTCTTTCCTATCTAGTGCTTAATACATATTCTCTAAAAATTCAGTCTGTGTTAAGGTCGTACAGCTGCCTTTCTGAAAGCCATACTGACAATGTATTAAGATATACTTTTCACAAAAGGAAACTAGATATTGTCGTTAGGCACTTGGCGAGAGAGGGAAGGGAAGGACTTAGATGAGAGTTGTGACTGGTGCAGTGCGGACGTGTGGCAGATGGACTTGAAGGTTTTGTACTTGTGCGTTACGTCATTCTGCTGATATCAGAGTTGTACAAGTGTCTTTCTACGGAAATAAAGAGCATTTTGAATTTAAGCAACCTGGACTTTTGAAAAAAAAAAAAAAAAAAGAATAGGTCTGTAGTTATTTTTACATAGAGCTTTTTTGAATATTGGTTTGACTTTTGAGATTGTAGAGTCTCTGGGAGCATTCCTGAAGTAAATGATAAATTTGTTACATAACATAATGGTTTAGTATAACATGGTGGCACTGTCTTAGCAAATGATTTGAAAGTCCATATGGGTCATTGGATCCCCCCCCCCCATGTAATAATAGAGACTTATTTTCTCTTCAGCTCTTGGTGCTAGATATATAGATTTGGTTGTGTTATATGTATAGGGCGCTGTAATATTATTTTTGTTACCACTGTTGGTTTTAGTATTCATTTTATTTTGGATAATTTTTGTAACTTCAGTGAAAAACTTATTGAAGCACTTGACTGCTTCTTTGGAGTGTCATTAGTTTATTTCGGTTTTTGAAGCATATGTTTATATATTTATGAGTGATTTTTTGTTCATTTTGAATTATATCCCAAATTGATTTTCATTTATTCACTGTTTCCAAAATGTTTTTATTGCTAGGCATTTTCTTAGTGATCCTGATTAGTTTGTTATACATTATCTTATATGTGTGTAAATAATAAGGAAAAGCTGCTGAAACATTATTATTATTATTATTTATTATTATTATTTGCATATCTGCTCGATATTTAAGTCCCTTGCTTGATTTAAGATATCTTTAGTTACCCATGGCTTTTTTTAATTTATTAACATTTTTTGTTTCCACAGATAAGGCAACATCAGCATGACATTTAAAAAATATTTAAAAATTGTTTACAGGCTTTATTTGTACAAATCTCTTGATAAATTGCATTCCATGTTTCTTGATAAGCAATAGTTTAAGTGGTTTATTGTATCACTTTTATATATTTGTAAATTGCTTTAGATCGATGAGTTTTTAATACGTTTATATTTTTGTTTAATAAATGCAGTAATTGCTCATTATGATAAGATGGGGCAGTGTCTCAAACATCTATTTTATACTTCCAAAAATGAGAATTTAATATTATTTGATCAATAGCATTTTTAGCCCCATTAGCCATGCTTGTAGCCATAGCTAACAAAACACTAAAATCTTTTTTTTTTCTTTCCTCTATGTCAAGAAATGAATATTCAATTTTCTGTAATTGTAACATTTTTTTTTTTTATTTAATTGAATCTATATATATATATATATATATATATATATATATATATATATATATATCTTCTATACTATTTTAACATCTTTGCTTGAGTTTTTATTAATGCAAATAATTATCAATTTATAGTCTAGTAATTCAACAAAACTTCTTTCAAAATCTCTTCAGCAGTTAAAGTTTTAAATTTTTCTTAATGTTTAAATTCAATACGGGTTCTTATGAAAATGCATGATCCCCGCCTTTCTCCCTACTTTCCCGCAATAACACTGTGCAACAGTGAAAATGTAAATCAAATGAAAATAGCCAATTCCTATCAATTCTAATATGCTGATTGCAAATATTGCAAAGACAATTCAAAATTAGCTCTGGTTTTCATTTTACACTGTTATTAAAGTAAGATAATTATATACAGATTTGTATTTTAAGTTTAAAATCAAATATTACAATGGTTTGTCAGTCATAATAACTAGTAACAATAGATTATATTATTGTTCATGGTCTTACTTGTGTGCAATATTTTGGATATAAACATTTTGATACCGATTTTAGTGATATTTTTGTCTCCATCCTCTTCAACTTCAGTACTTTATTAATGCATGTAATAATTTTAGCACATTTGTTTCCAGATTAACTATTCTGATTGTTGGGTTTCATCAAAAACTTTGTTAAGGGAATAAATAAAAATGGTAATGCGTTTAAGTACTTAAGGCAAAAATTCCTTTACTTAAGTGATGCCAAAGTAAAGGAGGGCATCTTTGTAGGCCCACAGATTCGAGAGCTTTTTAGAGACCATACTTTTGATGGAATCATACAAGGTGATGAGAAGCATGCAAGGTAATGTTTTAAGACCGTCTGTTTACAATTCTTGGGGAACAACCAAGCAATGAATTATAAGGAGATTTGTAGATACCATGTCATCTTACGAAAAACTTGGTTGCAACATGTCATTGAAAATGCATTTCTTACATAGTCAATCTTGACTTCTAAGATTGTGGTGCAGTAAGGGATGAGCATGAGGAGCGATTTCATCAAGATTTGCCACATTTGAAAAGAGGTATGCCGGAAAGTGGAGCCCTACTATTTTAGCAGATTACTGCTGGACTGTCATAAGTGATGTTCCTGAATATGTGTATAAACATCAAGCCAAGCAAAAACGGTCCTCTTCTGAATTTATCTCTGAACAAAATATGTAACTGTATATACTGTACATATGGACATTCAACATTTGCAATCCTTTATATACATTTGTGACCAGTTAATTTATATATTTTCTTTTGCGCTACATAGTTCTGGTACAAAGTAGGCTTACAAAGTATTTTCATTCATGTAATATTATCTTCATTTTTTCTTAATATTTTACTTTTGTGCTTCCAAAATGACACTGAAACTTGTCAATGCATAACGCATAACAGAATTCAAGTAATTATTAACTTAAAATTTGTTATGCTGAACCTTGGAACATGAATGCATATTTAGTTAAGTGAGTTCTTTATACAGAAATATATATTAAAAGCTAAAGCTAAATATTTATGAATATGATGCAATTTACACACTTTCACTTTGTTGTTCAGTGTAATTGCTAGTGAGACGGTAATTTGGAATGTTAAAACCTGCTATTTCAATTACTGTTAATCACTGTTTGCAAGGCAAATTATATATATATATTTTTTTTTGTAATTTGCATCCTCCAAGTTAAGTCATATCGGACGATGGCAAATTATATCATATGAATCATCCAATAATAATTAATACTATAATAGTACTTCAAAGTTTGTTTTCTTATTTCTTATGCTTTGAACATTTTGATGGAAAATTGAAAAAGAGTGTGCTGTGGTATTCCCCTCCCTAGCTGTTTTATCAGTACTTCCTTCCTAAACCTCATATATGTTAGATTCACAAGCCTTTCTTATTTCAAAGTTGTTTAGCTTGTATTCATTTGAAACATATACTAGACGCTGTGCTAACATTCACCATACTGTTTGGCAGTTTCCCTTTAGCTTAGTCAATTACACTGCAGAGTAGCTTCCCGGATTTGAATGAACCTTTATGGTTAAAATGGATGCCATCCCTTCCAAAATCATTATTAGTTACCCAGAAATAACCATTCATAAAAGTACACTCTCTGGTGGAATACAACCAGTTTAATTATATATTAATTGTAATAACCCTTTTTACCGTTGTGTCACGTCTTCTTCTGCCTGCCTTGGAAGCATAGATGGCTGGATAATGGTTTTACCGGGGTTTTCCCTTATCGTGAAAAACAAATGTTGGTTAATCCCAGCGGTGGGGATGGGGATTTTTCTCTGACCAAGATAATTCCTCATCTTCCCCAGAGTCTGGAAGTATGAATGAGAGTGTGAATGTGTGCGTGATCTGATGATTTAAAAAAAAAAAAAAAAAACCTTCGATATGTTCCAAAGGAGAATGGCTGCCAATATGACCACTGGAGTTAAATGGAACAAAACAAAAAAAAATGGTTAACTCTAAGCTCTGCAGACTCTGGATTAAGTGTTATTAGATTCAACAAGCATGACCACCATTTTTGATTAGATTTCTTCAAGATATGTCTTGCAGCTTGATGTTTCCAAGTCATACCAGGAAAATACATTACTTCATGATCCTTTAGAGCATAGCTGACATGCAAATTTTACTAAAAATCACCTATAACCTTAGCTTTTATAACTCTTCTTCTTTTGTAAATGCCATCCAAGTTTGCACTTTACTGTTGCTAATTTTATTTCCCATTTTATTGTCTTTACTAAGTACGTTGAATCTGTATTCCACATTTGCACTATAGCTGCCATTTCAGTGCTGAATGTCGTTTCTCTGGGTAAATTCTGAGTACTCTTTTCTTTTGCTGATGTTTCACATCTTGATAATCTTGAGTTGCGATTATCATCTACCCTTCTTCATTCCGAATTACATTTATATTACTTATAAATCATAAGAGATAGGCAAAATCTTACTGTACAAAAAAATGTAGATTTCATTATAACATACCGTTTATATCACATCAGCTTTTTTCAGCATTAAACATTTCCAAGATAATCTTTGTTACTGGTTGAGTTTATGTCAAATTTATATTTGATTATTTATTTATATAAATATTTATACTTTTGAAAGAAATAAGCTGTTAGGTTTTTCTCATGGTCATACAAAGTCATCTTATAGTGATCCACCTTTTAAAATCTTACTATAGATTCAGCTCTTAGTATTCTTGTACCTACAACAAAATGTGCAAATTGCAATAAAAATTATCTTGATTAACAAGAAGCAGAACATTGACTGTTATTTTCTTTGTCTTCTTCTTTAACTTCCCTACTTGTACCACTATCGTGGTATTAGGGGATTCTTGTTCTTCTATCCCTTTTAAGGTCGGGCCTGAGAAACCGAAGCTTTGGATCTGATAGAGAACCAGGATAGGTGATCAGTCCAATGCCTGATGTGAAGGTGAAGGAAGTGGATGATATATAGAGGGCGAGATGAATGATAGGAAAGATGATGGAGCAATTGATGGAATGCTGACGAGGGCAAACCAGAGGACCTGGAGAAAATCCGTCCCAATGCCATGTTTTCCACCACAAATCTCACTTTGCGATTGTCTGGAATCTAATGGTCTAACCACTCTAGTCTAGCTAAATTAGTCACACTAATCTAGTGGTCTAACCACTCAGCCATGGTGTGGCTGTTTTATTTTCTTCGGTCTTCCTAAAATGCCTTACAAAATCCTGCAAAATGAAGTTCTAAATTTAATGGAAAGGGTCATGGTCTTCAAAAATGCAGGAAATTGTGGAATAAATAGGCTGGAGATACATGATTAAATAGAGATTATCATACCAATGGCTTTTGGAAAATAGTAGAATTAAGAGAAAAAGATATTGACAGAAAAGATATCTTGCACAGTTCATGAGAAGAAAGAGCCTTGAGACTATGTAGGAAAATAAAAGTAGTATAGTACAGAGAAATATATTAGAGCTATGTAACAAACTACAGCAAGAAAGATTTTCATGAGCAAGAACATGAAAGGCAGAAGTCATGCAAGATATAGGGAAATGTCCAATCTTTGGTGAACTGAATACTATTATATATAGTCAAAAAAGCTATGGATGGAATAGAATGGCGAAAAAATAGAAAACCTTGCATGGGGAAATACTATCAGGAAGATTCTGACTGTGAAAGTAGGAAAAAAATATAAAATGTGTAGGAAATTACATATTTGGGTAGAGTTAAAAGAAAACGTAACTAACAGCAGACTTAGAAGAATATTAGGATAGACAAATGAAACAAAAAAATAATAATGTTGCAAGCAGTACAGGATCACCAATACACAAAAAAACAGGAGTTGGTGTATTGGGGCTGTCAACTAATCTAGACAGGTAACCATGTAAGGTAACATTCGTTTGTTATTCAAAAGTTGTAGATTAATTTTTATAATTATATAATTGTGAGAGATGAAAAATAACTATTTATTCATTCATACTAATTTAATTTTAACTCCTGCAGATCATTTCCTGTGAAGACAGTAATCAATGTTAATCAGGTGGCTGCAGAGGGTATGATTCAAAGAAAACGTGGTGGAAGCATTGTCAATATTTCATCACAAACTTCCCAGGTGTGTTTTTTTTATTTACATTTAATCATTTGGAAGTAATAATTTCCAGCAAAGATAGTAAGTATGGTTAATTAAAACCAGCTTATTGCTTCATGTGATTCAAATTTTAGTAAATATTTCCTTCAAACCATATTGTCATGGTTTACTACAGATGCTGATGGATTAGGATATTATTATCTTGACAGCCCACAAGCAAGACAGACGTGTGGGTCATAGCCAGGATGAATACAGCATGCTTGGTGGGAGGTAGGAATCAGGTATTATCCATAATACCTGATTATTAATAATTAATCTTCCCATAAAGGGAAGATTAAACCGAAACGGATTTAAAACCATGATGAAAATGAGTTTACTTATTCATTTACACAATGAAGTCTATCTCATACCTTGTGGTCATGGCTGCTACTTCTCACCGTGCTCACTCCAGGCACTACTTCATATAAAGAGAGCAAAGGACTGTTTTCCTCTTCTTAAATAGACAATGTGATGTCTCGGCACAATGTAGTCAACTCCTGACGTCTCCCTCCGGGTCACCAAAATTGGCGTCCCCGTCAATGACAATTGTCCTTTATTTCCCATAAAATATAAAATTTAAATTTTTTATGTCAGGAGTTGACTCATGTGGTATGAAGTCACATTGTCTATTTAAGGAGGGAAAAACAGCCCCTCGCTCTCTTCATGTGAAATAGTGCCTCAAGTGAGCATGTGTGTGGAGACAGTGGCCTCTCCGGGGACCACAAGGTATGAGATATGACTTTATAAATTAATAATAAGTAAACTCATTTCCATCATCTCTAACTTCTGTTTCAATTTAATCTTCCCTTTATGGATAATACCTGAATCCTAACTCTTGCCAAGCATGCTGTATCCATCATGGCTGCCAAGGTAACAATTTCCTAATATATCGAGATTTAACTGTATTGGAACACCACAGTGAAGCGAAAAATTATTAAATTATAGATGAGTCGTATTTTTTACACATCTGCTTCACTTTCGTACCTATTTTGAGGACATGTTTCGCAAATCATCGCTTGCATCTACGGCTCTTGTGCGACTGAAGTTTAGATCCAGCGGTGTGGGTAATTCTGGAGTTGTTGCTGCCATCTGTTGATTTAGTGATGAACTTGAATGTGGGATTCTCTTCTAGCGGGATTTCAAAGTTCATTAGTTGGTTTTTATGTTTTTCTATGTATATCCTCTCCCATATGACGAGTTCACTATGTTTTTGTACGTATTTTAGTAATTCTGTGTTATCTTCAATTTCATGATTTTCAGACCAGAAATGAGCTGCTATTGCGGACTTATCAATATTTTTGTATCTTAAGTGCCTGAAGTGTTCTTTCTTTCTAGTGCCTATGTTTCTTTATGTCCTCCCTATGTACATTTTTTCACAGTCTTTACACTTAATCTTGTAAATGCCTGACTTTTCCTCTGGTTTTATCTTATCAGTATTATTACAAGATTAAGTGTAAAGACTGAAAAAATGTACATAGGGAGGACATAAAGAAACATAGGCACTAGAAAGAAAGAACACTTCAGGCACTTAAGATACAAAAATATTGATAAGTCCGCAATAGCAGCTCATTTCTGGTCTGAAAATCATGAAATTGAAGATAACACAGAATTACTAAAATATGTACAAAAACATAGTGAACTCGTCATATGGGAGAGGATATACATAGAAAAACATAAAAACCAACCAATGAACTTTGAAATCCCGCTAGAAGAGAATCCCACATTCAAGTTCATCACTAAATCAACAGATGGCAGCAACAACCCCAGAATTACCCACACCGCTGTTTCTAACTTCAGTCGCACAAGAGCCGTAGACGCAAGCGATGATTTGCGAAACATGTCCTCAAAATAGGTACGAAAGTGAAGCAGATGTGTAAAAAATATGACTCATCTATAATTTAATAATTTCCTAATACATTGGCATCCTGTAGTAAGTCATGATAATATATCAAGTTTCATTAGTTATTTGTTATGCTTCTTTGTATAGATTCTTTTCCTTATACTCTGTGCAGCTCTAGTTACTGTGGAGGAAGAAGAACCAACAAAGGTAGCTGTGGTTGTTAAGGGAAGAGACTCATCAGTAACAGGTCTCAAAATCCTTTCAGGACCATCCTCACAGATTCAGGTGTTTTCCAGGGAGGTATCTTTAGTCCTGGAACACTGTTTCATTTGTGTCCACTGGTGCCATAGGCATTAAGAACAGGCATTACACTTTACAAAGAAGAGTAATTTTAAAGACCATATCAGACTCAATGAATTGACTATGTGAGAAAATTTTATGAAATATCAGATATGACTGAAGAACTTATATACATCTGAAGAAACCATTGCACTAAGATTTGTAAAAATTCTGCCATTGTCCACTTGAATGTATACCAGGAATTCTTCAGAACCTCCAGTAATGGACAAGAAGTGTATAAAGGAACAGAAACTGATAGGGGAAAAATGGTTGAGAAACAAAAGAATTGTGACAATAAATAAAAATGTTCACAGTTCAGTGTCAGATAAAGCAGTTAGACCAATTTCTGTGGAATATTAGATTAAAATGGAAATGGTCACTTGGTAGAAGCAAAGAAGAATTTCCTTCTGCCTTTACAGCGTAGGGGTGGCCCCATCAATCCACCTGTTTGATCCATCCTGTCTGAGACCACTGTTTCATCTTTGAATCACTTAATTAAGCACAGTGTGAGTGATTAGCACAACAATTGTGCTGTTTTTCTGTTGATGTTTTCTACCTTAGCCTTTGAAGAACCTTCTTCACCTCAAGACATCGGTTTTCCCAAAGTACCCTTTGAGAGACAGAGTACCACTTTCACCATCCTCACCATATCAATATATTCCATCTCTGCCAAAGGCTGCCATTGTGGTCTTCACCTTTGTTCCATCCTGGGTATTTTATTTCCCTGGTACCCACCATATCTGGCGAGCTTTTCCCTCTCTGCCACCTGGGAGGTGCCCAATGGGAGCAGCAACTCCACATGGGAAGTATAGTATATTAGTGCAAATAATCGATTATAGAGTGTTTAAGGTAAGAAGTCGATGTCGATGTCTCAACATCTGCTTACCTGGCTCGAAGCCCGAGAACGTCTAGAACGAAAAAAGATTGTTTAAAATCTAAGTAGCATTGGACTCCTATTGGATTAGTGTCCTGGGCAAATTGTAATAGATATCATATAACAGCTTAGCACTAAAATAAATAATACATAAATAGTGATTGGAAAAGTGTTCAAGGGTATTGTTATTCAAGGGTACTACAGCTGATCTTATCCATTTCTGTAACCAAAAAGTAGTACGGATAGTGAAATTTTAAAAACTTGATTCCACATACATTTTCTACAAGTTCAGTGATTTCTTGACGAAAAAGAATTGCCAAAAGGCTGTTCTAGAGCTTGATAATGGTCTTTCACATCCTGATGAGACTATTCGCTTATCTGATGAGGATTTATAATTAAACTTTTATCTCTTAATATGACTGACTGCCATTATACAATGGACCAAGGAATAAATAGCATTCATTACCATTCTGGTCTACTGAGAATGCTAATCGATGAAGATCATTTGTGAGTGTTTTGGAAGAAATTTACATTTTTTGATGCCATACACAGGATTTCTAATGCATAGCAAGATGCCAAGCCACATACCATAGCTCAATCATGGTGGAACATTTGTTCAGATATAGAAGCAACTGAGTTTCGAAAGTTCCAGTGATATTAAATAATTTTACAAATAATGAGTCTGGAAATGAATTTAAACGGCTTTGAAGATGTTGAAGAAAACTTGAATGAATTGCTGAAAATGACACATGAGAACCCAGTTTCCAATACATGAGTGATGTGGAAATTGTAATTGTGCTTTACAAAAAACAAGGAAAAGGATAGTAAGTGTGAAAGTGGAGATGAAGGCAATAAACTTATCAGTTATTTTACTGCATTGCAATGTGTTGATACTTTTGGGCTAGGAATTCTGAAGATGACTCTTCACATGATTATCCATAAAAGACTGCACCTTACAGCATACAAAATCCAACTTACACAAAAGTTGCAGCAGAATGATAAACCTAAACGGTAGAAGTTTGCTACTTCAATGTTATCCTGCATTGTTGACATGAATTCCTCAATCACATTGCATTATCACACAAAGCAACCTTTCACACATCCTGTAAAGCGCACTGCCTTCTCTGTAGAATATGGGAAGTAAACCCACATGTCATAATGGAATATGAATGCCATAGCCCCAAAGTTAACATGTGATGTGCTTTAACTTGTGATATAGGGTCAAATTCTTTTTCTTTGCTAAAAACACAGAAACAGGGACAACATACCTAGATATGCTGAAAAACTATCTAATCATGCAAATACCGGATAAGTTCTGACAAGATGGAGCCCTTCCATATTGTGCCCATGAAGTTTGACACTATCTCAACACACAATTTCCAAATACATGGATTGGAAGAGCAGGTTCCATCGAACGGTCTCCAAGATCACTAGACCTAACCTCTTAGATTTCTTTCTGTGGGGGTACGTAAAAAGCATTATTTATCAAACTCCAGCATAAGACCTGGTTGACCTCCTAAGGCATCTGCTCGTCTCCCTCACACCAGTAATGCTGCAAAACACATGGAATGAGATAGAGTTCCATTTTCATATTCTTTAGTCTACCAAAGGTACACATGTTATTGAAACCTGGTGAGTTTGTCTGCAATACAATATAATTCTGGCTATTCTATGTTTATTAGTGTAGGAGATACTAAGGTTTCTTTGTGGTAGTAATTCAGTAGCACACACTGTAGATGATATCCATTTAACCAGAAGTACAGCACAATCCATGGGAACAGCAATTGCCTACACAACTATTACTGGGGAAGACGTTAGTGGAAATCAGTCTTGAATAAATAAGACCTAAGTGAAGAGAAAACCATTTAAATAATTTGTTGACTCATCCCAACATTAATCAAAATGAGATTTGGTATTTATCTGGGATTTTGTTTTTGAGTTTACTATTAACAAATACACAAATGCCTTTCTAAAAAAACTTTTTCTTTTAATCCAGGGGAGCTCCAAACATACCTTAATCTAGCCATAAATATTGTTACAAATTATTTTGTGAATATATGAAATAGGTTAATTGATGGAAATTAATTTCTTCACACTAGCCATATATATGCTAAGATTTTGGATAGATAGAGTCGACATGAACCAGGAGATCCATGGTTCAAATCCCGGGCATGGCATTGAATTTTTCATGTCGACTCTATCTGAAATAGGATTTGAGATTTTTCGATTTTCTTTTAATATGTTATAATCACATATATTCTTTACAATTTGCACCTATCAAACTTCAAAATGTCCACTACTGGCATGCACACAGGCTTTGAATATTTTGGGCCAGTCATCTATTGCAGTACAGATAGTATCAATCAGAAAATGTGGCACTGCTGCCACCAAGGAACACTTCAAACTTTCAAGTGAAGGATGTCTTTTCTTGCAGACCATTTCTCCTAGCACTGAACACAGTTTGTAGACCAGAGGGTTTAAATCGGGGTACCAGAAGGCAACTCAGCAGTGGAGATGAAGTCTGGTAAATTGGCCTGCAACCTCTTCTGTGTCATCCTTGTCTTAAGAGATGGTACAGAGTCCTGTTGGAAGGTCCAGTGACCAAACTGTGACTGAGGAGGGTTGGTGACTTCTCTGAACCTTAGGAACTCTCTCTTGAGCTTCTTGAGAGCTTGTCACATATATCCTGTTGTCATTTTGGTAGCTAAAGCTCTCTTCAGTGGTAAAGATTTTCTTGTCTGTAAAGAGAATTTTCTGATGTCCATTGTTGGCATACCACTGCAGGAGCTTTCTTGATTTCTATTTCCTCTGCTGCTTCAGCTGAGTTAAGAAATGCCCTGTGCTCCGCCGATAAGCTCTAACCCCTATGTCTTCAAAAGGTATCTCGGGCATTGATCTTGGGGAAATGTTGAGCTCCCGTACCATGATCTTCTGCCTCTGGACTTGATTTCGTCAGACACAAGCCTCTACTGCTTAAACAGCTGCCACTGTTCTCACACTGCAAGGACGACCATCTCTTGGACAGTCACTTGCCTTGCCAGTTTCAGTAAAACACTGGATAGTCTGGTAAACAATTCTTTTGTTGATTTTCAGATGTTTCAGCAGTTTGAACATTTCAGTAGGTGAATTTCCACCTTGTGCAAGGCAAATCACTGCTACCCCATTTTCATAATCACCTCACTCCATGTTTAAGCGAAGCAGATCCACTCTTTCTCTTTCACTGTTCAATGCACACTGGGCAGGGCTGGCCTTGACCTAAAGTATTCCTTGCCACTTGCAAAACCAGCTCTACAGTCCAAGCCAAAAGTTTGTGACAATATCAATGGCTAAACTAGGTATATTATTGGTGAAATCTCAATATAGAAGTTTTAGATACAATGCAGTACTTCCTCTATTTACTAAAGGGAGGTGCAAAAGAAAGTAAAAACTCCATAATTTCAAAGGTCTTGGATAAAGATCTTTATTTTAAAGCAATAAAAAATTATGAATTGGAAGTTGAGTAAGAGATATGCTAAGATTAAGTCCTAGCCATAGCCTTACTTTTAAAATTTGGCTTAACAACTATGAAGAAGGTCATCAGTTATCTGTTCTAAATTTAAGGTACAAATGGAAGTTTGTATTTAATTTTATTTCCATCAAAGAAAGAGTAAAGATAGTTTCATTACAGCATCAAAGGTTTCAGATAGAAAATAAATTGTAAAGCAGCATAACTCTATGGCTCTGATGCAATAAACATTATACTACTGTACCATTCCAACTCAAAATAGTCTTTTTATTCCAAGTGATGGAATCATTTCATGAGATTCAAATTTATGTCAGTATTTCTGTTTTAGAAAAAACAGTAGTGCAGCATGGAACTTAAACCCTGGCTTCATGTGGCCAAAAACCCTCCATCTATGGGAAGCATGACTCCATTGATCATGGATGAATAGTCACTCAAGAGGTATATTACTGCATCAACCACCTCATGGATTTCTGTAAAGACACATACAAATACTTGTTATGGAGTGCTGGTCAATTTTGTTTACAAACTTCAATACAAAGTAAAATCAGTGTGTGAGTTGTATACAAAACAGAAAATTAAAACAATAGCATTCCCATTATAGAATGGGAGAACATAGTAGATAGCTTCTAAGGCTCATAAGACTGATTTCTTTTCATTTAAAATTATTATGATAAAATAATATGATTATAGGATATAAGGATATATAATAAATTAATTTAAAATTAAATTAAATTATTCTTGACATCAGAGCCACAACAAAATTGTTATTGTAATTGTATAAATTGTAGTACGGAAACATTGTGAGAAAAATATGTGATTACATGTTTGAGTACATTATACATCAAAATCCTGAATCATAAAATGCCTTTTTAAGCCTTTAGTGCCTGTTTAGTATTTTTGACATAAAGATTGTTTGTTAAAGGTTTCATTTTTTTAATGGCTTATTTTTTTAATTCCATATTATACCAACCTTCAAGAATAAAATAAAAGTATTTGTAGCAATTTTATGTTGTGAAAATATTAAACTTTTTCAATAAAATTGTTGTTATTATTACTATTATTGTTATTATAATTAATAATAATAATTACTACATCCTTACAAATGCAGTCAAATGTAATCCTGTCAGCATTATCACAGGCACATTTGACTGCAGCCGCTGAGATTTGAACCTAAGGCGTTTGGCTTTGAATGGATAGCCAGTCCATTATGCTCATGCTCAAATTCCTTCAACTGAGCTGTCTGTAGAAAGGATATGAAAGCCATTTAGGAATTAGAGGAAAAATGGCATATGTAGCAAAATACAGTAAAATGTCACGATTGTGCTCCCAATTATGATGCTGTCCCATATATTGCACTCTATCTGTAAAATACTTGAATGTTTCATATCATTTTTGCACAATTTTACACTTTTTGACACTTCCTAATCCCATTATGAGCTGTTTTTCAATAAAAAGTTAATAAAAAGACATATTATATGTAGTGCATAAAAATATAAATCATTTGGGGAATGAGTAATGTTTTAAAAGTATCGTGAGAAAATAGTTTTTTAACTGTATTGAATGGTCACTGTAGTTCAAATATTTTACCTGAAAATTGTTTCTGATCTGCACCATTGGTACCTTTTTTGTGATAGGAATTTGCGCTTTCAAAAGGCTTGTTTTCAGTGTGTTTCGTCTTTCTTTGGATTTTGTCCCCCCAGGGGCCTAATTCGGTAGGTACGGGTTTGGCGCACCTGGGGTCCCGAGCCAACAGTCTCCCTCGTGTGGGCTCCTCTTCGTGGTTGAGGGAGACGGTCAACAGGCCCACCCACGTGTAGGCTGTGCGTGGAGACCCGTGTCGGTGGAAAGGTTTGTCCTGGTGGTTGAGGGATGAGTATCTGAGCTCGTAACAGTGTTTTTCTGAATTCGGGTAGGGTGCGCATTTCTAATACACTACTTTGGCTTCTGATTCGCCTAAACGGGAGGTTAGGGACTAACCCACCCCTAATCAATCGGCCAGGACTAGGTATTGTACCGAACTCCAGGGTGAGTGGGACGGCGAGCTCGCTATATACCCTGTGTAGCCCTGTCATCCCAGTGGGATGACCCTTTGTTGGGCTCCGTGGTGGGTGGGGAGCACTGGGGGTTGAAACTTAGACCAACTATTATGGTACACCCTCCTTTCAATAAAAATCCCAAAAAAGTTGTAACAGTGTAAAAGAAGTAGTTGAGTGTGGTCCTCGCTACTTAGTAATTAAAAGAACAGAGGAAGGCAGAACTTTTGCAATGGTTAATCCGTTTTTAGTACAGAAAGGTCTTGATAAAATAGCTGGTGAGGTAAAATCCTGTAAAAAATCTAGGAATGGCATGCTGCTGGTGGAAGAAATTTCAGCTTCCCAGGCAGCTAAGATACTGAAAGCCAACATGCTGGGCAGTTATCCAGTGAAAGTAGAGTTGAATAGGACCCTGAATTCCTCGCGCAGTGTCGTAAACACTAGCGCGTTGGATGGAATGTCCAACGAGGATATTCAGGAGAACCTTCAAGAATAAGGCGTTACAGCTGTCTATCGTGTGCAACGTAGAAAGCGAGGGGAAATGGTTCCTACTCGTACCCTGTTCTTGACCTTTGATCGGGTAGATCTCCCTCAAAGGATCAAGGCAGGGTATGAAGTGATAGAGGTTAGACATTATATACCTAACCCTCTGAGATGCTCCAAATATCAGTGGTTCGATCACACTAGTGATTTCTGTAAAGGTGTGCCTACATGTGTCAGCTGTGGAGACGGCATGTATGAAAATGCATGTACATCACCTCCAGCATGCGTTATCTGTAGCGGTGAACATCCATCAAGTTCACGAGAATGCCCCCGTTATATTGAAGAGCGAGCCATTCAGGAGGTTCGGGTTAAAGAGAAGGTATCCTTTTCGGAAGCCCGGAAACTTCTTCGTATGAACAGGCCCTCTATAACTAGCTCCCGTACCTACAGTTCTGTGGCGGCTGCTCCGTCACCGAAAAGGGAGGCTGGTACCCAAACATCTGATATGAACGGGGCAACTATGTCTGAGAAAGTTCTAGTGCCTAGATCGCAACCAAGAGCATCAGTACCACCATCTAAAGCTCCGAGCACACCACCAAAGACTGCTGCAAATAAGAACAAGTCAGTTAGGTCGCCTGACAAAGCATCGACGTCTAGCAACAGAACCAAATTGCCCGTTATGTTCCCAGCACCAGAGATAAAATTCAAGACTAAGTATGATAGAACTGCCTTTCTGAAGGAAAGTGCAAAGCCTGCTCCCGAAAAGACTAAGAACAAGAAAAGTCCAAGAGCATCTCCGAGATCATCTTCGGAGTCATCATCTGGGGAGGACTCCGACTGGCGACAGTCATCTACGTCGGTCAAAATTTCTAATCGTTTCGAGCTTCTCGAACCAAAAGTTACAGAAGTGAAACAGTCCTCTTCCATAGAAGTTATGGAGCAGGATGTACCTGACCATACTGCTGCATTGGCAGCAAAGAAGAGGCAGGACAAACCTGCCGAAATGAGTCCACCAAAGAAAAAGGGCAAGTTGATCCGACCACCGCTGAAACCTACGTAATGTGCGTACTTATTTGACATATCCCATTACTATCGCCATGGCTATCCTTCAATGGAACATACGAGGTTTAAGAGCACATCGACCAGAACTGGAACTTTTGCTCAGTAAGCATAACCCCTTGTTGGTATGCTTACAAGAGACTAAGCTACGACCACAAGACAAGTTTAAAATAAGATGCTACACACCACTGAGGTGTGATATTGAAACAGAACAGGGCATTCCTGCTCACGGGGGCACTATGATGCTCCTCAGGGATGACATATATGTAGATCCGTTACAGCTACAATCTGACATACAACCTGTAGCTGTAAGGATTAAGCTGCCTTCAATCGAATTCTGCATTTGCAATGTATATGTACCGCCATCAGATGGCCTCTCGTTAACTGACCTTGAAGATCTGGTTTCCCAACTTTCAACACCATTTCTAATAGTAGGAGACTTAAATGCCCATCACCCACTCTGGGGCTCAAATCGGGCATGTTCGAGAGGCAACCTCATTGCAAAATTCCTGGAGAGCAAAAACTTGGTTCTCCTGAACACCGGAGAGCCAACGTTCCTTTCAGACGCCTTTAACACCTATTCGCACATTGATTTGGCAGTGTGTTCATCCCAGTTAGCAGTTTCATTACAGTGGAATGTGATCTCTAATTTAAATTCCAGTGACCACTTCCCATGTCTTCTTAGTCTCTTAGCACAAGATGTGTCTCCCTCGCGTATCCCTAGATGGCACTTTGATCATGGCAACTGGAACCTTTACACCCAGTTGGCTGTATTTGATTACAACAAGCACGATTCTGTGAATGATTTAGTTGATCATCTCACAGAGAAAATTCTTTCTGCTGCAGAGCAGTCTATTCCACGTTCGGCTACCCACCTCGGTCGATTTCCTGTCCCATGGTGGATCAACGACTGCCAGAATGCTATTCGTGCTCGTAGACGTGCTCTGAGGGTATTCCGACACCTTACCCTAAGTAATCTAATTGAGTACAAGAAAGCGCGTGCAAAGTCTAGGCAAATAATTAAGGATAGCAAAAAGATCCCATGGAACAACTTTGTATCATCTTTTAACAGATGTATACCTTCCTCTGTTGTATGGGATAGGTTAAGGCGCGTGGCCGGAAAATCAACCCACTTGCCAATCGCTGGTCTGAAAACAACTGCAGGAGTTGTTGTTGATCCGTTTGTCGTGGCTAACACCTTCGGCTGTGCTTTCGCTCAGGTGTCTAGCTCAAGTAATTATGCTCCTAAGTTTATCTCAATTAAGACTCAGGTAGAATTTCAAGGTTTCGTGTGTAGTTCCAGAAACCTTGAGGATTATAACCGCCTCTTCACCTTGGCAGAGTTAGAACACGCTCTTTCATCATCGCGACTGACAGCACCAGGACCGGACGGAATTCACGTTCAAATGTTACAACATCTCTCACCTGAAGGTAAGGCATTCCTGCTCGAGGTCTATAACCGTGTTTGGGCTGATGCCACGTTTCCTGACAAGTGGCGAGAAGCCACCATTATACCTATCTTGAAAGCTGGCAAGGACAGTCACCTCCCATCTAGCTACCGTCCTATTTCCCTCACCAGCTGCGTATGCAAGGTGATGGAACGCATGATAAATGGGCGGTTGGTATGGTGGCTGGAAATGCACAACCTACTGAATAACATCCAGTGCGATTTTCGACGACGCCGTTCAACAGTGGATCATCTTGTGTCCATGTCGACACAGATTATGAACGATTTTCTTAAAAACTGTCAAACAGTCGGAATATTTTTTGACCTTGAAAAGGCTTATGATACGTGTTGGCGGGCAGGGTTGCTACGTACTCTGCACACCTGGAATATACGTGGACGCCTACCACTCTTCCTTCAGGAATTCCTGAAAGACCGCGTATTCCGAGTAAGGGTTGGCTCGGTTTTTTCGAATCTTTTTGTTCAAGAGAATGGTGTACCACAGGTACACGGTACTAAGTGTTACGTTGTTTGCTATTGCGATTAATTCTATCTCAAAATGTGTATCTCCGGGGGTTTCGTCATGCCTATTTTTAGACGACTTTGCCGTCTACTGTACATCTCAGCGCACTCCGTTTTTAGAGCGCTGACTTCAGACCACCTTGGACAACCTTAAGAGTTGGAGTTTAAAAAACGGCTTCCGATTCTCCGCTGAGAAAATCATCTGTGTTAACTTCTGGCGTCAGCAGAGTCGACTACCTCCAAGGCTCCGGCTAGGCGCTGCTCTACTACCTTTTGCAGATGAGACGAGGTTCCTTGGAGTAATATTGATAGAAAACTTAGTTGGTCGTCGCATATAGCACAACTGAAAGCACGATGTGACCGATCTTTAAATATGTTGCGGGTACTAAGTGGAAAATCGTGGGGAGCGGATCGTACAGTGTTATTGCGACTTTATCGCGCACTCATCCGTTCCAAATTACATTATGATAGTATCGTTTATGGCTCAGCACGACCATCTGTGCTGAAGAGATTAGACACAGTCCATAATTGCGGTATACGTATAGCAGTTGGGGCATTTTCAACGAGCCAAGTTTTAAGCCTGTATGCTGAGTCTGCAGAACCTCCTCTGCAGTACAGGTGCAACATGTTATTAGCAAATTATGGCTGTGGACTTAATTGCATGCCCACACA
This sequence comes from Mantis religiosa, assembly GCA_030765055.1. Classification (NCBI taxonomy): domain Eukaryota; kingdom Metazoa; phylum Arthropoda; class Insecta; order Mantodea; family Mantidae; genus Mantis; species Mantis religiosa. The sequence goes on from CM060957.1 coordinate 83,857,230, forward strand.
TCCATTGTTTACGCAGTTCTTTAACACCTTAATGGACGCGCGTTATAGGAACACTTCTATTAAACCAAAGCCAACTGGTTTTCATTTTCGGGAGCTCCTTAGACATCTTGATACTGAAATGCCCAAGATGTATCCTAGGGGGGAGAGGACATACCCTCCTTGGTTGTGCAGAGCATCCCACGTTGATCTGGGCATGACTAAATATGATAAATCTACCATGTCTATGTCTAGTATCTGCACATGTTTTTTAGAATTTTTATTGCGATATGAGGACCATTTTGTAATTTATGCTGATGGCTCCAAGAACTCAAATGGTGTTGGTTGTGCTTACGTGTGTGGAACCGAACCGTATACATTTGGATTCCAACCTAGCACCTCCATTTGAGCTCTATGCAATATACCGGGCCATTTTACACGTACGTCGACGAAAGTTGGGGGACTGCTTAATCCTGAGTGATTCCCTCAGTGCACTTCAAAGCCTACAGCAGCTGTACAACTACCACCCTATTGTGCAGCGTATACAGGATGCCCTCCACGTTTTACACGCTTCTGGTGTTAGCGTGGTGAGTGCATGGATCCCTGGTCACGTAGGCTTGCGGGGGAATGAAATGGCGGATTCAGAAGCCAAGACGGCTACCATGAAGCCCAGGGTTCGAGTATCATCTGTGACATCGGAAGATTTTAGGGCCGTATTGCAGAGAGCTGTGCAAACCTGCTGGCAGGAAGAGAGGTCCGCTCTCCGCAATAATAAACTTAGATCTGTGAAAGAACTTCCGATTCCCTGGGTTACCTCCTGTCGGTCATCTCGTCGCGAGGAGGTGAATTTGGCTTGGTTGCGTATTGGGCAATGCTTTTTTACTCATAGTTTTCTATTTAAAAAGGAGCCTTCTCCACTGTGTTCGTTTTGCAATGAAGCGTTATCTGTATGACACGTGCTGCTAGAGTGTTTTCACCTAGCAGACCTTAGGACGTCTCTGCAGCTGCCGGCCAGCTTTGCAGAAATGCTAGCGAACGATAACGCAGTAGTGGAGAAGGTTTTTAGATTCTTTTCTAGTTTAGAGTTTAGGATTTAGTGAACGAAATTTTTAGTAGGGTTTGATTGATTTTTTTTATGTATGTGTATTTTTAATAGGTTTTGTTACACTTGTATAGTTTTTAGAAAGTTTTATATCTGGCTTTTGCCATTGAAGACCATTTACTTTAGGATCAATGAATTTAAATATGATCATAGAAGCATTGAAGATGAATTGTGCACTGGTTGCCCAGTTGAGGTCATTACACAGGACACCACTGAAAAAACTCACGATCTGGTTATGCAAGATAGCCGAATCAAAGCTCATGAGATGCTGAGGCTGTATGCATCTCTACTGAGCGATTGTACAATATCCTGCATGAAAAATTGGCAATGAAAAAGCTGTGTGCAAGATGGATGCTGTGATTGCTCACAGTTAACCAAAAGCGCATCTGGAAGAACACTTCTACTGTCTGGCAATGTTTAATCACAGTCCACAAGACTTTTTGCACCAATTTGTGACCGTAGATGAAACTTGGATCCATCATTACACATGAGAGTCAAAACAGCAGTCAAAACAATGGACAAAGGCTGGTGAAAGTACATCAAAGGAGGCAGGGACCATTTTGTCAGCTGATAAAGTGGTGGCCACTGTTTTTTGGTATTCTCAAGAAATAATCCTCATAGACTACTTGGAAAAAGGCAGAACCAAACTGGAATCTTCTTATGTTTCATTGTTGGATAGTTTGCAACATGTTGATAAGAGACCAGTTCAGTACCACACCAAGGAGGCAAGCAGGCTTCAGGCTGATCGCTCATTCACTGTCTCTGATCCAGAATTTATCTGCACCTTGACAGGCATCTGAGGACCAGGCACTCACTTGTAAGTTAACCATAGAAGGAGTGCAATAGAGAAAGGAGAAGAACTTTGGCTATATTATGGAGTTTTCCTCCAATTAATAATACTTTAAAATAGAATATATTATCAAAATATGTATAAGAAAACATAAAATAATAGAATTGCTGTCAGTCTGGAACTAGGAATTTACGTTACTTAGATAAGTAATAAATAGCTGCCATCGACTATATATATTTTAATTTAAAAAATTACATGAAAAAAGAGTTAACTTTTATAGTTACTAACCTGCAAACCTTCCCAGAGGTATTTTGTCAAGCATAGGTTTAGCTTTAGCAGGATCAGACCATCCTAGTTTGCCCATCTCAGTCATGACAACAGTTGGATTTACACAGTTGACACGGATGTTATGAGGACCTAGTTCTAATGCCATCACACGTGACACCATATCTAGTGCTCCTTTGGTTCCGCAGTATACAGTGTGATCTCTCAATGCAGCCTTGAACAGTGGAAGCATACATATAGATCATGGACTGATAATTATTATTAATTTGCTATAGAATAGAAAATGAAAATAAATGCTAATGAAATGAGGCTCATGAGATACACAGTGGATACACCACGTAGGATTGCAAATGTAAGGAATTACATTTATAATCTGTCATCAAGTACATAACTCAAATAATTTGCAAAGAATGAGTTTGGATAGAGCTTTTAAAGCCATGTTACATTATTGCCCAAAAAGGAAGAGATTTCTGGGCCATCCAAGGAGATATTCGACATAAAAGTCATCTGAGAGATCATAACAGGTCATTAAGTCTAAGACTTGTATGGAAGAAGAAGAGTAAGTCACTTCCAAATTCCAACCAGAGTTAATGGGAAGTATCTGTGGGTTCCCAGATGGGCATAGATGATTTGTGATCTTTGTGCCACCTATATAAGGACATGTAAATAATTATTGTACAACAAGTAATTATTCATCAAGAAGATGAATGAGTTCATAAGAGTTGACAGTTTCCAAAAATAAACAAGTTCATAAGCACAGATGGTAGCATGGATAGCATAAAGTATCTGCTTGGAACCAGAAAGTTGTTTGATGGCAAAGTTATACTCATAGCCTTTTAAATTCAAGTGTACAGATTTCTTGTTCATATACAGTTTCATTTATTGGGATCTTAAAAAACAACTGTATCATTGGAAGATCTGAAAGAAAAAGAAATAAATATATTTGAAGAATTAATGAAAAGGGGTAAGATATGCATGACAGCAAGGACAATATTTCCAATATCTTCTATGATATAGGGATCTGATTATTGCAATTATAATTTCTATGTGAAAACTGCATTAAATTTAAAGAGCTATTAAATCTTACTCTGCAAGTAAGCAATATGCTTCCTGGTGCCAAGCGAATTCCTGCCATGCATCCAAACAAAAGCTCTGTATCTGAATAACTTTTCCAAGTGCATTCATTTTGTAACACAAATAATGATATAATACTGGTAACAGTAATTGCTATGGACAATTTAGAAAATATTCATAGCACACTTGACTTTCTCAAGCCACTTTTGTTTTTAGATTTAGATCTTATGTAAATTATTTTTACTGACGTTTATTTTTCTATAGACTTTTGTTAATCAACAAAAATGGTTTCATTGCATACTTTGTTGTAAGTACAAAGAGTATACAATAAGCTGAAGTGATCTCACGTCTTTTAAAAATGGGTCAGTGTAAGCTGATTTTAAATTTTCCAAGAAATCAAAACAAACAACTAAATAAATGACAGAACCTCAAATAATTTAAATATTAAAAAATTCAAAATACAAAAGATATCTCAGAAAACTTTTTGATGATAATATAGAAGTTATTTGAAATAAATTTTATGGTTAAAGAGACTAACCTTTTCTTTTTAAGTTTTTGTCTATCTCTTACAGTTTACCACCTACACAAAATTCCTTCCAAATGAAGGATTCTCCACAGGCTATTCAAAAAAAATCAAGGTATGTATTTTATTAATAATGTAAACATCTTTAACATGTGTGTTTGGAAGAATTTAGTAACAGTGACGTCAAAATTAATCATAAAACTATTTGTAGTCGGTTTACTGACACTCGTCACTTACTTTCCTTGTATTATTGAGGGACTAGTTTCAAAGGCTATTGCCTCCATTTTAAACCTCTCTCCAACTAGGTTACAACTCTCCTAATATAAGGAAAGTAAGTGACTTACTTTCCTTATATTAGGAGAGTTGTAACCTAGTTGGAGAGAGGTTGAAAATGGAGGCAATAGCCTTTGAAACTAGTCCCTCAATAATACAAGGAAAGTAAGTGACGAGTGTCAATAAACCAATTACAAATAGTTTTACCATCTTAAACATGTTATTTTAATCAAAATAGTTTTAGCCATTTTTGAGAAAATAAAAGATAATGAAAAATTTTTCCAGTCTCAAGTTAGTGGGGATTTTCTTGAAAAGTTTTATGTTGCAACCTTAGAAGTTGATTAATTTAAATATAAATATTTATGAAGATAATTATAAACCTACTAAAATTAAATTGATTTGACCTAAGCTTCTAGTGTTTTATGGATTGGACTGGATTATTCTACAGAGAGGACTCGGCACAGAGTTCTAGTTTTGGTCTATTGTACCTATGCCCCAAGTGGGACATACCCACGAGGAAAGATGAGGCAAGAAGAGACAGAAGGCAGCCACACCAAGGAGTCACGATAGTGCAGAGGGCAGGGCCTCTGCAATTGACAAGTTGGAAACTCTCTGGCAGACCAATACAGCTGGCATCTCTACCCATCGTGGTCTTGAAACGGTCCAACAGGCTACCTCAGAGACCGGAGACCATCTTACTAAAAGACAAAGTGTTTACCAGGAGCACATCATCCTGCCATGCAGTGCTGGTACTCCTAATGACACTTCTTCCCTGAAAGAAACCACCTGATGAGAGATAATGTGAAATGATAATGGAGGGAGAGGAAATTTGGAGGAGTAATTAACCTACCCAGCATTCACCTGGTGACCCAGGAAAAGCCCCGAAAAAAACCATGAGTCAGGTAGGCTGGCTATGGGAATCAAACCTAGATCTCCCGAATGTAGACCACAGATGAAACTGCCTAAGCCATCCTGCTCGATTAGTGTATTTTGAGTGACTTTGTTTATCATATTTCCTTTTTTATGTAGTGTTTATTCAGTGCTCAAATAGCACCTTAGGGCAGTCATTCCTGCATTTCTTGAATGCGCTTGACTTGCTGTCATGTCATGTATATGGTTGGTATTTAAAAGTTACTCTCAATGTTAGTACTATAGCAGAGGGCATTAACATAACTATGTGTTCATGAAATGTTTAAACATACAAATACATTAACATTCCCAATCAGAGCATTGGACAAAATATTATAGTATTAATAATATATAAAATACATTATTAGCCATTTCTATTAACCTAGATGCCAATACAATAGAAAAATATTTGGCAATGACTGAAATATGTATACACCAAAATTATTTTGTTTTCGATGGAAAGTATTATAAACAAATTTCAGGACTGGCTATGGAAAGCCCGTTATCACCATTTTTGGCCAATTTATACATGAGCTTTTTCAAAACACATATAACTAAAGCCTTCCCTCATATTTTTAAAACATGGTACAGATACGTAGACAACATCTTTGCAATAGTACACTACAAACAAATAGATGATGCTTTAAAACTACTCAACCCTCAAGAACCCAACATACAATTCTCAATAGAAACTGAAGAGTACGGTACTTTACCTTTTCTGGACCTTAAAATCACAAAAAACAATGGAAAACTAGAATTTGGTATTCATAGAAAAGCAACACACACAGATAATTACATCAAAGCAAATAGTTTCAACCCAATTCCACACAAACATGCCACCATCAACAGTCTCACACACAGATTAGTAAATCTATCCCTCAGCCTGCAAGAATGTCAAAAAGAATACCATCAAATCTTAAAAATTGCAATTAAAAATGGATATGGAAAAAGCCTTGTAGATAAAAAACTAAAATCATTCAAACTTCAAAAGAGATTAAAACAGTTCACAGCTCTTTCACCAATAAAACAAGAAATTAGATTTGCTAAATTTACTTACCACCCCTGGGCCACAGAAAAGTTCCACAAAATATTCAAGAAACACAATATAACATTGGCAGCAAAAAACAATTACAACATTAAAAACCTACTTAACAGTAATAATACTGATAAGATAAAACCAGAAGAAAAGTCAAACATTTACAAGATTAAGTGTAAAGACTGTGAAAAAATGTACACAGGGAGGACCTAGAAAGAACACTTTAGGCACTTAAGATACAAAAATATTGATAAGTCCGCAATAGCAGCTCATTTCTGGTCTGAAAATCATGAAATTGAAGATAACACCAAATAACTAAAATACGTACAAAAACATAGTGAACTCGTCATATGGGAGAGAATCTACATAGAAAAACATAAAAACCAACTAATGAACTTTGAAATCCTGACAGAAGAGAACCCCACATTTAAATTCATCACAAAATCAACAGATGGCAGCAGCAACTGCAGAACTACCCACACCACTGGATCAAGCTTTAGTTGCATAAGAGCTGACGATGCGAAAGATGGTTCGCGAAACATGTCCTCAATATAGGTACGTAAGTGAAGCCGATGTGTAATAAATACGACTCATCTATAATTTAATAAATGTTTCTAACTTGTTGTAAATACACAAGTATCACGATGGGAGCACCACGTTCTACCTGCAAGACTACCCTCTCATCTCAATTGTGTCACTGCAAACTACTCAATAAGCTACATGTTCGGGAACAAAATTGCTTGCCCTAATTATAAGATAGACATATTCATTACCTTTAAAAATGGGTTCTTATGATAAATGCAATAAAATATGCATTTCTATACCTTTGTTACCCCAAATATTTCATAGTACAATTTTTTTTGTGTCACTTTTTTTTTTTCTGATGTTTATATTTACATTAAATGTCAACAAACACTTCTGATGTTTATATTCACATTTTTTTTTTTCACATTCTGACTTTTTTTTTGACAAAAACAGATGAGCTTACAAACTTGTTTGAGAATGAACTTAAGATATCAAAAACATTAACTAGCTAAAGAAACATTTAACTTTGTTCACAAAAGAATTGATATGCCTTATAAAACTTGTCAGATTTTCTATTACCAAAAATTATTAAGGAACACATAAGGAACATATTTGTTAAAATACTATATATATTGGTGTAAGAGTGAGTACTTAGGTTCATGACAAGTAGAAGCATGTACTTTTGTTTATATCAATGGGAACTCTGGTTTGGAATGGACAGTAGAGCTAGACCAGGGCCGGCAAGATGAGCACCTAAAGTGTAAAATCTTTATCCCTACAACCACCCCTTCCTTTTTCCTTTTATCTGACAAGTAAACAAATAGATGATATGTGCCACAAGTGGCAGTCATTTAGCTTTTGTATGTAATCAAATGCATGCTTTTGAATGCAAGATTTGGCTAGGAAAGCACATAGAGAATATGACTGAAGGACGGAGCAATCATATTGGCATTGTGAGAGAAACCGCTCTAAATACTGACCATAGCCAAATCTTAAGCTGATGAAAGCAGTTCTATAGAATTAACATGTTTTAATACCTTTGTTTTGTTATACAGTAATTGTTATGTAGAGATAAATATTTCCCTTATGCTGCTACAGACATTTGAATACTTTTTATCCTGTATTCTTAAAAATAATTGTCACAATCTAAAACATCCATTGAATTGTCAACATTGTGTATTGTTAAATAGTGATGTCATAATGATAGTCCCTTAATTTATAGATATTGCTTCATAAGTAATGTCGTTTTTTTAAGAAAAACAATTACTTGAAATGTGTTCTGACAGGCAATTTACTAATTTTCAAAGTATAGACCATTAGATTCTATAGTCTTGAGCCATTATTCAACGAGGTTTATTATCCCACGATGGTACCAGTCTCTGCTTTTTTGATGCAAAGAATTCAGTGACACCCATTTACACTGCTTCAAAGTTGTCAAAATTTCTTCCATGTGAAAAATAGTCCATGGATCGAAAAAGATGATAATCTGATGGTGCAAGATCAGAGCTGTATGCTGGGTGCGGTAGCAGTTCGATTCCTCCCAAATCCTGATTTTTTCCCATGGTTGTTCATGCAGTATGGCATGTTGCAATGTCCTGTTGCAATGAAACTCTACTTCCATTGAAGGTTAACTAATGCTGGGTATCTCTGTCTCAAAATTTTATGAACTCGATCCAGTTGTTGAGAATAAAGATCTGCATCAATCGCCTGCCTGTATGGAACAAATTCCAGAAAATCATACCTTCAAAATTCCACCAGACACACAACATTACTTTGGGACTGATCTGATCTTTTTTTAAAGATGACTTTGGCAGGTTGGCAGGGATCAAGCCACTGTTTGGAGGCATCAGGGTTTTGTTAATATACCCATTTTTCATCACAAGTGACAGTTCTGACAAATGTATCATCCATGGCAATACAGATCAGCTGACGATATCTACCATACTTCAGCCTGTTGGAGTGTCAGTTCATGAGTTAAAGATCTACAGCTTCTGTATCATTTTCCAAGTGTATTAATGTGGGAATGTGTGGTATCTTTTGATGGACCAAGTTCTTCTGAAACCCTATGGTACTTTTTTGTGGATTTTCTCACAAAATTTGGCATGTATTCCCAATGTTCCATACTTTAAGTGTTCCAGAACATGGTAAATCTTTAGTGTTTTCATCTCCATTGTTCAAACGTTGGAACCATCATTATGCCACATGCTCACTACCGACACCTTTTCCTTTCACTTCACATATTCTTCGAGCTGCGGCAGCAGCTTTATAATCTTCAGTGGAGTTTCAGAAAGACTCCAAGTTCAAACTTTAGCTCCATTTTGTGATTGTTTATTAACAACTGAAGACTGATACATGCTCACAATGTAAGCAACGCTAGCAATAGCTCCTGTAAATAGCATTGCCAAACCAAAGAAACCCAATAAATTGTCAAAAACATCAAAATAAAAAAAAATGACATTAGTTATGAGACAACTTAATACATGATTAGTATCCTTGCTGTTTTGATTTTAAATATTGGTGTTTCAATGTCCTGCAGCAAACTAGATGAATTTAAAAGTTAGAACATATTGAAAATGCTCTGCATAGCAGGCTCTTGTTAACTGTCAATATGCTGTATAGTTGTACAAATTGATAAGTAGTACCAAAGATGGCCAGTAATTTGCTTGCAAAAAGGTGCAGCTTGGGAAATGTGTGTACAAATCCAAACCCTGTTTTCCTGAACTGCACAATTGTGTGTTGCTTTGAATGTTTATAGTCTCCAGCATTAGCCGTATTGAAATGCCTCCTTAGAGTGAAACTCATAATAAGACATATCAAAACTGTGCTTTACCACATATAAACTACCACTGCACTGATAAGACTGCCATAGGACACACAACCAGTTTAGCTAGCTGTGTTTACCGGTTTATTGAAAGTTGTGGGAAGTGTTAATCTGTGAATGGAGACAAGAGGGAGGGTAAATTCACACTTATAGTACCTTCGTTTCCAGCCCTGAGCTATACTGATAATAAGGATATAATAATCTACATATATAAATAAATATGAGAAATAGCTGATGAAATATATGCTCTAAAATTTTAAGTGCATGAAGTGGTAATTTTATTTAAACTGTTAAGCATATAATTTCTTCACTTCACATTATTAGTTCCAAATGATTAATAGTAAAAACATACCTGAGAAGCTTGTGATGAAATATTGACAATGCTCCCACCACATTTTCTTTGAATCATACCCTCTGCAACCACCTGACTGACATTGATTACTGCCTTCACATTAACAGCAAATGATCTGCAGGAGTTAAAATTAAATTAGTTATAAAAGAAACTTTGCTGATTGGCTGGATGGAAAAAACAGTTTTACAATTAAATTTCAAACTTCAACACTGTTCAGGATTTTATAAGATTTCCTTATTTCCAATTCTTACAAGAGCTTTATCTGCTTCTTGTAAATCAAGAAACATTTTCAGTAAATTTACACATTTTGCTACAGATATAAGAAGAATACATTAGGCTAAATTCTAGTCAGAGTTTTAAAATGAAAGTCACTACATGATTTTGAAGTTTTCTGCTCTTTGCATAACCATGAGTAAAAAGCAACAAAAAGAACAGCTGAAGTGGGAACTGTCCACCTCACAATTCTGCACCAAGTTGTAGCCGTAAGATTTTCTTCACTTTAGCAGAGAAACCCATCTCAAGGTATGCATGGGATGATGCCAGAATGTAACTTTGAAACTTTTAATAAACACTATTAATTTTAATAGAGAAGTTGCTGACCAATGGAAACTATTATCTGAATGTCTTCTACCAACTGATAACAAGCGGTTCTACCCTTGAGGCAAGAATGACGCTTAATCTGTCTACCAGCTACATCTTGTACCACCAATGATCCAACCAGAAGCGTCCAAGATTATGCCTAGAATGAACTATTAAACTTCAAAATTCTCCTAATAACCTCCCCCGTTTGGTATTGACTCTAAGACCCCCACTACTAGCTTTTAATCTGATGATGCCAACTCATTTCTACTTTTCTGAAATTTGCTTCTTTACATCCTTAAGTCCTTCTATAAATTTCTAAGAAATACTATTTCACATTCAAAGAATTCCAAGCTAGTCTGCCGTACCTAATCTGACAAACCTTGGATACTTTCAGCCCTCACAAGCGCAACTGACCAAACCACTTCTACTACAAATGTGCCTGAAAACCAGTTGTCGCAAATTACTGTACCTGATGTCATCTTACCCCGAGCCAAAATGTACTCATAATCTACTGCCAAGCCTACAACACCTTAACATTTAACACAAATTCCAAAATATTCATACTTAATTTTATAATAAGTATTAATTTATTCAACGGATCCATAATTTCTGTAAAAGTAAAAAGCTCTTGTAAAAGTACAAGAGTAACAAAGAATATCTTGGAAATAGTCAATGCAAAAAAAATTATATATATGTTGTGTAGTAAGATTTTGCCTCAGTCTTATGATTTATGAGTGAGTGATACAAATGTTATTCAGATTGAAGAGGTTGTTCTGTGATACAAGAAGGGGAAATGAATATCATAGCATGAGCACAAATAAAAATCAAACAATATACATGCTTATAAAATTGGAGACATATTTTACAATAAGTTGCCATTCTATGTGGAGAATGCTGTAAACATTAAATTAAAAATTATTTTAAAAGCTTACCTATTAAGAAATGTCTATAGAATTGATATATAGTACATAAATGTAATTATATTATTAACAATGTCAGATGCTCATAAAACATCTACTCATAAAACACTACAATATTTCTAGAAGTTCAAGATATAAATTTTGTTTGCTATGCAGATATCTTAAACACGTGATATTTTAATTAAAATTCGTACAGCATTTTAAACAAAGAGGCAATTTTCCATGTAAAAATAGTTTTAGGTAAGTAGGGGACATTTTCTTGAAAAAGTTTGTGTTGCATCCTTGGAAGCAGCTGAGCTTAAATACAAAGTTTGATATTTAACCAACTTCATTTTTGAATTATGCTGTTCATAGACAGACATATGTACATGGATTTTTTTTTCTAAAAATTCTGTTTTTGGATGCGTATTTCTGATGCATGGTAGAGAAACATAAGTAGCCTCAATTGTTGTGTATTCTGTAAATTATGCTTGATTGGCATGTTATCAGGCCTAATGTTTAATTTACTTCAATAATGATGATGGTAATGGTGATGATGATATAGGAATATCTCTCCTAAAAGTATTTTATCACCCACCATTTGTACAGCCTCCTTATAACTTCTGTGGTCTTACTACAGGCTTTTGACTTGAGAAACAAGCCAATGACTGCATGTTCTTTAATGTTAAGTTTTATTGATTTTCATTAGGAAATACTCAAGTCAATTCGTTATGCAGAGTGTAGAAAGATTATAATTTAAGAAAAATTTCTCTAACCCAGCTGAGAAGCAAACCTGGAAAAGATTCTAATTTAAGAAATATGCCTCGGTCCCAGCTGGGAATTCAACCCAAGACTTTGGGCTAAAGCAACAGAGAAATTGTATTCCTTTGCATAACAACTTCCTTAAATATATGTTATGTATTTATATTCTAAGTGCTAGGATAATTAATTGTGTACAAGATTTTAAAATGTAAGCCAGCAGTTCCAAATTATTTGAAGGGTTACTGGCTCTTTATTATTCACAATACTCACAATTTGTCCTTCAAGTTGTAGTAGTATTCCTTTAATATGAAAGCTAGCCCGTGTGCATCTCATAATATCTATTAAACTTAATATATAAAAAACAGAAGCTAACAATAGTGAAGTAACAAATATTACAATAAAATATAATTATTTGTCACAAGCTTCACTTATCTTTTTAAGAAAATTGACAAACTTTCCACAGAATTCAAGAGATTAGTATTTCACGAAAACTTTTCTGCATCGTCAGTCACTTTGTATTTTTTTTCCTTTTGTCAGAGTTACTGCCGCTAGGATTTTATTATTTTTGTATTTATTGCCAAATTCTGAAAATGAAATAAACTTAAAGATAGAATGAATTGGTGGTATTTCAAAATTAATTACACCATTTTTATTTTTTAATAATTTAACTTCTGGATTTATTTCATAATTAAATAACCAAAAATGATCTACTACAGCCGATTTATCAGTCTATTTATACCTAATATTTCTACAATATTCCTTCATTTAAGTTTTTAATTTAATTTTATTCTTTAAATAATTCTGTTGAAAAGTTCATAAATTTTCTTAAAAAGATAAGTGAAGTTTGTGGCAAATATATTTTGTTGTAATGTATTAAACTTACTTGTCAAAGCTTTCAGGTTTGACATCAAGGAAAGATTCTAGGGAAGCATATGCAGCATTGTTGACGAGGCAATCAATTGGTCCAACTGATTTGACAGCAGCTCTTGTAGCATCCCAGTCTGCTAAATCAACTGCTATTATTTTAATTGAGTTTTCTTCCTGGACAAGAGATTCAAGGTGTTGCTTGGTGCGTGATAAAGCAATCACTTCTGCTCCAAGACTGGCCAAACGCTTTGTAATCTCCCGGCCGATACCTGCCACAATTAGCAAATTAAAATATAAGAAAAGGCTATTGTTTCATCAACAGAGAACCAGTTATGCAGAAAAACATTACATGACTTTAATGAAAAACTTTCTCTACTCATTAACATTTTTACTTTCATTAGCTTTCAACCAACTAAATGACAAAGCACGTAGTGAAGTGTTACACAAAAGCTAATTTTTTCTTCTGTTTCCATTATGATAAATACTTGACAGAAGTTCTAATTATGTGATTTTGGAAAAGGTTACTGGTTGTTTTTAGGATGTTTGGAACAGAATTAAGATTAGAAAAATATTTATAAATCTGTATTAAAACGGAAAGAGGTAAAGGTATTGAAAGGTGTTCATTAAGGTGTTGAAAGTATTTAATTAATAATTGCTTTTAAGGCATTTAAACAGATATTCCTTTAAAAAAAGTAAATGAAAGATAATAAAATTTATATTTTATTCAATTAGTGAAATATAATTAGGAGAATGAAATATATTACTTTTAATAAACATCTATTATTACCTTTTCCAGCACCTGTTACAAGAATGCGTTTGTTGGTGAACTTGAATTCCATTTTCACTGGATGATCTGTGTGGAAGCTTGAAACTAGAAAGATAAGAAGTTCAAGTTCACTAAGAGGGCATTAAGCATAATCCTTAGTAACCAATGATAAGCTTCACATACAGCCATATCTCTTAACTTTACAGCTGGATCAAAGTTCTAGCCTTTTAACACTAAAGGAAATAACCAAGAGTAGTGTAGGGTGGGGAAGGTTGTCCAAGAAATAATATCAAAATTCCCTGTATTCCCCACTTATAAAGAATAAATATTTAGACAGTTTTAGGTTATAAACAACTTTTCTTGTCAACTTATTAAGTTTTAATTATTTCTAATTATACCATTTATATCTATAGATAATGCATGATGTATGAGGTTTATTTATTTCAACTATTAAAGAAATAAATATCATTACATTTGAGTTTGATTTATGAGTCACTATGTTTACACCTGCTTTTAATATTTATCATTTTGTTACAACAGATAACTATCAATATGTTTCAAATAATTTTCTTAATTATGATTGTATTTGTAAATGATTTAAAACCTAAAGTTAACATGCTTTCTAATACTCAATTGTTATTGTTTTTATTTCACCTTAATTTCCATTACCATTGATACTGTTTCATTATCACCCCAACTATATTTGTTTTCATCTTCCTTTAAACTTTATCTATTTAGCTTTTACTTTTCCTAGAACTTCTTCCATCTTATTTACTTTTTGTTTCCAAACACTTATCAAACTTTTAATTTTTCCTTTTATTTTTATTATTTTATTTTTTTTAATTTACGTCTTCCAACGTCAAGTCATATTGGACGGTGCATGAAATGGGTGAAATGATGCTCAAATGAGCGCAGGGTCCATAGAGCTTAGAATGACCCAACATTCGTCTTTTAGGATAAGGGAAAACCCAGGAAAAAAACCTTATCCAGGTAACTCACCCTGACCGAGATTCGAACTCTTGAATGTGAGGTAGACATGCTACCATCTATGCTACCAAGGCAGGCAATTGTTCCTTAATCTTGTTGCAGTTTATCCCATTTTTCATCTCAAAAACTTCCCCTCCACATCTTACTACTTCATTTTCTTAACAATGAAAAGTATTATTCAGTTTTTCACATATCTTTCTGCTAAATGTAAATGTAAATGTAATTTTAATTCTTATAAATATTTAGTCAAAACATTCTGTATCACCTCTGAACACTTAGAAAACAGAACATATATTTTGTAAGGTGTTATCATCATGTAAAGATGTAATACAGGATTTAAGGAGCATATGCAGGATGTTCCAAATTTAGACCAACAAACTTTGGGAGCTGATAACATTATTTTAAACACTTTTTGTTGCAGTGCTTTGTTTTAAGTGCTAGAGAGTTAATGTGGAAGTAAAGCTGGAACACACATAAACACAAAGAGTGCATCGGGTGCCATATTCAGCCGTACTCTCACAAAGACACCAGCCATTTCTCTTTGGATAGACGAGCAAAAGGTCAAGAAAAGCCACATTTTGTACAACTCTTGAGAACAAGGAAAATGTGTTGCGGTGCATTGAAAACAATCTTGCAGCTAGTACTTGTACTGCTTGACAATTGCATCTAAGTTGTAGCTCTGTGGGAAGAATTCTGCAGGAAAATAAAATTAGACAAATGAGTCAACATTGTATACCCTTTTCTCCACTTACAAGTTTCTTATGAGGACTAGTTACTGGGAACTTTTTCCCTATCCTCAGTTCTGTAGTTGAATGATGGTGCAACCTGTGCCTGCTTTCGGCTTAGTGTTGTGCTGCCATCTGATAATCTCGTAAGTTTGAAGACGTCATCCACAGTGGAAATGTCAAAATTCATCAGGAGTTTCTGTTTCTTAGTAATGAATATGTTTCCCAAATCTGCAGTTCTAGAGGTTTCTTTGCTTGTTTGAACAATTCTATTTCTTGCTTGATGTAGTGATTCTCAGACCATAAGTGATGTGCTATGGCAGACTTGCCCATGTGTTTGAATTTAATATTTCTGAAGTGTTCTTTCATTCTTGTTTCTAGATTTCGTTTTGTCTTCCCAATGTATATCTTGTCACAATCTTGGCAGCTCATTTTGTAAATGCCTAATAATTGAATTTTTGGTGTGCTATTTTGCAGAGGATGGTTTAGTAAGTTGCAGTTTATGTGTTTGTTCTGAGGGGATAATTTTATGTTGAAATTCTTAAGTATCTTTTCAAATTTCTTGAAGTATTTTGGATGAAAGATAAATTTGCCTTACCTGATGTTTGGGTTTTCTAGCTTTTTTAATATACCAATTTCCTTTAAGTTTTTGTTTCTTTTGTGTCTGTAAATCAATTTGTGTTGTAGTTCAATTTGGCAACCTGGTGTATATGTGTATTCCTGTTCATATTTTGTTTTTGTTAGTGGTATGTTGATTAATCTGTGAACCAAGCTGTGGAATATTGCATACTGATGTTGTGATGGGTTATGTTTATTGTAATTGTCAACATGTGTTGCTTTTCTCTATATTCCAAATTCTAATCCTGTTTGTGTTCTTATGATTTTCAAATCTAGAAAAGGTAGCCATGAACTTGTTCTATTTCAATGGTAAAAACTATAGATTTTTCTTGTAAGTTTAACAACTTTATTGCATTATGGTTAGTCTTTCGAGAACTATAGCAAACACAGCATTGACATATCTGTGCCAACATTCGAAAATCTGTGGAAAGGCTTTAGTAATATGTTTCCAAATAACTCATGAACAGATTAGCTAACAACGGAGAAAGAGGGTTACCCATGGCCAAGCCTGCTGTTTGCTGGAAAATCTTCCGAAGAACATGAAGCTGTTTTGTTCAATACATAGGATGCTTAACTTGATGTATTCTTCTGTTTTGTCATCTGCAATGTTACTTCTGGATAACCAACCTTTCATCAATTTTGGTATTTTTTCAACTGGAATGGTTGTGAATAGAGATTTGATATCGAACGTCCGTTTTCACCTTGAAAAGATCCACGCAATGAGGCCTGAAGACTACCCTCTGCAACAGCAATTTTGTCAGTGGTATCTGAACAAAATTGAAAAACGTGTAATGTTTGCATCCAGGGACGTATTTAAGGGGGGCTCCAGCGGGTCCGGACCCCCCCCCCCCCAAATGAATTGTCATTCCGAACCTTTAATAAATAAATAGTTGAAATAAAACTAAGTTTAAAATGAATTGAAAAAGTTTATTTAAGTTTCTCTTCTTAATGTCTCTATTCACTGTACAAAATAAGGCCGCCTAGTGCAATGAAAACTCTTAATAAGTAGATAGAGTCAACATGAAAAATTCAATGCCACGGCCGGGATTTGAACCACGGATCTCCTGGTTTTTGTCCACTCGCTGTTACTCCATTTGACTCGTATATTTCCCCGGTAAAACACTAGAGGCTCTCGCATCCGAGATACACTTACCATTGTAAGTCGCCACAAACGGTGTATCTGGAATGCGAGAGCCCCTAGTGGTTTACCGGGGAAATATACGAGTCAAATGAAGAATTGAATGTCATCACAGCAAGTTGGCCATGGTAGTTCAATGAGTAAGAGTGACTGGACGGAAATCAGGAGATCCGTGGTTCAAATCCCAGCCGTGGCATTGAATTTTTCATGTTGACTCTATGATAAACCTTAGCCTATGTACGGCTAGTGTGAAGAAATGATTAAGTTCCATCAATTAACTAAAATCTTAATAAATAATTTTATAAAAAAATAATAATAAATAGTTTCACAAGAAATAAACATTTCTGAGAAAAATATTAGCAACAAATGACTAAATGATCAAATAAATTTGAAACTGTGACTCTTTCTTTTGTTTCCAACTGTGCACCTCTTGCTTGCCCTCTGGACTGTCTTCAGAACTGAGTCATTTAAACTGAAACAAGGGTCATTGACTAAAGTGAGTGAATATCTTCTTTTGAATGGAAGAACTTTCGTCAATTTTCTGTTCTCAGAAACATGTCTATTGATTACGATTAAAATGCTGCATGTTTAAGACACGACAATTTTGAATTTTTGGGGAAAAGGCAATAAACACCTCATCAGGAATGCAAGTTTTGAGGACACCAGAACAGGGGAAAAAAACTAAAAAATAAATGTCTGCGCGTGCGCTCCAGAACCCAAATATTGGAGGAATATAAAATGTAGGATTTAATTTCGTTATCTTTCAAGGATGCGAAACGAAGACTTTCAATAGAATCGTCCAAAAATGGCTTCAATAATTAGAATTTAAACACTACATATTTAAGATAGCTGCATAACAAATAGAATGCCTATTGTGAATTTTCTGAGGATAAACCCCAAAGTTTACTTTACTGGAAGTGAAGTCTGTATAACTATTCTAAACCTAACAGATAAACGAAAAGTTACTGCACAAGTAACTCGTTAAAATACACAAATAAGTCAATTATAATGTATTGCAAAGTTAACTAATTCTGATATATTTGTTAGTGATTAAAATTCTCAGATACTTACTTAAAGGTATGTAATTTTTAACTTCTAAGATCCTATTCCCTTTTTCATTGAAGGAGAACTAATACTTCAAATGCATCAATTAGTGGTTCGTTTTTAAATATCTGATTGCTGCTTATATCACTTTATCCCAGGTATAAGAACAAAAGTGTGCAATTAAAGGTCTTTCTATAGACTTTATCCAAAGAAACAAGACAAAACCAAGCTTTTTTGAGAACAATTTGTAGAAGATTGGGTGGAGAAAGTAATGTGAGTGTAATATATTACATCTGTTTTTAGTTTTACTAACATGATAAAAATACATCCCTGATTAATTATTAAAAGCAAATAATTCAACGTAGATTTTTGGACCCCCCCCCCCCCCCGGAAATTGACCTGAATACGTGCCTGTTTGCATCCCATGTCATGTTCACAGATGAAGCAATTTTCACACATAAGCAGTTATTTAACTGTTAGGATTCACATGTTTGCACCTTTGAAAATACTCATGCTACATTGCAAAGGTTGCATCAATTGAAGTTTGATGTTAATGTGTGAGCCGGTATTGTGGTTAACTTCGTAATAGGACCATACATTTTTCCGGTTCGATTCAATGCTTACAATTACTTATTTCTGCAACAAGTTTTGTTTGATCTAATGGAAGCAGTTCCCCTTCATATCAGACAGGAAATGTAATTTCAAGATGATGGGGCACCAGCTTACTTTGGGGCTGGTGTATGTCATCTTACGGCTACATACGGCAATCACTGAATAGATAGAGGTGGACAAATTGCCTGACTAGCATTCTTCGCTGACCTTATTCCACTTGACTTCTTGCTGTAGGGGCACATGAAGACTAGTGTAGAAACATCAGTTATATATGAAGAGGACCTTGTGGCACAAATAACCTGTGCAGCTAGCAAAAACAGAGAAATGATTGGTGCCTTTGTGAGAATATGGCATGCCGATGCACTTCTTGTGTTAGTCACAAAGTGATAAAAATGTTATCTATCAACTGCCAAAGTTTGTTGGTGTAATTTTGGGACACTCTGTATATAAATGCATATTCCTTACCATGTTTAAAGACTGTGTATACAATTGTATGTACATGACCTTTAAACCATATGGTAAGGGATTCCATGGATTCTCTCCATTTATGTGAGAGAACCAAGAGTTGCTAGGAAAATTGTGCTGTCAAAGGTGAACTAAAATTCTTACCTTATTGTAGTTGCTGGAAATGTTGACCTGCTCTCAAACAAGCAGCATATCTGTGAAAATGTTCTCACTCACTAGCCTAAGCCAGTAGCAGAATCCTTGTGACTTATTGCAATGTTATCACCAAGTTCTTTAGTGTGTGAGGGTTAGAACGATGCATTTTGTATTACAGAGCATCATTTTAAATACATTTGAAGCTTAAGGTTTGGTTTGGACAAGAAGCATTCTAAGAGAAGACTGGTTTTAACATAACATAAACTAAATGAAATGCTGCTTTAGAGAAATTGCCCTGAAAATTGCTAAACAAATTAGCTCAAAAAATAGCTTTGTCTTCTGCAAGAAATGCTACAGGTCTGTTAAAACTAAAATTGTACTGCTATGCTTGAGTGCAAGTATTGAAATAAAATTATTGCTCTAAGCAAGTAAATTACTGCAATTGGTTTTTTGTATCTGCAGAAGTAAGTTTATTTTTTCCTAATAAATCTTGGTGTCACCTAAATGGATGTGTGAAAACTCACAATTGGTATCAGAAAAATATTTTTTATTGCCTGAAATATGACCTAAAAGTTGGAGTGGTGTGCAATAATTTCTAGAAGAATAATAGAACCCATTTTCTTTCATGAAATAAATAATATATCCAGAGTGATATTGGTGTCTCATTCTAGAGCCCTTTTTTGATTTCTTTTCGAAAGAAGGAAGATTTTATAACAAAATACTGTAACATTGCAATGCGGCTACCAAATCATTAAATTAAATAAGAGGCATATTTTATAAAAGAATTGTAAGTATTGATTTCTGACGTCCTGTATCTTTCTCCTTGTTTTTTTACATGTGAATCAATGCTCTAATTGAAAAGAAATTTTACTTGTTTTGAAGGGTGGAAAGATATATAGAGGGTAAGGGACAGTACTTTGAGAAAATGTAATGATAAGTTTTGTGTTAGATATTTTGAGGGGCCATGTCTGTAAACCTTTTGAGTGACCCTTGTATCACAAACTCAAAGGTCTTCTGTGAACTGAATATGTATGCACCCTGAAGATAAAAGTGACAAGTAGTATTCAATATATCTGCAACTGACAAGACTCCACATAAAATTTGTTTCAATTTTCTCATAATTCTTTTCTTCTTTGGTATATAAATTTAACAGAAATCTTAAAACACCATAAAATTATATATCATATTTGTTCCAGAAGTATTGTCATTTACACATATCCTCAAAGAAAGAGAGCTCTCAGTAACAATTAAAGCTCACATTCTGCAGATTCTGGGTTTGATTCCCATTGGATCAGCCATTTTAACATTGAATATTTCCACAGCATTCCCTAGACAAATTCTGAGATGGTTTATGTAATGCCACAACTTTCTTGTCTCTCATTTCGTAGCCTTAATTTCCTTATGTTTCATGATCAAAAGATCTGGCTAATGGACAGTGAGCAATGAAGAATGCTTTGTGTAACTATCATGGCATTCAATGTGGAATGGTCCCTCATAGATACCTTTCCAGGCAAAGGGGTCAACTTATGGGGGTCCCAAGGGCATAAAAAAGTTAAAATAAAAAACATATTTTGTTTGTTAACGGCTCTGTCAATTGCCTGGATCATATCAGCACCACTGGTGTGTTGGAATTTTGTTCGGCAGAAGTTCTTTTATATAACGATAAATCTACCAACATGGTACTATTGCTTTTAAGCACACTTAAAAACTATCAGTCAGGATTGGATTTGAACCCGTAACATTGAGATTAGCAAGCCAATGTCAACTGACTCACCCAGACCGACACATTGGCATTGTGACATGATATCTGCAGACTTTAGAAACTCCTCTTTGTCCAAGCCTGCCATCCTAGATCTAGTTTCTCCTATGATCTTTACTTCACCGCTTCCTCTTGGAGGTTTTCAGAAACATAATGGGTAACTTCCACTTCCTAATAACCTTAACTATATACTCGCAAAGGTTAAACTTAAAAATAATAATGGTTTAACCAGTAGAGAGCTTGGTATCCTTTAGTGGCTGTCAAAATAGTTATTTTTATTTAATATTCAGGTTAAAGTGACAGAGACTGTAGTTTGATGAACAAAAATTGTCTTACTAAACAGGTAACAGAAATCAAGGATGAGAATTATAAGGTAGGACTTACTGTGAAATGTTTAACAGTATCACAGCTTTGTGAACAGTACCAAAAGAATCAATAATTACTATTAGTGACTAACCATTCCGTCATTTGAATTTAGTTATGTAACTCTTATGCGTGATTGGAGGAATTTAGTAACAGTGATGTCCAAATTAAAAAAAAAAACTATTACTTGACAGAGCGTTAAGGCGTATTGATCTTCAGGTGACCAGCGCTGCGATCGTCTCTTATCAGGTCTTATCTGGTCAAAGTTGACATACAGTAAGTTACGAAACACAAATAGAGCGATTGGTAGCTGTGTGTGTCTATATATGATTTCTCGCGCTTGCTGATGTATGACACATTGCTGACCAGAAGACATGATTATAACTGAACAGAGTATACATACACTGGACTCTCATGTATGTGCGATAAGCTCAAGTAAACATATCTGTGTTGTGAATTTTTTCCGATACGCCTTCTTGCTTTGCCATGTAGTATAGTTTTTTTCTTCAATTATGTAACTCTTGCCTATGGATTGGATTACTGAAAGAAATCCTTTCCCACACAGTTGATATAAGCCTATAAAAAATATTAAAATGTAGTGTGTTTTATTATGTCCTCTGAATTTTCCACAACTTTGGGTGTCAGATATTGAAAATAAGCATAGTTATCTTAAAAGATTTCATGCTAATTCTATAGTGCAACATAAATGGACTTCCAATCTTAGGCATTGAAGTCTTCTGGAATGAGAACGTCCAAACTGATTTGTAGCTTTCCTTGAAGGCTTTCCAAAGTGAAAGTACACTAAAAACAAAAATGCCTGTGCCTTTATTGCTCATCTGCTGCAAAAGTAGACTTTCTTAACTCTCTTTTGCTTATAAGTACAGTACTTTCAGAGCATAATAAAGGTTAAAAAGAAACAGAGAATCTACATGTGCAAGATGAAACTATTTAAAGTGGTGTAACAGCCTTTCTTTTCTTTTTACAGTAAAACCTTGTTAAACTGTACTTCTTTAACCCGAACATTAAAAAAAAAAAAAGGACTTGTTTTACTGATGATAAATTGCTAAAAAATTATGGACTTGTTTTACAGGTGATAAATTGCTATTCTCGGTAGGTACATTATTCAAATTCTCTTGCCAGCGAGCAAATTCATTGCACTCACTCCACTGCTTATTCTATTCATTTATTTCATCCTTAAGATCACATTTACATGATATGGAATCATCAACATCGTAACAATAGAAATACAATACAGTTTACCATAAAAAATACAAATAATAGCGCACACGCACACACAGTCTAAATTAGCCAGTCTTTACAGAACTATCCGTTTACATATTCCATATTCGAATAAAATGAATTTTCTGTTAAACATGCTTTGAGCTTTTTCTTAAATACATTCACAGTTCTACGTTTTTTATATTACGGGGTAGTCTGTTGAACAATTTAATTCCATTGTGATAAGCACTGGTTTTAGCTAGGTTTGTTCTGCAATATTGTACATGTAAATTTTCTTCCTGACTTGTACTGTGATAATGAATCTCTTTGTTGTTTGGTAGCTGATGCCCTATTGCTCTGATATGGTTGGTAACTTCTAATATGTACATACTTGCTACGGTCATGACCCTAATTTTTTAAAATAATTCTCTGCATGATGCTCTACTCAATTCCCCAGTCATTATTCTTAGAGCCTGCTTTTGTAACCAAAATAAATTTTCTGATACCAGGCTGGAAGAAAAACTTTGATAAACATATGGAAAAAGTTTGACCTGGTGTGTCTGACTTGCCAGAAAACAAGATTGAAGAAGAAGAAAAAATAAGTGTGGAAGAAGATTTTATAGACATTTATAAAAATATTGATGGCTGTTCCGATGCTGATGAAGAATACATTGACAATGATGGAGGTTATTAGCTGACTACAGAGGAAGGCATTATTGCATACAGTATTACTGAAAATTAAAATCAATAATATTTAGATTCAGACAATGTTGATGAACCAGCTGTGTTTATGACCCATACATAAGCAGTAGCAAACATAGAGAAATTTATGCTTTGAGTCAAGCCGAAATATTGCCAAATTAACTTCTGATGTTAAAGCGGATGAGAGATCGCACTGCTTGTAAGCAATATACTGAACTGAGACAACAGAAGCTCACTACCTTTTTTACTACCAACTAGTTTGTAGCTATAATGTGTACAGTATAAATTCTTGTACATAGGCTATGTAGTACATACAGTGTATGTGCCAATAGTAATTTCTAAACTCCATTCCAAATATTTTGGTGATGTTGTACATGTTTTTTTTATCATTTTTCCGCCATTCTCTCGATAACCCAGATTTTTAACCTGTATTGGCCCTGGTCCCATATGTCTGGGTAAACGAGGTTCTACTGTACTTTCTTTACTGCTACCTACATTAGATAGAAGACAGATTGACTTCACCATAAATTTGATATCTTAATTTCACTAAAAATATACATTTTGGGCTCACTCAATAAAATTAATTTTAGAAAAAATATATATGTAGTATTTGTACATGTGCCTGTTCATGTCTGTATATGGGGGAGAGAGAAAACAGCATAATAAAAACACAATATGTTGGTTTTATACAGAACTTGGTATCTAAGTTCAGTGTCTTCCATGGATGCAATATGAAGATTTTTAAGAATGATTTTGATTAAAATACTAAGCATTTAAGATATTTATGTGACAAAATATGTATCTTGGATTTTCTAAGAATAGCCTATTTGGTTCTCTTCATGTGGAACAAATCTTACATAACTGGTAATTACAAGGTAAATAGAACTTCACAGAAAATGTAGATCATCTTTAAAATATAAAATTCATTTCAAACATTTTTAACATCATTTCTGAGAAATCTGTTGTTATTGGTTTAAATTTAAATACTTTTTCATCTTTTAAATAGTCTATAGCTATTCAGTTTTTTCTCTTGATTTGGTGACAAATCTCACACTGATTCAGTTTCCTCTATCCTTGTATCTACCAAGAGTCCCAAAAACGTTCTAACCGGCAGTGCGGTGTTTTGTTTGTCCATGCCTTCAGTGCTTGTTTCATCTGCTGTTATCATAGGAAGGTGTGGATGAAATGATTTAATGTTTTAAAAACTACCTTTAAAGGCTTTATTTACCCATGTTATTAAAGGAGATGCTGAAACTGGCCACCGCCATTGTCCATATAACTCTTTAGGAATCTATCCATCATTTGCCATAGTTCTTCCTCTTTAACTGTCCTATTATACCACTACATGGTGTTAGGGTATTCTTGTTCCTCTTAACCCTTATGTGGGTTGAGGAAAGAATCTCTGGATGAGTGAGAGAAAATCCAGGATGGGTGATCAGCCCGATGCCTGGTATAAGAGTGAGGGAAGTGGATGACAGAATGAGGGCGAGATGACAAGATAGGAAAGATGGAGCAATTGGTGGAATGCTGGCAGGGGAAACTAGAGGACCTGGCACCATGGTTCTCGTTGATAAATGCTGGTAATTTCCTGGCGGATATTTTGTTTTAATTCTTCCAAGTGTGTGGGTTTGTCTTGTACACTTTATAGGGATTAGGTCAGGGGACTGAGTGGCCCACAAATCTCTACAAATAATTCTGTCCTGAAACACATTTTCAATTGTTCTCATTAAAACACTGGCTGTATGAGCTGTTGCAAAGTCTTTTTGGAAAAAAAAAAAAAAAAAAAAAAAAAAAAAAAAAAAAAAAAAAAAAAAAAAAAGCAAAATCACACTCCCTGTCTGTTAATTCTCTATGAAAAAGGCACAAAACTGTATTTACATATTGTCGGGCTTCAACTGTGAACTCGAAAAAATTGGGTCTATAACTCTTTCTCCACTAATGGAGATGTGCCAGCATTTCTCAAACTGAACTACAGCAAGTTATGGATAGTTTCCTAAAGAAGTGCCAATAGCCAATTTCAGCATCTCGTTTAATAACATGGGTAAGTAAAGCCATTACAAGTAGTTTTAAAAATACTGCATGGTTTCTTTCATCTGCACCTTTCTATGATAATGGTATACGGCAATGAGCGCTGAGGGTGCAGGCAAGCAAAACGCTGCGCACTCAGGTTGTTTTCAGATTTCTCTGTACAATGAAATGCTACAAAAATTTATTGTGATTATTCACATGAGGTATACAGAAAATTAAATTTCAATCAGCTTTGTAAGAGCTATTAAAAATAAATGATAAGGATAGAGAGTTACATGAATGTAAGGGTCAGAATTCTTATAAATATACTGTGAAATGTAGCATAAGAAATTTCTTCTAGAAAAAAGAGTGGCTTATGTGGATGAAAGCTGGAACAAATGCTTCTTTATTTTCAATTTAATTTTACTAAACAGTTTTGTCTATGGAATGCGACACCAGTGTGCCAATACCCTCTAAGAAAAATTAAAGAGTCAGTATCTCAATTGTCTTTAAATGTACGAAATAAAAAAGTAATACTTTAAAAGGAATACCTGTAATGTATTTCTTTTTTCCAGTGTTCATAAACATTTTTGCATTACAGTACTGAGATTGTGCACATGTCTTAAAATTAAAAAGTAATTTAACTTGCTATTACTTTTTATTTTTATAAGCACATTGAAGAAAAGAACAAAATGTAAAGGATGTTAATATAATATACAGATACAAGTGCCATCAATGGAATGGATGTCCATATCAATTTTTTCCGCACATATATAAACAGTAAAAATTATTAAAAAAATATATAGGAAGTTAACTTAAACACCCTACAAGTTTTGTAGGCAGAGGGTAAGAAAAAATATAACGTTCAAATGGATGGCTTATTAAACACAATCACTTTACATCCATTTTGTGTATTTTCTCTAGAATTACTCTGTGCATTAAGATCATCTTCCTTCCCATTAGCTTCATCATCATCCTCTTCTTCTTCTTCCTCTTCTTCATCTTCATCTTCGTCATCGTCTTCATCTTCGTCATCATCAACCTCATAATCAGCTTGAGCATGCATGTGTCTAACTTCTATGTCCACATTGATTTCAAGCTGCATTCTCACATCAAGTACCATAAAGCCAACAGTAATTAGGACTGGAAGACGGAATCGCGAGTCCCATGCCAAATTTAACAAAAACACAAGTCCTTTCTGAAATGCTCCCCCAAGTCCAAGAACTGAAGATACTGTAGACAGATTACCAACTGATTCCAAGCCCATTGCTAAATGGTATATATGCACCTGAAAATAAAATAGAAGGTATGGAAATACTGCTGATAATATGATGGTTGTAAATAAGTAATGGTAGCATATTTAGTATTAGTAAGCACGTTTGGTATATCCCAAAAAATAGCATATAACTCTAAAGTAAATATTTAGCAATGTCCTATTATTTCCTCAGCAGCCAGCCCAGGTAGCCATGATCACTAGAGCATATACCTATCGCATTCCACTGCATAGAGGGTCATGGATTCGAGTCCCACCTTGGACATGGGTGTTTATGTGTATAGTGTATATGTGTGAAACTATAGAAAACAGTAACAAATGGAAAGAACAAAAAACGGTTAAATAAGGAAAAGAAAAATATATATCTATGTATATACATAATGTATATTTAGTTAAAATGAAAAATAAAAACGCTTGAGGTGATTTGTGATGTTAACTTAAGAGTTACCTAATTCTTACAGCTATACAGCTCTCACAGAGTCCACAAAATAAAATTGAATTATGGGTAGTCTTTCCGTTGAGAAAGGGGATATTCTGATATCTCAGTGACAACACAATCCACATTCATAATTTAATGAGTTGTAGTGTGGTATAAAATTAAGAGTAACGGACCACATTATACCATATTTGTGTGTTTGAGCAAATATCTTGGCAATAATTTATAAAAGAAATTGTGCACAATGTATGGAAGCAAATATAAAAATTTGCACTGTTTAGTAATTTACCCAGAAACAAAACATAAGATAAAAATTGGAATACTTAAAGACAGAAATTTTGTTTTTAAAACTATTTGGAAATAATAGGAAGGAGCTTCTAAAATGACTGGATAACTTGGAACATAGTGAACATATTGATATGGAAAAAAAAAAAAAAAAAAAAAATTATTAGGATCAATAAGAATTAAGGAAAATAAACTCTCAGACATTCAAGAAATAAATAGAAAATATGTATAAGGATATAAGATTTAAATTACTTGGAATGTACACACAACCGAAAGGTTAAGTGTACAGTATCGCTAGATATCATGTAAGTGTAAATGTAAGGACAGTTAAAATTAGAATACATTAACACTAAATAAACCATTCCTTTGCACTACACAGGTAATATATAATTAATGATAAATTAATGTTATTAAATATTAGATAAAAATGATTATGAAAATATTTTGGTCTTATTGGTTCAAAACACATTAAATTTACAATATTTTCAATTCAAAGAATGAAATTCAACAATAAATTATGTTTTGAATATTTAAGAGCTTTGTATGACAATGTCAGGGACTATTATTTTATTATAGACCAACTGCATTTAAATTATGTGGTGCTAATATATGGCCTCAGAGTATTATTTGCTACATATTAAATAATACAATTAATTGGGGGTGTGAAACCTAAATAATGTTTTCAAAAAGTTGGTTTCTCTCTTCTGCAATGAGATTTTGAATTGTGCCAGTAAACTCATTCCTTAGGTAGCATTAAAGATTTAAATTGTAAACTGAACAAAATGAAAGAAAAGTATAGTCAAAGATCTTCAATTGCAAGATAAATGTGTGTAAATGTTCCTCCTTTAACACTTTATGCATTATTGAAACCAATGTTTTGGTTATGTCAAGAGTGGTTAAGTCAATGGAATTTTACGTCCTTAATAGAGTAAAAATTGGTGGTTTATTCATGAAAAATGCAAAAAATAACGTATTTTTAGCACATTATACATTATTTAAAATAGTTTTCCACAAGTTAACCACTCCGACAACCTAGAAAATGTCATCCTGTGATGTCATCCTTTCACACGAATTCAATGTTAAATAGTACATATGAGCCTTATCATTGCAAAACATACCAAAATTCAGTTAGAATCACGTTAGAAATGAAACACTTTCGTTAGTTATAAATATTTCTTGTGACTGACAATTTGTTTACAACGATGATCTCGCCATTTCTGCGTAAGGAACTAAGGATATGCAAAATCGTTAGCCAACCGTATAGGTTTTGAATATATGTGTGTAATGTATTTGATGTAATCAAAGAATTGCGAGCAATTTGATATAGCATCAATACAGAAGAAGAAATGTCATAACCAATAGACGCTAATAAAATTTACAAGAGACCTACAATTTGTTTTATGTATTGACATACGACTACAATAAATAACAGTTTTGGTAATACTGGAACTTGTCACATTCTGGAGAATTTACCCTGGAAAAACCGCTCTTTTCAAACCAAGATACAATAAGTGCTACTTATATGTTTGTATAGAAAGTGCGACATATCCCAATTATATTAGTAGTTGAAACTTTTATTGCAATGCTTCTCATATACATTTTGCTCTGCACTTCATTTTTTTGTAAACGGGGTAAAAAGTGCACAACCAGAAATTAATAGTCATTTTGACACGTGGCATCATGGAAGGGTGAATTCCGCCCCTCAATTACGTGAAATAATTGTGCTTCTCATTTTATCGCCATATAAACAAAGAGAAATTGTAATGTACAAGCATCTTTAGTATAAATATTTCATACAGTAAATAAGAAATTATTGGATAAAATGTGTCGTGGGAAATTAATATGTAAATTCTGGAAACTGCTTCAGGCAACCTTGCACTTCCAAAGCAGAAATTCAACTAACGCTCACGGATTTTATTTTTACCTCCGGCACATGTGTAGATCATATTACTAAGAAGAGAAAAAAATCAGTCATGCTTTAAGGGGCATGGAACTGTGTAAGATGAAACAAAAATTATCGGATTTGTTACTCTCACAAGTTTCTCTGCCCATTATCGGACTGTCACTAAGGGTCAGAGCCGGGCCCCACCGATAATATCACGCAACTTAAAGGCATTTTTAATTTGAAGAAAAAAATATATTTTATTAAATTATAGTAATCATAGCAAACGATAATTTATAATACCAAGGTTCTTAATGGTTATCGAAGCTTGCAACCCGAAGTGTTGTATACGACAGTCGTGTTAGTCACTTTGCTGCAAAGCAGAATGCAATCTGATAACGCACTGATTACTCCAATTACTCTACTTGGGCATAACATCTGTCTGTCGTTTGTGATTCCTACGCATTACATTGGGGACCCGAACTCATTGATGGACGGAGATCATCTGCTCCAGTGTAGTGCAGACAAAACAGATGGAGAACTGACAGCACAACTAGTCACACGTTATTGGGAGGCCAGAAGGAAAATGGAAATTCTCCAACTACATGAGGCCGCGCCGTGGCTCAGTGGTTAGACCGCTTGGCTCTCACCTAGGCGGCCCGGGTTCGATCCCAGGCGACCGCAAAGTGAGATTTGTGGTGGACAACACGGCGCTGGGGCGGGTTTTCTCCGGGATCTCCGGTTTCCCCCGCCATTTCATTCCACCGGTGCTCCATCTTCATCTCATGTATCATCAGTGCCATCGCCTGCGGTGTCGTATGTAGTAAAAGCGGGCGTTAAACACTACACACATCCAACTCCATGAGCATTAGCAACCAACATTTGCGTTCATTGGTGCTTAGTACACGTTCAAGAAGCGCACCAGCACCCGCTCCCCACCCCTCTCTCTAGCTCGTTCGACAACAATCAGTGCGTTATCTGAGAAATTTATATTAGCAAAGATAAGGTAGGGTAACCTTTTGAGCAGTACGACAATACTTGATATAACATGCCGTGTGAATCGTCTGCCACCCCCTCCCCCGAGTACAGTTGACTGTAAACTATTGTGACGGCCATACGCATATTAAGTGTTCATAAAGAAATGAATACTGAAAAATTTTCCAAGTTTTTCCCCTTAACTCGGTGCTAGCAATAGATAATGAATGCCTGTTACCATAATATACAAGCAGATAAACCTCCAATGTCAAGTTCTTTATGAAGTTATATGCTTTCTTGGTGACAAAATCACAATATCCCGTTTGATGAAAATAGCACCAAAACAAAATTGTATGATTAAACTATAGCCAACAAGCCGACTCAGAAGAAAATTTTGACTGACCAAATATTGTCAGAATATAAACATGTAGATTAGATTAAATTATTTATTGTGCATATTTTAAGATCTTACAATTTATAACTTTTGGCTACATTTGTCTTTACCTTGTTGTTACCTTGGCTTACATGATACCCTGGTCTTCTGCTCTGCCAGGTAGCTCTTAACCTCCAAGTCTCCTTGTTACTTAATTAGCCCCATTCTTCCCCCTCATCTTCCTTTTTTATATTCTTTACATTTCTGGCCCGTTTTTCTTTTACTTTCTGTAAGAACTCACCAATACTTCTTACCTGCTTTTCCTCCCTTCCCTTTAACATTTTTATAGCTACTATCCTCTTCTCTACTATAAACATGTAAGCTTAAGGCTTCCTCCGTAACATCCGGAACTGAATCCTATAGAATTAAGAGGTAATTGCATGCAGAAATGCAACCTTTAAAATTAAAGACGAAATGTTATGCCGCCAAAGATTTGAGGAAATTGGACAAATGTAAGGGAAAAGGTATGTCTTCATTGGGAAAAATGTGCACTGACGGCCGAAAAAATTAAACGAATTATAACTGAAGACATTGGGATGGAAACAGTAACGAGGATGGCAGTGATAATGAACTCAACAGACGAAGGTACGTTAGACATAGAAGAATTATAATATGATTAAAGGCAACATTGTTTAACTTAGAGTTAAGTTGTGTGTAAGTGAAAAACCTTTTTGGAGCTATAGTATTTAATTTGTTGGAGACTGTACGACTTCCGTGAACAGCGACGCGTTAAAATCATATTAGTAATGCTTGAGAGGGTGAAGTCATCGCAGTGAGATGTCACTGTCATTGGGAAAAATGGTAAGAGACTCGCATCAAATCTTTCACTTAAATTTTACAGTGTTCAAGAACCACTGCGCGGCTTACAGGACGGTTGCCGGTCTTCGAACCTACATTCCGTGGTGGGACTGTATCCGAACCACAGTACGGTGGGATGTTTGTTGTCCGGGCCTGCCGGGGAAAGTTCCCAAGTGAAATGTAGGAACCCTGTCTTCCTTCCGCGCTGGGATGCTCCACTTTGGAGCATAGGTATGATAGACCAAGTTTGGACCTCTGTGTCGAGTTTCCACCAAAGTAATCCATTTCCAAAGCAACACTTCCGGCATTGGGCTGATCTCTCTGATCAGGAATCCTCTCATCCTCAACCCCTTGCCTATGAGCCTCGAGGTTGCGTGGTTCAGAAGGCGCAAGTTCCACTTAAGGAAATGCAGGAAATCATTCAAATCATTTCTCTACACACGTAGCGAAATAGTAAAAATACATCTCATGTTTTGAACTTTTTTATCATAGAAGGTAAGATTGCATTAAATTATACATATGCAAAATTTAAGTTTCATTTTGAAATGTATAACTAGAGAGCTGGCAGTTTTTATTAGTACATTTCTTGAATTTATCGGTAGTCTTAGAACCTCTTGTAATATTAATTATAATATGATCAGTAATTTAGATTAGCTTATTTGTGTGATAGGATATAAACGTGATGTATGGAAAGTATCTTTGATTCAACTAATTGCAGCATTGATTGATGTAATAAAAATACTTAATGGGGGTTTATCAACACGTGGCTGGCAGTGCGGTATAAAATTCAGCAGTTTCGGCCTTGTGAAAGCCATAAATAATCCATTCATGCAGTTTTATATTCAAAAAGTTTAAACTCTACCTTAGCTTCATTAAAGGTTTTTATTAGATTAACGCAAAAACTTGAATTGCAGTCTAAGAAAAGAGAACTACTGTCACTTTAAGCTCGTGTTAATATGGAAACACTGCTGATCAGGAACTGCAAGTAAGTATACCAAAGTCCCCTTTCCTCCAAGGAGCACTAACAGAAGAATAAGAAACAACTATAGGTGTACATTAGAACCTCGTTTACAGGATCAACTGGGACCACGACCGATCCGAGTTAACGAAAATCTGGGTTATCCGAAGAATGACGGAAAAACAATAAAACGCTTGCATAACACAACCGAAATAATATTTAATGTAGTTTACACATTACTATCGGTACACTTTCACCTAAAACGCATACAATGTATGTACTGTAATAGCCCATATATTTGCACTGTACACAACATACCACAAACTAGTCGGTAGTAAAAAAGGCAGTGATGTTCCGCTGTCTCAGTTTAATATATCGCTTACTAGCACTTCACTTCTAATAAGTAATTAAATTATTAGATTAAATAATTAATATTAAGTAATTAGACTAATTATTAGACTATATAAGTGATTCATTCACTTCTAATAAGTAAATGTTCTGTGGTGCCGAGTATAGTTCAACGTCAGAGCTCTGGCGCTATCTGCACAAGGTTGATTGCCATGCACATGTGGAACCAGTTATTTTGAACTGGTCATAGTAAAGCGAAACTATTTCACGTTACTCTTTAGTTGCTGTGTTCTGGGATTTAAATACAAATTAGTGCAATATGACCAAAACACGATGCCAAAGATTAAGACCTTAAAATTAAGCATTTGATAGAAGAATATGACCCTAGGTGCTTTAGGAAAATGATTTATATGTATGTACATGTATATAATATAAATTTCATATTTAATTATTGGTGAACAAGGAACAGATAAAGTTATAAGTCACAGTTTTAGCAATATGTTAAAAGTACACGGTAAAATCATTAGTTCTGAATCAAACTTTGTACTAAAATTTGTATCCTTTTCCCAGTCAAAGGCAATCCTGAAGGAAAACTTTTCATTAAGTGTGCGTACTGTATTGCTCTAGACGCAGCTACGTTGTAGGTAAGGAAACAAGTGACGGCTGAGTAGAGTACGTGTTGGCAGACTGAAGACAGCCCGAGGAGTGTTAGTAGTGCATCTGCTTAATCACATAGTGACGGGTTTGTTGTAGCAGAGTGACGGGTGAGAATTAGAAGGGGCAAAGAAAGGAGGTTGCTGTCCAGGGTGCAATAGCCTTTGTGCACTGGATTTACAGTTTTATAATATTCAAGGTTAGATTGAATGTTGAATCCAAGCATCTCTTGGTAGAAGATAATGGAGCTTGGCTTTTGCTGCTGTTAGCGGATGTACTCACAAGCCGTTCTGGGAATCCGGTGACGTCTGAAGCGGCGTTCTCTGAGACTATATGACGCCAAAGCAGGGCGTTCCGATGGGATGGCAAACAGTCGTAAACTTTTGCGGCTCTACTCTTAATTTCATCCAGTACTCACGGAAGAGATGATGCTTCGTGTTTTAATCTCATGGAGAAGGAGCGGAATACAGAATAGAGTAGCAACAGTTTTCAGCCTGCGACCATGTCCCAGATCTCACAGGCGTACACTACGACAAGGATTATAAGTGCTAGGAAGAGACATAATTTTATGGGGCAGACATCCAGACCGTAACATGGCTCCGTTAG
Source organism: Mantis religiosa (assembly GCA_030765055.1). NCBI lineage: Eukaryota > Metazoa > Arthropoda > Insecta > Mantodea > Mantidae > Mantis > Mantis religiosa. The sequence goes on from CM060957.1 coordinate 83,891,193, forward strand.
GCCGATGTGACAACTTCCTGATGTGTTCTTCGAAACGTGGGCACTTCTCAAGCTTTTCTGCTAAATAAATCACGGCGTTAGTCCACTCTATCCTTTTCCTAAGGTAAGTGAACTAAGTGAATGTAGGGAAGTTGGCGGGAAAGCAGTACTTAGTAAGCAGGATAACGCGGCTTTTTCTCGAGTAGATGCACCGTTCTTAGAGGTGAAGGGGGTGTGTCTGAATGGGGTTGAAGGTTCTGCCTAGATGTTTATTTGTAGCACGTCGTCAACATATTGACGAGGAGCTCTGTGGGGAGGTCAGCCAAGTAGACAGGGAAAGCACGAGAGATAGGACAGAACCTTCAGGGATTCCACATCTAATTGACCTACGTATTGATTTGTCTCCCGCCACTGGGATCATGATTTTAGGAAGGGGTGTGTAAGTTGTACAATATATGTGTAGGAGCTCTAGGTAGACAAGTATATGCAGAAGGTTTGTATGTCAAGTCGTAGAAAAGACCTTCTCGACATCCAGCGATATCGCCGGGGTGTAAGCCCGTCCTATATTCCAAGCCAGAAGTTCGAGTGTTCAGAACGAAAATCAAACTGGTAGGTGGGATGGTTTGATGTGCACAAGAGGGCACAAACCGGCTAATAGTGCTCTCTAGAAAACTTTCGATAACTCTGACAGGAGACTAGAGGAGCGTTACTTGGAAGGATGGGCTGGTCTTTCCTCGGCTTAAAAACGCATTATCACTCGGGCCTCTTTCCACTGACCCGGAAAGTAGCACAGGGTAGGACACATATTGAAGACTCGTGTCAAAAAAGCACGGCATACAGAAAGCGGGGAGCATGGCCTTTTTGGATGACCGGTGATAACGCTTTTAGCAGCATGCTGTTGTGCGTACGAGTTGTGCCCAGTTTTGCCCTGAACTGCGTAGCTCTATGTTTGTTTACGAAGTTTCAACGCTGACCTTCAATCGAAGCTAACGAAACACGTCGGCATAGTTTGTGTTGCGTGTACGACGTATGTTTTTTAAGTCAGTACCGTTTTGGAATTAAAAAAAGACGTGCATATATATCGCAATCATTTTATTTCTACATGAAAGCCTGTACCTTAATCTACTTTTCTACACAATTTCCGTGAATATCGAGGCACTTGTCATAACGTGGCACCAGATTTTGAATACCCTCCTCATAAAATTCTGCCGCATGACGTGTTAACCACTGTATCCCAACTGTTTGGACTTCGTTATCGTCTTGAAGACGCTGACCGCCCAGATGTTTCTTCAGATGCAGGAACTAATGGTAGTCGCTGGGCGCCAGATCAGGGCTGTATGGAGGATGATCTAGAGTGTCCCATTGAAAATATTTGATGAGATCTTTGGTCCGATTAGCTACATGTGGACGGGCATTGTCATGCAGCAAAACGATACCCTTATTCAACTTGCCACGTATTTTCTTCTGGATTGCACGGCGCAGATATTTCAACGTCTCACAATAAGACGCTGCATTAATTGTCTCATTACGAGGCAGAAACTCCATTAGCAATACTCCATCTCTGTCCCAAAAAAACTGTGCACATGATTTTCCGGGCAGAAATTGTTTGCTTAAACTTCACTTTTGTGGGTGATGATGAATGTCGCCATTCCATGGATTGTTGTTTTGATTCTGGTGTGACGTAGGCCACCCAAGTTTCGTCACCAGTAACAATTTGGTCTAAAAAATCTTCACCTTGTGGTACCGCTCAAGGAAAGTCAATGTACTGCCTAAACGTTGGGTTTTGTGCAAATCCGTCAACATTTTCGGAACCCAACGTGAACACAATTTCCGGTACTTCAAGTTCTCGGTCACAATGTGATACAAAACACTACGAGAATATTGAGGAAAATAGTCGCACAATGATGAAATTGTAAAGCGTCTGTTTTCTCTCACCTTTTCGTCCACTTTCTGCACCAAATCTTCAGTAACGACCGAAGGACGCCCACTCCGTTCTTCATCATACACGTTTGTGCGGCCATCTTTAAATGCTCTCACCCATTTCCTTACCATTCCATCACTCATAATGTTTTGTCCGTAAACTTCACAGATCTCACGATGAATATCGATCGGTTTTACGCCTTTAGCACTAAGAAATGGTATAATAGCCCGTACTTCACAATCGGCGGGACTCACGATTGTCGGAGGCATCTTAAACACTCAGTAGCCAACGTATACAATGAAGAATCAGACTGTAATGGCGTCAGTGCGTAACAAGAAATGTAGGAAACGTCAGGCAGACACGCTGCCATCTACGCTACAGAAGCGGGCATATTTCTTCTACCTGCCTTAGATAAATAGTGGGGAAGGAAGAAGAAAAAGCAAGGGGTATTTTTATTGTTGCATAAGTGACAGTTTTTGGTGATGGAATGTGTCTGCAAATTTTGGTAGTTCTGAACTCACCCTCTACATTCTACGGACAACATACTAGTTCAAACCCGGAAAAGGGTGATGGAGCTTTCCTGGCGTAAACATTGTTAGCATGGCTTCCTTTGGAAGGGAAATAAGGCCGGCGGTAAAAGAGTAAAAGAGCCTAAGCCTCATAGAGACCTCTGAGAAAAATAAAGCGGTCTTTTAGTCCCAATATATGTACGAGACATAGAATGGGACGCTGGGAGCCAAAGCAGTTATAGACCATCCTAAAGTAAAACCTCAATTTCAAACACACACACACACACACACACACACACACACACACACACACACACACACACACACACACGCGCGCGCGCGCGTACGCACACACTCATCTGTGTTCACATTAAGAAAGACTGTCATCCAACTGTTTAAATGCCCTCATGTATTCCAATAAAATCTAGATAATTATTGAAGCACAATCTCTAGCTTATTGTCACCCGAACGTTGGAACATCCTATAGAACCAGCTGACGACAGCAGCAGGAGACGGAGGCACTCGGACAAGCCCCCTCGTTTGTCTTATAGCGGTAACAAGGGGTGGCTGGGAAAAAAAAAACATTACCGTGCCGTCTCTTTCCGCTGCCCTTGATTTCTCGAACTTACGGGATATTTCATCTAATCCAGAGCATTCTCGGTCGGCCAGCTGACCCTATATAAGCAACACGCCGAGCTGGAGGAGATCAGTCAGTTCTTGGCGTAAGAATGCAGTGCTAGTGTACGAGAAGACTGTGTGAGTGCATCGGAGGATTGTACGTAATTACGAGTGCAAGTGAAATTGTAACGGACGAACTGGTGAATCGTAATTGTGTGCCTTATGTAATTCTGTGTAATTGGCAAGAGTTTAACTGTAAGTCGGTGGAAATAAAGAACATTTTTGAGTGGTGCAATTGGACTTTTCATTTCACGAACCCACAAAGTCACACTGGTGTCAGGAAGCGGGACGACAACTTCACCGAACATTACAACCATGGACGCGGCATTGGAAAAGATTTTGGAGAAGATGGAAGAAATGAAGGCCGAATTAACAGCGAAGACAGAAACGGCAAACAACAACTTGGCCACGACAACAACCGCAAAGATGGCCGAACTGACCACGGAAATGAAGGTGGCGAACGAGGCCCTCGCCGCCAAATTTGAAGAATAGTTGACCGGCGTGAGGGTTAACGTGACGGAGCTGGGCAAGCGGATGGGCTAAGTGGACGAGCGCGTCGAGGACCTGGCGAACAGCTTCAATGACCTAGAGCAAAAGGCCGACAATAACGCCAAGTCCCTGAACGCCGTGGTTGAAGACGTCGAAGACCTCGCGAACCGCGTAAACAACCTGGAGGGAAAGGCCGACAGCAACGTCAAGTCCCTGAGCGCCATAGTGGAGGACGTCGTCGGCAGGAGGTTGAAGGATTTGAAGGCCGACGCACCGGGACGCGACACAACATCGGCGCGCGTCAAACCTCCGAAATATGACGGCGCGTCACAATTTGAGGTCTTCCGCCGCCAGTTCGACACAGTGGCCAAGCACAACAGATGGTCACCGGAGGAGGAGGCCACACAGTTAATAGCCAGCCTTCAGGGACGGGCCGCGGAAGTCCTAAACGCGGTGCAGACGACGGCGGCGCCCAAGGACATCTAGGAGACCCTGGAGAACCGTTTCGGGAACCACCGCTTAGCCGCAGCATACCGCAGCCAGCTAAAGGCAAGGTCACAGCAGCCGGGGGAGACGCTGCAGGAGTTCGCCATAGCGATTGAGCAGCTGGCTAGCAAGGCCTTGTTTGACCTGCCACTGGAGTTCGTATCCTGGGAAGCCGCCTACAACTTTGTCGACGGGGTACGGGACACGGAGATTCGTCAGCGCCTATTGCTCGGCGATTATAAAACCATCCACGAGGCGCTGACAGCAGCATTAAGGATGGAGGCGGCCGAGGTAACATCTATCCCGACGTCGAGAACGAGGAGTGTCCGCTACACCAGAGGCAGAAGACCAGCCGAGGGACGCCGGCGAACACCTAGTGGCCTGTGTTGGGGGTGTGGATAGCCCGGACACCTGCAGAGAGACTGCCCACACCAGGAAGGGCAGCTGGAAGAACGAGTAAGGCCCGGCGTGGAGAGGGACACGTCGACGCCATCATCACCATCCCCTCGAGTGACGCTGCGCGCCGTCAGCCGGCGTATTGATACAACCTCATCGCAGACGGTTGGGTGAGAGGGAAGCCGTGCCGCGTGCTGGTGGACACCGGGGCGGTTGTGACCATCATCAGACCTGACGTGGCGAAGGGTTTGCCGACGAGGAAGCCGAGCCGACCATACGAGCTTGTCACGGCATCGGGTGACACCTTGCCTGTGGAGGAGGCCCTGCTGGAGCTGACCTTGGGGCGGAGTGCCGTGCGTCTGTGGGTGTTCGTCGCGAAGGTGGCTGAGGAGGTAATTCTGGGACTGGATGCCCTCAGGAGCCACGAGACGACGGTCGACGTCGGCAGGAAGGTCCTGCGGCTCAACGCAGAAGATGTTATACTCCGTCAACCCGAAGAGCGCCTTGGAATCTGCAGGGTCGTCTTGAACGAAGACGTGGTTGTCCCCGTGAGGAGCGAGGTGACGGTGACGGCGCGACCAGAAGGCCAGAGAGCAGGTTGGGTCCAGAGGCTGCAGGAGTACGACTTCACCTCGGAACATCGTAGAGGGAAGAGCCACGGTAACGCTGACGCTATGTCCCGAACACCCTGTCCAGAAGAGTGCCGCCAGAGCACAAGAAAGGAAGAGGAGCGGGCCGCGGAGTCCAAGTAGTTGTGTCAGTGCCTGCGGACGGCTGGGATAGCGCGGGCCTGAGGAGGGAGCAGCTGGCGGACGCAGACTTGGGGCCACTTTTGAGGGAAGTGGAGGCAGGGACGAGACCAACCTGGGCGGACATCGCACCGAGGAGCGCCACCTACAAGTCGTACTGGGCCCAATGGGACTCGTTGAAGACCAGAGAGGGCGTGCTGTTCCGGGTATGGGAGTCACCCGATGGGAAGACGCAGAGAGAACAGTTGGTACTTCCCCGGAGTAAGGTCCCGGACGTCCTGGAGGAAGTGCACGCCGGTATTTCAGGAGGACACCTGGGAGCGAACCGAACGATTGACAAACTACGGCAACGCTACTACTGGCTGAAACTCCCAGCAGATGCTGAGAGATGGTGCCGTCAGTGCCACGTATGCGCGGCGAGTCGTGGCCCCCAGACTAGGAGCCGGGGTCGCATGCAGCAGTACAACGTCGGAGCGCCATTCGAGCGGATCGCCGTTGACATTGCTGGACCGTTCCCAGTTTCCGACCGAGGCAACAAGTAGCTAATGGTGGTTGTGGACTACTTCACCAAGTGGCCGGAGGTGTATGCCATCCCAAACCAAGAGGCAAAGTCAATCACAGACTGCCTCGTGGAGGAAGTGTTCTGTCGATTTGGGGTGCCGTTAGAGCTACACAGTGACCAGGGTACCAACTTTGAGTCCAACCTAATGAAGGAGGCACTACAAAGGCTTGGGGTAAACAAGACCCACACGACGCCTCTACATCCCCAGTCGGATGGCATGGTCGAAAGATACATCAAGACCTTAGAGGAACACCTGAGGAAGGTCGTGGCCAGCCATCAGCGAGACTGGGACGTCAAGGTGCCACTGTTCTTGCTGGCCTACCGCTCGTCTACACACGACACAACTGGGATGACGCCAGCCAGTTTAATTTTCGGCCGAGAGTTACGCCTCCCTTGTGACCTGGCTTTTGGAAGCCCTCCGGAAGCGAAACAGTTAGCGACCGAGTATGTGGAGAACTTGGTAGACCATCTCCACGACATGCACGAGATGGCTCGCCAGAACATCCAGAAGGCGAGCGACCGCATGAAGACCAGGTATGACAGGCAAGCCAACGGCCAAGGGTTCCAGCAAGGTGACCTGGTCTGGTTGTACCGTCCTACCCGGACCAAGGGACGCTGCCCGAAGCTCCAGCAGCCATAGCAAGGACCGTACCGTGCGGTGAAGAGGATTAACGACGTGGTCTACCGCATCCAGAAGGTTCCCCGAGGGAAGATGTTGGTTGTACACCTGGATCGCCTGGCACGCTACGATGGTGCTGTTCGGGACGAGCAGCTTTGAGGAGGGAGCAGTTTCACCCGAACGTTGGAACACCCTATAGAACCAGCTGACGGCAGCAGCAGGAGACGGAGGCGCTCGGACACGCCCCCTCGTTTGTCTTATGGCGGTAACAAGGGGTGGCTGGGAAAAAAACATTACCGTGCCGTCTCTTTCCGCTGCCCTTGATTTCTCGAACTTACGGGATATTTCATCTAATCCAGAGCATTCTCGATCGGCCAGCTGACCCTATATAAGCAACACGACGAGCTGGAGGAGAGTCAGTCAGTTCTTGGCGTAAGAATGCAGTGCTAGTGTACGAGATGACTGTGTGAGTGCATCGGAGGATTGTACGTAATTACGAGTGCAAGTGAAATTGTAACGGACGAACTGGTGAATCGTAATTGTGTGCATTACGTAAATCTGTGTAATTGGCAAGAGTTTAACTGTAAGTCGGTGGAAATAAAGAACATTTTTGAGTGGTACAATTGGACTTTTCATTTCACGAACCCACAAAGTCACATTATGTAGGCAAGCAACATAGGAATTAAAAATATGCCACAGAACACCAAAATTACATTACATCAAAAATAGGGATAACTATAAACTGCTGAAATAAAATTATTTATACTGACATATTCTTCATCCCCAAAACGAGGCAACGAGCAGTGTTTTGTTTGCGAGGGAATCGAGATCTTACAAACCAATCGATATGTGCTGCGCAATTCTAAAAGCAATGTAACTTTGGAACATTGGAAATAAACTCAAATCATACCTTCAAATCAAGTGAATCCCTAAGCGTCTGTAGGATTTTGAGGTGCACAGATCCAACAATTTTGACATTCTTATACATTCCGTTTTTTGTAACCATTCGATTACAAACACTTTTATAAATCTGAATATTTTATGAGTTGTAGGTGTTCCGTGTGACAACCTGTTAGAAACGCTGTAGATCGTAACATCCGGGTTCTGCGATATGTGTACATGCGGGAGACATGTCACAACGTACCATCGTGTTCTGTTTGACTGCTTCAAGCCGAAAGAGATAATTCAGTAATTTATTACACATAGCACTTCTGTAGCATAAACAGCAGGGATACACAGGTCATGTGGTTTATTTTGCCTTGACTTGACTGAGCCTATTTCCCTATGTTGTAGAGATTGTAATCCAGTGCACCCAAATTCTCAGATCAGGATTTACCTAAATTACTTTTCTTCATTAAAGGTAAGAAAATTGAGCACTTCAAACTCAGCTTTCATTAAACTTTTATATAAAAGGTCCAAACTTTGGGCCCCATATATGCAAGTGATTTCGTGTGACACGATAAGGAATGACAGCAGCACTTATGTGATATATTTATGCATACGACCTGATTATTGTACGAGGGCTGTTCAATAAAGAATAATCATAATTTTTTTACAGTCATAATTTTTCGCTCTATAATTCAATCTTATTATATTCTCTTAGCTCAATGTGAAACAAACACGCCGTAAGTTTCATTGTTGGTACTCCTGGTTCCCGCCTGTGAAAACCAAGCAAGTTCAGACATGTTCAGTATCGCCTACCGCTGCAATGGAGGTAACACGCGAGGAACAATATGCGGCTTTGAAATTCTGCTTTCGTCTCAACATATCTTCAGTTGAGACCTATATAATGCTACAGGAGGTCTATGGACAGTCTGTTCTTCCCTACAGCACAGCTCGAAGGTGGTTTAAAATGTTCAATGAGGGGAGACAATCAATTTCAAAGGAAGGTGGACCCGGTGCTCCAGTTACTGCTCTTTCGGAAGAAAACATCAACACTGCTGCTGCCATTGTGAGAGAGGATCGACGAATTACCTTAAGATCACTTTCTGAAATACTGAACATTTCATTGGGTGCCACCCACACGTTGGTGACAAACATTACACATGAGACGTGTTTCTCCGCGATGGGTTCCAAGACTGTTGATTCCCGAGCAAAAGGACATTCGCATGCAGGTCTGCAGGCAGTTAAAGTTGATGTTAGAGGAAGATCTGGGGTTTCTTTCAAACGTAATCACTGCTGATGAAACTTGGCTACATCATTTTGATCCTGAGAGCAAACAGCAAAGCTCAGTGTGGAAATCTCCTTCATCGCCAACCTCCCAAAAAGCAGAACTGGTTGCTTCTGCTGGGAAAGTTATGGTCATCTCATTCTTTCATATTCATGGAATGATTTATCAGTATGTTGTACCTGCACACACATCAGTAACTGGTCAATACTACAGGGATGTCCTGAAAACATTGCAAGTCCATATCAGGCGCAAAAGACCACATTTCCGTGAAGCAGGCTGGATGCTGCACCAGGATAATCCGCGGCCGCATATTGTCAATGTTGTTGCTGAATATCTTGCTAAAATCAACGTGAAGTGTATCCCTCACCCTCCCTATAGTCCGGATATAGCCCCATGTGACTTTTTTATATTCCCTAACTTGAATAAACGCCTTCGTGGGAGGCATTATCCATCATCAGAAGCAGTGGTGAAGTCTGCGGAGGCGATTTTGAAGTATCACTCAAAAATGGTTTCCAGCATGTCTTTGAGGACTGGCACAAACGCTGGGACAAGTGCATCGCATTCAGGGGAGACTATTTTGAGAAGGACCATCAAAATTATGAGGATGAGTAAAGGTACGTTGTCAAAAAGATTGTGATCATTCTTTATTGAACAGTCCTCGTACATGGCATTGTACAGTATTACAATATTGTACAATGCCATGTACAATAGCCAGGCCATATGCATAAATGTATGTCATGTAGTAGTCGCGGTGTTATTGTGGATATCAATTCCAACCACCCAATTCCATATTTAGTTCGATGATCAGCATGAATGTTTTGTGTTGCACTATTGCTAAAAACCTTTAACTGGATAAAATATACGAAAAAGAATTCGAATGTACTTCCGTAAATAGCGCAAGGTCTGTCTGTGGTCACAAACTGTAATGAAAATTGAACGTTTAACACGCATTTTTTCTATTAAATGTTTTGTTTCATACTTAATAGAAGTACAAAACGTGATAATCAGATCACATATTCAACACGTAAAAGAGCAAACCAAACTGAAAGGTGAAAGCTACGAGTACAGTTGTAGATTTTTCCAAAGAGGCAAATGCTACCCGCCAGTTCTCTACTGCACTCACTATATTTGGCGACTATTCGTACAAATAGCTTCAGAAATGTAAATTACGTGGTTAGAAATGATTTACAGCACGGCGGTAAAAGCTAGGATGAAGAGCAAAATATGACAGAGGAAAATATATATGTATTTACCTTGTTCTCCTTCAGATAAAGGTCACTGAAATCCCAATTGCTTTGCGTAATGTTTGTAGTTGCTGATGAGAGTCCAGCAATAATCTATTAATATTAATTCACTCCATCTTCGCTATTTTTCTTCTACTGTCACAACCGAGGTGTTGAATGGGGTAACTGAGGGTGCATAGCAAGAATCAGATGGTAGAACAAAGTAGATACAACACCTAGTTCCATAATATGACAATTTACTAAACTCCAGTTATTAGTATTAAAGTACACGATACTCCCAAAGTCTTGAAGAGACTTAGGGTTGAAATGGTAACGATTACGTTGTTATACAAATATCCATACGGACTTACCTTGGAGATGCGTCGACACATGCGGATGAGCCATCGCTAGTTGGTGTCATGAAGGCCCTGGTTTCTAAGATCAAGCATGACCTCTGGAAGAAACTAGATTGACTTCACGCCGGCCAACTGTTCCTCAAATTTGGCGGCGAGTGCCTCGTTCGCAGCCTTCACTTATGTGGCCAGGCAGTCGTTCGCCGCTTTCATTTCTGTGGTTAATTCGGCCTCCAATGCAGTCATCGTCGCGGCCAGGTTGTTGTTTGCCGCTTCCGTCTTCGCAGCGAGGGTGTCATTCGCGTCTTCACTTCTTTCAACTCGGCGGTGAGGTCGTCGTTGGCCGTCTTCATTTCTTTCAGTTCCGCGGCCAGGTTGTTACCTGCGTTTCCATCTTCATTGTTAATTCGGCCTTCATTTCTTCCATTTTCTGTAAAACTCTTTTCCAATGCAGCGTCCATTGTCGTTATATCCCACTTCTGACACCAAATGTGACTTTGTGGTTTCATAGAATTAAAAGTCCAATTTGCAGAAATTCAAAATGTTCGTTATTTCCGTAGAAATACACTTTGGTCAACCCTTACAGTAACAGAATTACGTAACATACACAATTACAATCTTCCAGTTCGTCTGGCACACTCACAAAGAATTCACTTTCAAAATACAGCTGCACGATTATCAAGTTCCATTTAGACACTCTGATTATGACTATCCTCGCTGGCGTGTCGCGATCTCTTATATACCCGTTTTCTTATTTCCAGAATGAACAAGACGGCACTAGAATCTTTGAGTTATCTAACTTTATCTGTTTCGGCAACCCTTTTATCTCCGCGCTATCTTTATCTGTCTCTTATCTCCGAGCTGCACTGTATCTTTGTGTACGTACGCCACCGGTCGCGACAGTAAGCATTCCCATCGGTCTTAGAACATCTTAAATGTAATTCAGCCCTATGTCAGCTGTACATGATCTACTGAGTCAATAGGAAGTTAATGGCATGAGCTGATGTCATGTGAAATCTTGCATTTCGCTATTCTCACGGGTCAGCAAAAAGAAGGACTTTAGATAGTATGGGAAATGTGCAAGCAAGTTAGGATACAGAAAATAAGCATTGAATAATTAAGTTCTCAAATTTGATATGTTCCTAAGCTTTCCTCAACCATACATGTGACACTATTTCCGAAATATTTTGGTGGAAGCATTCATGTTGGTCGCACATTGCACCACAGTTCTCGTGGGGGGGGGGAGAAAAGCTCAAGTGTGAAGGTAAGTGTATGTAAGAAGTGTATTTTCAAATACATTTTTTACCACAGGCTCTCCTAGCACTGCGATTTGCCAATAGAACTTTTTCTCTCTTCTTATTTCCAAGGAAGATGCTGGACACCTGAACAAAGACACACTAAGCTGATTTATCATTATCTCTAGGAATATTAGAAAAATATTCATCTATGAACAGCAGACGCATTTGTGGAGCAGAAAACCCCACCTTTATTTTGGTTTCACTGAGACGTGGAAATTTCTGACGTAAAAACAGAAAATGTTATCCAAGGTCTTAATGATTTGTTTTTGTTTATAAAGACCAGTTTTACATGAAGAACAAGTACTTTCTCGGATTCGACAAGTGCATCGTACATAACATTATGTGTTCCAAGCAGGGGCGTGGCGCATGTGATCAGTAAATGTTGCCGGTTGCTTTAGACTTAAACTGAGGAGTGGCAGTCGCGAATTCCGAGGGTTTTCAAGTTATTATTGTTTAGGTTGTATGCAATTATATAACATAAAACGAACACAAACGAATATATTAAATCTTGATTTTCTCAAAAATGGCTCTAAAGATTTTGTTTAAATTACCATTATCTTTAAGATGTTTTCATGACAAATGAATGTGTATCTTGTATTTTCTGGGAATAGCCTCTTATATCCTCTTCATTCTGGATGGCTTTTGTATAACTCACAAACCGTTAAACATAGAGAAAATTGTACTACACAAAATGTAGATCTCGTTAAAGCACGCAAATTTATGTCAAACACATTATTATGGAATTAACTATTTCAGATCTATTCTTTGTTATTGGCCTGAATTTTTCAATATTTATACTTCTCTTAAATGGGAAGTCGTTATTTGTTCTTTTTTTCCTTCGGCATGCAAAGAGAATGAAATTTCAAAGGCATCTCGTTGATACCTGTTCTTTAAAGATTTGACTTCGCCATATTTCCAATCTGCATACAAGGAAATGGATAATAAAACAATTTCATCAAATGTTTATTTCTATTAACACGAAGTACATAGAACAATAAACGTTTAATTATGGTTTTTGAAGAATGGATAGAGAAAGTCATGTGAATCTAAAACACCGCATTTTAAGTTTTATTGTAATTATTGCCAGGTTAATGTTTGGATTATCTCTGTGTATAATGACATAATGAAATAGACTAATACAACTTATGTACATATTGTACGTATTGACTTAGCACATATGGTCACCAACTGTTATCAATAGATTTACAGTATTTGGGTATACAGAGGCAACAACCGCAGTGTAACTGAAATGTTTAACCGAAAAATGAGTAAGTTATTCACGCTCATTTTTGCCTACTTTGTGCTTGATTTTAGTTACTTCAAAATTCAAAATTAAACGCTGGTAAGTGTTTGGGTAGTGTGCAAAAGTGTAATATGTAATTTAATACAATTTTTCCATTTATGGCACAAGAGACCTTAGATATATAACGAAGTTGATTATCACGAGGTATTCTAATTGTTCTACCGAGTATGTTGTAGTAGAGGGGGCATTGCATTTTCCCAAAAATAGTCCGCGTATTTTATATATACATACTATATACAGGTTGTTAGCCGCTGCGTAGTTTATAACTTAACTAGTCTGAAATTCGGTGTTGCAACTTCTAAATTCTGTTAGAAATAAATTTATGCAGCATTCAATATTACACGATTTTGTGATTAGGCAGCGCAGGAGCCACTGATGAGCAAATCTCAAAAGTTGTTATTGGGAAACACCGACCATGGAAACAAAAGCATTGCTCCTTGCTCTTTATCAGTGACCCTAGCCTATCTTTCAGGTAATGGGGCAAAGATCAGTTATTTGTGCAAAAGTCGACTAATAACTCGGACAGTTGCAAGGTTGCTCTTCAGTGTAAAACTACACATTCTCTCTTAACAGGCATGATTTTGTGCGTACTTAGATAGCAACGCTATACGAACGCCGAAATGACCGATATGGTTTTGATGGATGGAAGAGCTGAAAGAAGTTCAACGTACGCACGATTAATTTAGTTTCATTAAAATGTGAATTGTAAAAATAGTTACACCAATGATAATATTTATTTGTTTAACTTCAGAGTATTTTGTTATGATCTTAATTGTACAATACTTTCAACCACTTACTGTAAATATCAACAGCTTTCTTTTCAGTTACAAATGCTTTATTTAGTATTATCAGACACTTGAAATAAAATGCTCGTCTCATTGTATAAGCCATTTAGGTTTGGTTAATTTATCTACAATTCCTTGATGTTGTTTTCTGTTCTGTTTATTATTTAATGCTTCCATCCTCAACTTTGGCCGCGCCGTGGCTCAGTGGTTACACCGCTTGGCTCTCACCAAGGCGGCCCGGGTTCGATCCCAGGCGACCGCAAAGTGAGATTTGTGCTGGACAACAAACACGGC